>VWPW01017922.1:38503-311973 GCA_013389825.1 Crypturellus undulatus | reverse complement strand
GCGGCGCCGCTGCCCGCCCCGCTCCGCTCCGCTCCGGCCCGGGCTGCAACGCGCTGCGGGGGCGGCTGCCCCGAGCCGCGGTTAGAGCTGGAAATGTCCCGGTTAATGGGGAAATGGAGCACCTCCTGCTCCCTCCTGCAGAGCCCTCTCCGTGCCCCCTGGAGCCCCGCGGAGATGGTGCTCGCGGAGAACGGCGGCTCCCTGCGTTTGCACAGCCGGAGTGTAAAGCCCAGTCCAGATGCCCCATGGCGCTGAGCCCGGCCGGGGCTGCTGCAGATGCTGGGCTCCTGCTCGGCTTCTGCCCCGGCTCCTCGGTGCCCTTCCCAAAGGGTCTCCAGCAAAAGCAGAGAAAACTACCCCACTGTCACCAGCCTTTTGAATGGTGCTGTCAGAAACAGAAATGTCCTCTTAAACTAAGGCAGGAGCAAACCCTGATCCAGCCCAGGCCATTCCCACCCAAGGTGCAGGGATATACTCTGTGTTCGATGGCTCTGTCTTATGTCTGAGCCTGGGACTCTTTCCTGTGGCCTGGGACCCAGTTGTTTGTTTCTTTTCAGGTTGTTCCCTGCAGGTAGCTGGGTGATTCTGAGGGGTGAATAAGCAGGTATTCCTGTCTGGATTCCTTTATCCTGGTGTGCTAGCAGGCTTTTTGAGTTATGTAGATTCTGCTGTGTCTTTATCCTTGACTAGTCTGTAGCTAAGGCTGCTCTATATACTTCTGTATACTTCAATATACTTTTTCTTGTATATCATGTATATCAGAAGGTATTTCTTGGGGAGATTCTCCAGCTGCTTAGACTGGACTTCCACCCGAATGCGATTCCTCCCTAGGGTGTGCTGGTTATAGCTGCTTCTTTCTGAAAACCTAGTGGCAAAACAGACTTTCCTGGTTAGAGCAGAAGACTGTCTAGTGGGGAGACAGAGGGGATGCCACAAGATTAGTGTCTTTAATGACAGTATTGCTCTGATGAAAACACGTCTTGCCGTTTTTGTCTCTGGGCATGGAAGTCACTGTGTGTTTCCTTACAGCATTCCTAAAGAGATGGCAACTATTGAACAAATTATACGATCTGGTGTATCTTACAAACTTCATGGCTTTAAAGAATAAGGTAATAATATCCTTTACTACACACATTTCTGGAATGCCAGTTTGATATATGAACTGGACATCTTTGCAAGCTTACTGTATACAAGTTATTTTGAAGATTAAGGTTGCGCTCCTGCAGCGTGAAAGATGTGAATAACTTGCAGTGTCACTTTACTTTTTGCTTGTGTAATCTTGTCATATCTAAATTTATATCAGAGCTTGGGATTTGCTCCGCAGGGCCATGCAGTAGTTTCCCACCTGGCTCTTGCCTGGCTGGCAAAGGAATCCACTCCAGATGATGTAGCACCGAGTAACCAGCAGCAACAAAAAAGGAAGCTTTAGCTGAGCAGGGTCCTTGGACACGGTTCCGTGCCCGCGAGAGGCGGCCCTGCGAGTGGGTGGGATGGGTGTGTGGCTGCTGACGCCCAAAGGTCACTCCTGGGAAAGTTCCCCTTGCGCAAGGCTGGCTTGGGATCCTGTGGCCATTGCCCCAAGGCTTCCGCTGCTCGTATCTCAGCCTGCCTGTTTCTTCTGCGTGGCCCAACACACAGCCCTTCCTCACTTTAATATCCACTAGCATCACGAAGCGAAAAAAGAAATCTTCTCCCACTATTCCTGCACGGCTTGTTTCCACCTGACCCTGGAAAGCTGTACAGGGAAAGGAGGTAATAGCACTGTCCTTACAGGTTGCAGACTCGGAATGCTTACACAGAATACATCTTATTAGGACTCCCCCAGGTCTCTTTGCTCATGCACCACACAGGCAAGGAATAAGTCATGCAGAGCTCAGTGTCTCTTAGCTGTCTTAAATCTAAAGCATGTTATCCCTTGGCCACCGTAGCATGTGCAGGGTGTCCAAGTTTTGAAATCAAGAGAAGGATTCTCCATCTCCCAAATGAGATTTCCAAACCAGATGATAACCAATGCTTCTCTGGTTACGATCCTGCAGTGACTTCTCTCTCCTCCCCCTGTTTAAATGTGTTCCTGCACCTGGAACTTCTGGAGCTAAACAACGTAGATTCAACAACAACAAAAAAATGCAGCCTCCTTAGCAGTTTCCATTCTGCCTCCAAATCTGCATACATGGCCATCTGTCCCAGATTGACCAAATTTATCTGGGTAGACAGGATAGGTCAACCACTTAGCCTTAAATATACACTCAAATCCCTTCAAGTGGCCTGAGGCCTTTACTTTTCCTAGCATATGGTTTCAGAACCAAATTTCTGGCACACATTGGGACTGATCCTATCTGTGGTCAAGGAGGTTTTTATGTAGTCCAAAATTGGTCTGCAAAAGTCTTTACTCAAAACATTTGTGGGGAAAGCAGAAAGCAGAGCCACGCTGGGCATGCAGGGAACCAGAGCGTATCGAGGCCGACAGGGGCAGCTGCAGTTTCCAGGGAGAAGGAGCCCTGGAGACCATTGAAGCAGCAGGTAGGGCAGAGAACTTCCCCCCTGCTGCCTCTCGGGGACCACAGAGGTGGTGGGTCTGGGCCCTGGGCAGGGGAGATGGGGCCGGGCATCACTAAGCTCCCATGAAGGGCCTTCCTTCCTCTTCAGGAGGCCCGGGAGGGTCTGGAGGCAGTTATTAATGTCATCCTGTTTTTGTAGTCATCGTCACCCCAGCAACTGCCACTCTTTGACTTCATGGGCTTATATGGAGAATGGCAAAGAGGAACTGGGATCCAGTTTAGCGAGTGGGCGGCATCTTGGCTGCAACCTTGGATCATCCAAAACTTTCCCAGCCGTGAGCTCATGTGAAACTCCTTCCCATTCAAGAACACCTGGGGGCATTTGTTTCGAGGAACGTGTCCCCTGTGCCACCCCTGGCATGTCCTGCAGGCACCTGAGCTCTCCGTGGTGGCTGGGCCTGCCCCACGGCCCCTGTGGCCTGGCAGATACCTGCAGTGCTGGGGTGAGCGTGCTGGGCACCACGGGGACACCTCGGTGGCCATCACGCAGGGGCTGGCACGTCGCACAAGGCAGTGACGCGGGGGAAGATGTTTGCCCGCCTGGAACAAGGCTTCATGCAGGGACGTTCCTGTTCCTGTAGTACCGGTTTGCTGGAGCACCACCAACTATTTAGGTAACGTAAGCTCGTTACCTAAATAGTATTTGCTGATCTAACCTTTTAAGAAACACGTGAGGTCTGCTGGCTTTTGTGATTAGGTGCGTAGCTGGTAACTTTATTTTCCTGTTTGGCTATGAAAGATAAATTCCTCGTCCCACTATCTAATTCAAATGATGGAGGGGGTTGCCAGTTTGTCCAGGATGGTTCACAGAATATTCATGCTTTTGTATTTTTGCTGCTCTAAATGCCACAGAGATCTTTGACCTTCTTAATCCTTGACAGTTGATCTAAATGCTGTTGAATTTTGCCACATCATTTTCTCACCACTTTGTGTACTGTAGCTTAGTCTGGGTTGTTTCTCCAACCCTCTCTAAGTATGTCTGGGCAGTTCTACTCTTAAGGTCATAAATATTTTTTTTGGAATACATTTTTATCTTACATATTCAAAAACTAAGATTATTGCTACCCCTCTGGTATTATCTCTTATTTCTTGCCCATTGGCTTATTCCTTGTACAGGCTTCCTCACCTTGGTGACTTAAGAGTTGTGAAATAGTCAAGGCATGGTCAAAACAAGACTCTGTGCAATGAACTCTGTCTGAGGCTGTTAGTAACTCACTTTTATTTGGTCAAAATTTGTTGTGAATTATTGTCAAATATTTCCTGTACCTTCATGTAGAGGCATCGTTATAGAGAAACCATTAGGCAAAATCCAGACGGTGCTTACTCTCAGTGACAAGTCTGATGTTTTTTCTTGGCTACAGGTTTCTGTCTGATGCCTTTGATGACTGCTTTTTCCAGAGACCGCTTGTGTGTAGTTTAACGCCTTACAGTGAATAGTTTGTGTGATGCTTTGGGGTCTGTCAGATCTTCCTGCTGAAGCTGCTAATATTACTAATGTTCATATTACAGTGTTAAATGTTACATAAAATAGCAATAGTACCTGTCTTCCTTTTAAACCCACAAAGTTTAATGTTAGCAGCTTTTTGTGGAGACCGTTCATGTTGCAGTTTTAATGTAGGTTACGGGTTGAGCTGTGTTTATTCTAGGGAACCCGAGAGATGTCTGAGTTCCTGCTCTGGCTCTGCAGCCCAAGCCGTGTCCCAACCACGTAACTGATGGTGCTGATGGTGCCCAGCTCAGGCATCAGCACCACCCCTAGAATCATCTGCTGCTGAGAAAGCCTAGGGACACATCCTGGGCAGCAGAAACAGGGCAGCTGGGGAGCCAGGCTGCAGTAGATACTGTGATGGGTCCAAGCCAGTACATTGGTGCAGCTTGGGCTTTCGGTTGTCATTTCTGAATATCTAAGATTTTGCACAGCTAAAATAAAAAGCTGAGAACTGTAGACCAAATCATGTAGCATAAAAGCGCAGCAATGAGGAGGTGAATAAAAATAACTGCAAACTGATTAATTTAAAATATTATCATTTTACACTAAATCTTTTTAGTGTTTGATTTTTAATGACTTGAGGAGACAGTGCTGCACCAAAGAATCTCAATGAACTATGCATGGCTGTTTCAAGAGGAAGCTGTTTTTTACATATTACATTAATGCTCATAGATACAGTCTAGTGCCTTTAATATACATAAAACAGCTGAGAAACTTGCTTTGAAGTAAGCAATCATGTTGATAACAAGATTTCAATTTCATTTCTGAAGTGTAAGGCTTGCTTTTTTCTCTCAGTCATGTTAGAAAACCCAATTTTTAACCCCTTATCGATTACTGAAGTTTGTCGTAAACATTTACAGAGAAAATTGGGCCTTTTTTTTCAGAAATACTCTAGAGTGAAGAAGGCAATCGTCCTTCATAGACAAGAATTCTTGAAATAGATTCCACATAAATCCTGTCTTGCTGAGTAGCTAACGTATTTACTCATTTTGACTTCTCCATTTCTGGGGAATTTGGGGAAGCATAAGATGAATGTTTTACTTTGCAAAGGACAGCTTCGTGAGCTATTGCTTGGCTTTTCCTTTCAAGCCATGACAAAAGAGCAGAAAATAAGTTTTCTTGGGTAATACCTAAAGTGGGTAATTAGGTAAAACACTTATTTTACCTAACTCAGAGGTACTTCTCTCTACCTATCCTTATATGCAGTCTTAATTCTCTCCCTGACTCTAACAATTGCTTTAAAAAGGTATTTCTTCCTATGTAAATGTCTCCAAAATTTGAACCTACTGCTTGTGTTCTGACTCTCTACTGCTATAGGGATAGCTCTAAAGGTGAGAGCTTCAGCCACTGAGACAGTGTAATGTGAGTATAAATGTACCCAGTCTGTAGAATTAACTTGGCTTGATCAGTCTGGGTTCACGTGAAGGACAGAAAATAGTTGCTACAGTTCTGTTGCTCAAGAATGTGGAAGTTAAATGTTGAAAATAGAAAAAAAGCGATACCGCTTGAATCCAAATGTTGCAGGGCTAAATTTTGGCTAAAGCCTGATATTTCAAAATATTCTGCATATATTTGATCTCTTCTGCTTTCAGAATGTCCTCAGGAAGACATGTCAGCAATATGCCATGGTGATGAAGAGAGCAGGGGAAATGGATTAGTTACCACTAGCCTGTCACATGCTGCCTGGATGGGTCTGAGCGTGGTGCTCTGGCTCGGAATGCAAATTTGCGGTGCTTGGTGCCATGGCAAAAAACAGCTCGAACTCAATCCTTTCAAACAAGGTCAATTTAGACACAGTTCTGTTTCCCCTCTATTTTTATTTCAGTTGATGCACTGCTTGCTTAACTTACTGCTCAGTGTCTCTTTACTGGTGTTTGGAAACCATGAGTTTATGGAACATGACTCCTCATGACATTTATGTATTTATTACTTACTGATTGCTATAAACAGTGTTATATATGCTGTTTAAAATAATTTTTTTCCAGGCATCTTTCTTAGATTCTCATTAATTAGTCTACTTGAATGGGTCTTTCCATTTCCGGAGTGCATATAGGTTATTTTAAACTAGAAAACACTGCTTCTTGTGCAGAAAAAGTTACATGTGGGCACTTAGTTGTGTCTCAGCAGACGCGAGAAAGGTACCTTCTTGTTGCTTGTTCAGTGCAAATATTTTAAAATACTCATACATTTTAGTCTCATCACTGAGATCTGTCAAATGCTTGATGCCACAGTGTTAATTTTGGAAGACTCCTAGCAGCTTCCCTGGAAATCTTAAAGCTTTAGTCTGATATCACTTCAGGCACTTATTATCTTATTTGAAGTTGTTTAAACAGTGCTAGTAGTAGTAGAGAGAAGATCCATTTGAAAATACAGCTCTGGATATAATTCAGTGGGATTTGTTTTTTTCTCTAGCTCACTGCAGGAAACAGGCAGCACATGTAGGCAGAAAACTAAACTATGGGGTAGACAGAGGTGTGAAAGCAGTAAATCTAGTAGAATTTTCTCATGAAGGGGCTTCTGAACAAACTCATTTTAGCACCTGCACAGAAAATGTGCTTTAATTTCCCTGGGGACAAACCCACTGCGTAAAAAGCTGCACTTCTGCTTTTCAGTCCTGCCGTCATCTGTTCCACATGGAAACACAAAATTTGCCCTTTCAGACAGTGTAATTAGTTAATGCTTAAGCTGAAAGTGTTGGAGGCCGGCTTGCCTTGGGGGCAGCGCTCCGGCCGGAGGCAGCAGTCCGGACCCCGGCTGCTGCAGCGCGGCTCCTCCTCGTGCAAGTCCTGCTCTTCCAGCAGGACACAGGGACAGGAGCGCGGAGATTCGTAGCCGCCAGCCTCATCCAGCCAGCACACGAAGCAGCGGAAGTGAAGACACGGAGGCACAGGCTTCTTTGCAGCCTGGCAGAGCAGTCTGACTTCTAACTTTTCTCCAGGGCTTTACCCCTTCGTCCGGTATTGCCAGAGCCCGCTCGGTTCAATCTTGGAGAAATTTTGTCTCTCTCTGCTGCAATCTGGCTGTGGTGCAACTCACCCTGGAGGGGACCCCAAAAGCCTTAGCAGAAGGCTCAGCAGACTGTGCTATTTGGCCCCAGCCCCGAGAATAAGACCTGCAGAGGGATGGAGGAGGATGTGGGAGGAGAAAGTGTTTTCGGTCCTTCAGTTCTGTGGGGGCTTACTCAAGCATCACTCAGAATTCAGACAGACGTATTTAACCCCCGTCTAAACGGAGCTGTATCTCTGCTGCTGGCGTATAAGCACACTGGAAAAGATTGCACAAAATGGAAGGGATGTCCTAAAATTAGGTTATTTCTGTGTAGCGCCACTACAGTTCACACGTGGCAGCCAGAAAACCACCAGCAATTAAAGCCCTTCTCTCTTGCACTGGTCTGTAATATAGTCAAGGAAAATGGTTAGTCTGTCTTTTCTCTAGAATGACTTGGTAATCCGAACCGCTTTGGTGACCATAATAATTCCTGTCTGAACATACTGAGGAAGAGTAAAACTACTTTGGTCTGCAGACTTTCTTGCTTTCAGATATTTCTGCCTTCTTCAGCCTGTGCTGTTCTGTTTCTAAGGTAAAGGGAATTGCGTGAGTCTGTGTTTCGGAAGGGGCAATAGCGCTGCAAAGACACTCCCAACATCCCTTCTCACCTAAAAGTAAAGTGATTTTGAAATATTGCTCTGAAAATGCAATTTAGTGACCAGGGAGGTGAGGATATTTTGAGAGAAAAAAAATCTCATCACAACTTCTTATTACAACTAAAAGTAGCAAACCAGTATGTGAAACAGTAAGAGTCTAATAAATGAAATTCTATATTGATGTGGCTGACATAAAATAAATACATGTAATAATCTCTTCTGTGGAGAAAAATATTTCAGACATAACTATAGCCATGAAATTTGTCTGTTATCTCAGGCTGCAAACTTGTGAATGGTTGCAAACATTATGTTAACATTTGCTAACTTTAATTGCATTAAGACCACCAAACTGTAGCAAATGAACAGGAATGCCATACCATAACTGAGTGTGTTATTATTTTTATTATTTTATTATATTATATCCTATTCTGAAGCATTCATGGTCGTAGTACAGCATTTAAAAGAGTTATTTCATAAGTCTGAGGCCATAAAGGCCCATATCTTTATACTCCCAGGGCTTAGTAAGAGAAGAAAAATCTACATTTAATAGCAAAAATCCTGGGATTCAGGATAACTAGCTCAGCTTTTTGGTCATCCCTTCAGATTTAAAATATAAAATGTGCCTAGGGAGAAGTGAAGGAAGTAAGAAAATTTGATAGAAGCCTCCGTTTATGGAGGGGCATATCTGTGAATTTTAATATTCGCTGCATTGCAGTAGCACATAGTAGTCTCATCCATAAACAATGATCCCTTTTTCATTATATATTGTTCTAGCAGAGAACAGGAAGACTTCCTTGAGGAAGTTACAATATAAAAAGTTTGGGGATTAAAGAAAATTTAATATCCAGTAATATATAAAGAAATAAACAGATTTTCTACATATATATATTTCCTCAATATCTGCAGCAGGGTCGTGGACATTAAAACCTTCTCTGTGTTGTAGAGATCTTATTGGAGTTTAGGAATATTATACGCATGAAGTTGTCCCACTTGTTATTGCCACAATGTTTTTGAGTTATAAATTTTGTGTTTATAAACAGACTCCTGACTGAACAGTAGATTCCTATGAATTTTGTACAGTTTGTAATTTGAAAGTGTTGAAAAGATATATATGTATTTTGTACAGATTTTGCCATAAAATGTTTGTGTTGATTAGCAAGTATTTTCTAAGGTTGAACATTGTGTTGAATGTTCTAGATGGAAATCGCAGATTTTTAAGGTATATTTTCCTGAAGGGTCACAGTTTCCTTCAACCCCTACTCTTGGCCTGCTCCACCCCTCATCTCTGTGTTGAGTTTCTGTTTTTACTGAAGGCTGAAAACAGCCTTCAGAGTATCATGAGCTTCGAAAGACGTTTTAGAATTTTTTTTTATTGTTAGTGGAACTGATACCACTGTTTTTCCCTGAATATTTGTTCTGAGGTTTAATTTATTTTTTCCAGCACTGTCCAAAGGGATGTTACAACCCAGCTCAGCTACTGAGGTTCATACACCGGGTTGTCCCTACACAGATGCAGTAGGGACCCCTTTCCTTCTTCTCATGTGCTTCCCTAGTGCAAATGACCTTTATAGACCTTGAATCTCACACGGCGCTGCTTTACTTTAAATCCAAGTAAAGCAATACTGAAGAACATCAGGGCAGAAGGAAATGCTGTATCAAAAGAGCGACAGATCTGGAGCCGTGGAGGCCGCGCGGGGAGGTTGCGCGGTAGCCCCGAGCTGACCGGCAGAGCGGTTTCATGGCGATCGTGGCGCCGGGTTGTGGCCGAGCCGCGTTCTACACCTGCCCAGAAAATGGGGCTTTCACAGAAACTACTTTTTCATCCTGTGGACTCTGCAACATGCATAATACATATAGATATATGCTAATATGCTGTATTTTCACATAGATTGGTTCAGGGCCGTTTAGATATTTAAACCCATACATTCCTATTTTTCATTATTATTAATGAAGGATCTAATACTGTATCCACCTTGCTGATGGTGGAGAAGTGTTGCTGGAAAGGCATCATCAAGGGCTCTGGCCCATGATTTGAAACTGGCTACATTTGTTAGTTTTCACTGCTTTCTTAGGCTAAATTTCTTTCCTTTGAAGAAAGCTAAAATGCAGTAGTACTGCCATGATGGTGCTTTATCATATGTAGTTAGAACTGGTTTTGGTTAAGAGCAGTAAAAGTTGAAATTTGATTTCATCTGTAGTAACTGCAAAGAGATTAGAAGAAAATAGCTAGAAGTTTGTCCATGTGCATTGAACTTGTATTTTATTAAAAAGATAAAATAATGATAGGAATATTTGACCTTGCCATTTTTTTCTGAGTATATTTAAACCTATCTATTTCTGGGCTACCTGTAGACACGGAAGAGATGTACATGCTGGGTAAATACCTCATTATGAATCATTTGCTAGGTGTTACTTGGTACCAGTAATCTAAAAGGAGTCTATCTGATGATTCATGATGACATTTTAGGAAATACAAGTAATACTGTCAACATCAACGATCTTGAACTGTGGGATCTATTCATTAAAGCGGTGGCCTGGATGTGCGTTATACTTCCTTGCTTTTCTTTGGGATGTTATCGTTTGAAGGCAAAGGAATGAGAAGAGGAAGATAATACCCTGATAAAAGTAATTAACTCTATCTGATGACTTTTACAAAACGTACAGTAAGGCAATGAAATGGTGCAGTGTTCTTAGGTTATTCACAATACTGCGAGATAGTGTCATAAAATAATCAAAAGCAGTGAAACTGGAGAGTAAGGAACTAAATAAGAGAAGTGACAGAGCTGTGGTAGCAGGTGCCTGGGGAGGCTGAAACATCACAAATGTGAAGAGGAAACCGATACTCAAAGCTCCATCAAGGATATCGTTGGCGACTACTCAAATATGGCAGTAGCGCAGGGTGGAGAACAGAAAGTGAGAAAGCTACTGTAGAAACTGTAAAAAACGTAAAATTTTGCCCAGCTTTTGACTATTAGGAACAGCAAGAGGTTGTCAGAGCTTGAAGGATCAAGCATAGGTTGTGGAAGGACAAAATAAAATGTTTTAAAAAGCAGATTCAGGCAGTACAGCTCTGTTGTCCTTTTAGAAGTCATCCTCAGACCACGACAGGTTTGGTCAGGGGTTGAGCTGCCTCCCTGGGCTGCTCTGCGGCCTTCAGGCTTCTGGCTTTTAGGTAACCTGCGAGAGAGGGTCTGGGCAGCCGTGAGCTGCCGTGTGCGGCACTGGGGGTCATGCTGCTGCCGCCCACGGGGCCAGACGTGGGCTGTGCTCTGGCCTTAAGACCGGACCCTCTTCAAGAGCTTTCAGCATATCTGGATTTTTTACTTCTCAGATCTCTCAACAAATGCCAAGTTTTGAAAGCCGCCGTGTTTGCAGGGTGCAGCGGAGCATGGTGCCACGAGACGGCAGCGAAGGAGCAGGCCCTGCTCCAGGGGACGAGGCGCCGGAGCTGCGGGGCAGCGTCCCACGCGGCCGCTCGCCTGCCCTTGCCTCTGCCTGTGCCCCAGCACGTGCAGGGGGATCTAAACCCCTGGAAGCTGGAGAAGGCTCGCACAGGAGGTGCCTGTGAATCCTGGTAAGTACACACGTTAATTCAAGCGCTTGCAGTCTCTCCACAGCGGCTCTCTGATGCTCCGAATCAGGTGTTGCAGGAGCGTTATTGCCGTCCCCTGCGCAGGCTTCGGAAGGAGGCACTACCAAGCAGGTATTCATCTGTGTGATTAATGCAATTTCTACCCTGGCTTGGGCCAGGTCTTCAAACCCATGTTTTTGGTTCTGGGTTGGCACAGCTGGGCAGGCCGTTGGGTTCAGCTCTCGGGTGCTGGGCCAGCCGCGAGGGCCTCCCCTGCGCCCGCGCTCGCGGGGCCACCTGCGCGGGGCCAGCTCGTCTCACGCTGTTGCGAGTGACTCACTGCGGCGGCGCCAACCGCCGGGCCGGCAGCTGCGGCGAGTCCTCTCCTGCAGCCCTGTCGCTGCTCCTGCATCTCATCTTCATGGGCTTTCCCGACCCCGCCTGGCTGGGTGACCCCAGCTTTAAGGATTATTGGCATATCATGGCTTGGATAGTTCTTGCTCTTCCACATATATCTTATCTCTACTTTTTAAGCTATTTTCTTCTCCTTTCAGAGTTAGAAAAGAGATGAATGAAAAGATGAAAGAGTTCCATACTTTTTTATTGTCTTAAGAATACTGAGTAGATGGCCTGACATGGCAGCCGAAGCAAATGAACTAGTGGATGAAGCACTGCGTGCTTGTATCAAAGCAGAAAAGGGCGATGCTTTTACTCCTCATCACAGCNGTGACCCCAGCTTTAAGGATTATTGGCATATCATGGCTTGGATAGTTCTTGCTCTTCCACATATATCTTATCTCTACTTTTTAAGCTATTTTCTTCTCCTTTCAGAGTTAGAAAAGAGATGAATGAAAAGATGAAAGAGTTCCATACTTTTTTATTGTCTTAAGAATACTGAGTAGATGGCCTGACATGGCAGCCAAAGCAAATGAACTAGTGGATGAAGCATCACAGCGCCTAGTCGAAAGTGAGATGAGTGAAATGCCTGTCCTGCAGAGAGCGGAAGTATGTGTTGATAATGTACAGTAAATTAAATAGTATAATTCCCTCAAAAAATTAGAGGGTTCCAATTAGGAGGTCTGGAGAAGGATGATCTGTTCTGTTTTCTACATGGTGTATGCTTGAGCTGGGGCACATGTGGAGTTCAGCTAAAGTGAGCTTATAAACTAAGAGCTCTTCACACTTCATTGCTTGAATGAGCCAGAAGTTATTTTCTTCTGATTTTTGAGTCCCAGGTGCAGCGCACTCTGACTACCAAATGTGATTCTCTAAAAGGGAAGAGAGACCAGTGAATTGAAACTACAACAACCTGTTCTCTGTGGTCTGCCTACAGCCTTGTAATAGAGAAAAGCAAAGCAAATCAACTGGCAGGGTGGAGGAAGAAGATCCTGTCAAGATACATGATGTGATGAGAGTGAAGAACTGGTTTGTGAGTCAGGCAGCAGCTTCCATTCCCAATTCTGCTTCTGGCTCTGTGTGCAAATATGCACAGCTCATCTGAGCCTGGGTCTTAAAAAGCTGACCTCTATTTTTAATTTGCTTTTCAGTACTTAATTTGAGTCACTCATGACTTTTTGTTGATATCTAGGCTGCTCTAGAGCCCTGAAGATAGATATTTCTCTTTTCACTAAATTTAGTAATATTAAGCTGATTGTCATAGACCTGGACTTTCCCTATGGTTGAGCTAGCGTATGGTTTTTCCTTAGTGGCTGATCTACACTTATTCCTGAAGGAGTTTTAATATATATATAGTATAGCTTAGTGCTAGGCCATCACACCTGTGATTTAGCTTTCTTAATGTGCATAAAAATGAGAACATAATTTCAAAAATTAAAAGCTTGTGTACAATTATGCTGTCAAAACCATTCGAAACAACAAAAACTCAAACTTTGCCAAGTTCTGCTTGAGTACTGAAGCATGCTAACATTTGATTTGCTTCCATTGCTTTCTGGAAGGTATTGATATCCCAGAAAACGATTGGATAACAGGACTCAGAAAGTAGAAACTTGTTTGTATATTCTCAACTTTTGGAAAAGCTGCATTGCAACTAATTTTACCTGTTTCTCAAAGGCCGAATCACTGTTTTATTTACAAACAGACTTTGCAAATCCCCTGTGACTCCCAATGATTCATGTAGATAGATACCTGTTTTCTGTCTGCCGTTTTAGCAATGTATTTATTTTGGCAACAGAAAAAATCGTATCTTGTAATCATAGTCATTTTGTGTCCACTTACAAAAATATCTTTATGCTATTGCAGAAAATGAAACTGTGTAGTAAGAAAGACCACTGAAGTACAGGCTTACTAGTTCATGTGTTTGATTAGAAAGTTCTTCATTTAAAATGTTGAAGGGATGCTACAAGGAAACATGGAAGGTAAGGCTATTGCCTCATCACTCATCTCTAAGAGTTTGTCTTAATGGTAAGCTATAACAGACGCTGAGCTGGCGGGAGTCTGTCATTACCTAAAAACTCTACAGCACAGGAGTGAACGTAAGGAGGCATACATTGCTCCTCAGCTGGACTCATTTCTACCAGGTTAGCACCATGCTAACCAAGCTCGAATGGTGTCTATATTGGGTTTGGGTTTTGTCCTGCCCAGGACACCGTCAGCATAATTCCATTTGGTTCTCAAAGCATCACTAAGAAAGAGAACAGCTTTTCTGAGACATCTTCTGTTGGGCTGCAGTCATAGGAAAATATGACATACAGAAATAGTTCCATATTAAAAAAAAAATCATAGAATACAAATTCACTATTCATCTACGGAAAAGGATCACGTGTATTTGGACTTGAATACTGGAGAACATGTTTTGCCAAGATGGACTATCACAGATTTTTGGCAAATCTCAAAAAAATGTTAAAAGTTTTGCTGAAGAGGGTTTGATTTTATTCTGTGCTACGAAAAACACCCAGTTACAAATCCATAGAATTGGAAGTCATCTCTGCCTGTGTGTCAGTGTGTTCTCCTGACCAGATACTTTTCTGGACATTAACTGGGAGCTTTGATAAGAAAGTTGCTGGGACTATGGTCCAGGTTCAAATCCGTGCTGTCTACAACAATGCCATGAGGCTCTTATGCTAATGTCTTACTCTTTACTTTCTTTCGGCACTAAATTTTGACAAGACACTTCCAAAATCATTGTGTCAGGGACACAATATGTGCTTAAGTTGTGAGTGGGTCTTTCCTCCTCAAGTAACTCATATGATGCAAAAATCTAAGTTGTTAATGGGAGGGTGTGAAGGAACCTGCTGTAAAGAGAGTGTCTGTTGCCCCCTTTCTGCTGCAGGAGGAGTATAATTCTGGGCTGCTATTAGGGGAGGCAAGACAGTCTCGCTTTGACAAGCAGATATTCCCTAGACTTTCTGGTGAACTTGGGAATATCCCAACTTAATTCTAATCAGCAGGCAATGCCTGCCTGTGTAAATATTTAATGTCTGAGTAGATTTTTTTCACAGGTGGTATATTTTGCCTTCTCATGCTAAAAATGATTAAATAATATATAAGAATGTGGTTTAAAGTAAAATAATATTTTTTATTTGGAGTGCATATTGCTGCCAGTTATATGTTTCTATGCCACTAGAGTGGTTATGTACTGGAAACCTCTTTTGGTCTCTGTAAGGCATCATTTCTATTACTTGGGAGGTTGCTGTATTGAGTGAGTTCTTAACTTGCTGTGCTGGCCTTTTTCAAGTTTCTGAATAAGTTGAGATTTTAAATCAAATTTCGACTTATAAAACCATCTTCCTGAGTCAGCACTGGTGTTTAAAGGTAGCAGGATAATTTAAAATCCATTATGGAATATCTTAATGAGAGGGGCAGACCTTTGCTGCTTGCTAAATATTTGGACAGAAGACATATGCTACTATTACTTTTTCATCTTGAAACCTTTGCTGGGGTAAAATGCAGAAGATGTCGGCGCTGCTGCACCTCACTGACAGACAGAATAGCTCTAGAGCAGCCGTCTTGCTTGCTTGCTAAGGAGCCAGTCCGCACGGAAACCACACTGCTTTTTGTAGTGCTAGTCCCATGATATTAAACTGTTTGGTCAGAGAAAATAGTGCACAGACATTAAGCAGAGAGCCAATTTTATTATTAAATAACTCATAGTGAAACTGAAAATGTTCACGTTGCATACCCTATATTTACTAAGAGCATCTCTAATAGTAGCTTCATAACGCCCCCTTACCAAAACAGGCTTAGAAAACTCTCAACATGTGAAATCTGATGACATTACAGTCTGTCAGCCTGTTGTTTTATTTCCTGACTTTTCCTTGGTTTGATTCTTCAGTTTAATGTTTATGCACTTAATTTTGTGGTCTATTTAAATGTGACAGGAGATGGTGTGTTATGCTTGCAAATAACTGGAACAATCACTCCATCCAGATACCTGGAGAATGAGCTAAAAATGCATGAAAGGCTGAGTATACATCTCAGTCAGGACTGGGATAGGATGGATTCTGCCAGGGGCCACCTCTCTGCCCTTTGAACTGACGTCATCATCAGTGGTGGCCTCCACGCCTGTATCGGCCGCTGCCAGCGGTGCCGGGGGCTGTTGCTCGGCCAATAATCACCACGATACTCTGCTCTCATCAATGCGTCTCCCATCCCCCTGTGGCCTCAAAGCTCCTGAGTGGGACCTTGGAAAGCAACTTTGTGGCTTTAATCTACAGTGCAGTTTTACAGCCTTCTGTACTATTAGGAAAAAGAGCTTCATATCTCGTCTGATGGTGGAGAAATACTAATATTTCCATTCTGCAGATGAAAGGGAAGAAAGGAAGAATGGCATGCTACAATAATTTGCCCAAGTTTACTTCTGAAGTCTGCAGAAGAGCAAGCTCTTCAGCAAATCAGTGCATCAATCAGCCTTTACTCCACAATATTTTGCCTTAAGAACTCTCCCCTGGCCAGCTACAAGGGTGGTTCCAGTCCTTAGCACCTGATATATCAGCCTGGAATAAGGGTGGCATTTAAATTTTGATAGCTGTACAAATGCTGAAGAGTGAATTTTCCACTCTCTTTTTTAAGGTTGCCTTCCTTAATGAAGGAATAAAAGAAAAAGGTGGGTGGAGGGAGAAAGATGAAAAATAAGTTGATGTACAATATTTCTAGCTCTAGCAGTTTGAATTATGCGAGTGCATACATTTCAAGTGGAACATCTCAGCATTATAAAGATACTTGCCTCATATGAATGGCTCTTACAATTCAGAATTTATTCATATGTCTCTGGAAAAGCAAACTCAGTTGCTTGAAATTTCAACCTAGAGTTATCTTATTAAAAAATTATGAACGAGTGACAAATAAATGTTAGAAAGTAACCTAGAAATCCATCTTAACTACACAACATTTACTTGATTTATTGATAGCATTTCTCGCCTGCATATACTATAATTTCTTGGCAAAATAAATGTGGTATTTTTCACAGCAGCAAGAAGTGGTAGATGTTTATTTCAAGACAAGGAATTAAAGCACTGCCTACATCATAATTAAACAAAACTTGTAATTATGCATTTCTGTCACAATTCACCTATTATCTAGCATCTTTCATAAGCACATGTCACCATAGACAAATGATAGATGCAAGAGCTGACATTTGGTATCTTATCTGTGGGTGTAGATTTCTTCTTTACCTGATAATCTGTCAGAACTAGAACAGGTTTCTGACATCACACATGTAACAAAAAGAACATATTTGGTAGTGGAAGATTCCAGTTTTGATTTTGTTCCTAAAGTGCACAGACTGAGAAGTAAATTTATTTCAAGTTTGGTTTGTGAGGCATTTCTAATTTTATTAGCTATAGAGAAGGCCTTTTAATTTCATGGTCACTGGGAAAGTGAAACTTGAGTAAGCTGAAAGTATTGTGAAATAATTTCTGCATAAACATCTGATACTGAAGTCTTGAACTACTTATGCAGAGGAGATTGAGCTGTAATTATGTCTCTTTCTCGAGATGTGCTTACAAACTATGAGCACATATCATTCAATTATAGCTTATGTCAGGTTTGCTGCATATAGTTATAAATTCCAGTCTTATTTGCACAGCTTAGTACAATATTAAATTAAGATACCAAGAGAGCATGTCTGGAAAGTGCCTACGTTCCAGTATTTGAAATAGCTGTGGTATGAGGTTGATTTTGATATCTGCCTCCTGAGTGCTCCTGAATTTTGTGTGGATATCAGGGAAGAGGGTTTCAGCCGAGGCTGAGGTGCGCAGTGAAATACAGAAGTGTTGTCCCCAGAGCAGGTGAGCCTATTTGGTGCCGAGTCAAGGTGGCGTACCTGTACTTGGGTCTGCAGGATCTTCCAGCAGAAGGCAGGGCAACCACACATTTTAGTTCACAAAGTATTATAGCCTTCTACACTATCTAATCCTACATCCTACTGACTAATCCTACATTTTCTCCTGGCAAGTTCCCTGCCTGTTGTAGAAGTTTCTTCATATGTCTCCTTAGAAGTTGGTTACCCTGAGGCATTTCCCTCCCTCAAATGCTCTTTGCCTTTCCTATTCTGGTTCTTACTCATGAAAGAAAACATGTTCTACCTACCCACTAGAAAGACTTTGACAGTTGCTCTCACCTTGTCTGGCAATTGCCATATTCCTTTTTATCTGTTCTTAGTGCTCTGATCCAGCATGGACAACTTGCTGCGCATACAGGAACAGGCCTCATATCTGGCCTAGGTGTATCACTGTAGACCTTCTCCAGTTAAACTATGCATACTGTTTTGGGGAATTTGGGGGAATTTTTGCAATAGCAAGCAGTAAAATATAATAGAAACAGACCTTGGAGAGAAACAATTGGTGCTGGGGAGTTGGCATACACAACATGCATTTTAGGAGTTTATTTCTTTGGACTGGCTCTAGTCCTTTTGTTTCTACTTGACAGCAAAATTCCTATTACAAAATTACAGAGTTTGCATTACAGAATTCCTATTAGAAAAAGTCTTTTGCTAGTCCAAACTACCATGTGAGAAGTCAAGGACTAAATGTTCACATCAGTAGAAGCCCAGCTCTCCGTCTCAGATCAGTAGACTTCTATTGGACCTACCGCGTGTACTAGGTCAGATTCATATATATCATGGAAAGAAAGGTCACATCCCTGCTTAACTTCATATTCATACTCTCTATAATTCCTGTCAAAATGAGGTCCCATTAGACTTAATTACTTTGCAGGAAACTCCTTTGGCATTTGACTTATTCATCTAGTTAATTATTAAAGCGAACCTAGGAGAATATTAACTTATACTCTGATCAAATTATTATCAATAGGAATATGATTTTGATGTGTAAAATGACCCTCAAGTTCCTTCAACTTTTTATGAAGTGAGTGGGATTTGAAAAAAAAAAAAAACCATGTTGTGGTAAATAGATTTCATATTTTCCCAGTTCGGAAAAAATATCTTACATGGAATAATAAAAGCTGTTGGGTGAAGTAGAAAAATTCATCTCATACTAAACTGAATCTTCCTGATTTTATTGCCTCACAGAATTGCCTTCAGGATGATTAGTAACTTAGACTTTTTAACTTTTTAAACTTTATCACTGAAGTTTTGAGGCAGGTAATATTAGAGAAGATATTCTGACTTGACAGCAGTCTTCAGTGGTTTGGGGTTAGACCCTGGTCTTTCTTAACTGCGCAGGGTCTGAAGGGGACAGGGTGAGCAGTTTGAGTTTTGGCTGTGGTCTGTAATATTTGGCAATCTGTGATGCCCTTTCTGCAATATCCTTGTCACTTCACTGCACGGATTTTTACCTCTCAAAAGCCTCAACATCCAGTGTTTTCACAATAACATTTGCATTCAGATATTCAACATAGCACACTGATAATCTGTGCGATTAAATTGGCCCCTACACAGCGGATGAACCAATTCTGAAAATGTGCTCCCCACACACTGTCCAGCAGAATAGCTTTTGAATGCCATAAAAACAAGTTTGTGCTTTTCCGAGTATCGAGGTTGTCCCTGCCTGTTCCGAGGGAGTTGTGCTGGAGCTGCTGCCGAAGAGACTTGCCGGTCTCCGGGCCCCTTGTAAACCTGCCAGGGTCTCTGCCCTGGGAAAGCCGCACCCCCGTCAGTCAGTGTCCTTAACGCAAACAGGCTACAAATCCCGTTCTTATTTTTTATCAGAGAAGCTGGCAGCATACAACAGAGCATTAGTCATTTCGTGGGGATGCAAAAAAGAAAGAGACACTTACGGCTGGTGCATTATTTTGAAACGGTTCAGCTCATACTCTGACATATTCTGAAACGAGAGAAAGCAGGTTGTGTTATTTTAATTTAAGATTTTAAGTTAAATTGAGCCCAATATATCAAGTAAATTACACATGACATTTTTAACAGTGAACTAAGCAAAGACTTAAAATTGGGTTTTATTTTTTGTAGTCCCATGCTGTCTCATCTTGGTTAATGCTTAACTTGTTACTACTGGTGTTTTGCAACATTTCTGGAAGGCAGGGAGCACACACTGCTTTGTTAAACTGGAATTTAACCTGGCATGTGACATATCAAATTATGCTGGTTAATGAATCGTTAAAAAAGCGACAAGCAAACCACTCTTTCCAGCTCACCACAGAACGTCTTCATTTTTTTTAACCAAAATTGGCAGATCAATGTAGCAGTGGTTGAGTGGAAGGTCAATTTAACAGTGGTTAGGGGACTAATAATAGTGAGTCACAGTTTGATCTGTTACCGTGCTGGGCTTTTGTATAATCCTTAAAGCTATGAAAAAACAGGAATGCAGAAAGATGATAGGGAATTTTTAGTGTGTTGCCTTGGCACGTTCACTGCTGTGCAGAGACACATTATTGTGCCAAGCAAGCTAACTCTGCCACTGGAAACAATTTAGTCAAATCATCTCAAAAATCTGAGTAGCTCAATGTACCTTTCATCTCCATGTGCTGAATTAGTCCTTGCACTACACTAAAGCAGCAGAAATAACACTTCTTGTGTTCAAGCTAGTGTTGTATCTCTCAGCCAGAGTTCTGAAGTCAGTCTTTTAAACCAGTCTTATTATTGGATTTGTTGTTGTTTGCCATAGGATTTTCTTTCAGTGCAAAATTTAGAGGAAAATTTCTGCAGATCAGAAACCACGGGTGTGTACACAGAATAAAGATGTATCCATGCAGGTGATTGCATGTGCAGAAACCTAAATGCCTACTTTGTCACCACAGATTGCAACAGGAACAGGTTAGACTGAAAGCACATCCATGTAATAGACTCAGTTCTCACATTCTTTCTAGTTTTCTGTCAGGAAAAAGGAATTATTCTTCTAATTTCCTGAGACTTCCTAGGTACAGCTAGGAAATGGATGTGAAAGCTCTGAAGTGGTATTTTCCTATGATTTAAGCCAAAATGAGTTGTTTAGTTCAGTTTTGTCTGTTTTTCTCAATAATACCCCATGCATCAATCCCTTTCCAAACTATTTTGCCTGTTCTCTCACCCTCTCACCAATGCAAAGGTGAGTTTGTCTCAGGCATGCAAAATGAGACACCAGTAATAAGGGAGATAAGCAGGTCAAGTGGAGAACATCTAATATCTCAGAAAAAAACATGTCCTCAGCCAGTATTTAAATTCAAGTGAATCTTTGCATACATTTAAATTATTCTATATTTTTGTTGTGAAAATATGTGATTTCCGACACTAGAGAGCCCCCTGTCATTATCCTGTAACAAAAAGCAGCTGCATATCTACTTGCCACGTGTATGATGGTTAGGAGCTCATCTGGCAGACCTAGAAATCACGAGTTGCCTGAGGATCTTTAAGAACTGCATTGAACTATCTGCATGATATGCAGCTTTCTGGGCTTGTTCAGACTTGCTCAGCGTCTGGGCTTGCTCAGTGTCACCAGGTTTCCACTGCAATAAGTATTAGGATCATTTCCACCTCTACTAAGTAAGAGGAAGAAGCTATGCCTTTTATTGTAAGGACTTGATTCTTATTCATTCCCACTTCCTTGCAAACTAGAATCTGTAAACATTTACTTGCTTATATTAATATTGCAAAGCTGAAATTGCTCAGTAATAGCAGTAAAATAACTTATGTAATTATCACTGCCATTCCACTGGGAGTCCCTGCCATGGATTTCCTGAGCAGTCTCTTCCATGGGGATCCCTTCAGCATAGGCATGTGCATGCCAGACTAGAGACCTTTTTTCTTTAATAGCAGTTATCTGAGGAATGTTCTAGATCCAGAGTTTTATCTTGCTTCTTCTTTTTAGAGATAGTATTTAATACTAGGATTAGACTGAGTCTTCCTAAAATTTGAGGAGATTAGCATGATTGGGTCCAGTTGAAACTCATTTTTTTTTATTTAGTTTGTTCATTTATTGCAAAAAAAATTGCAACTAAGAGCTGCTGCTGCTTTTAAGCAACAAAATTCTGGTCTTAGGAAAGAGGACAATTATATCATGCAAACTCAACATTTATGAAATTACATGGTAGCTTCTGGGAGAAGATGAGTAATTCTCCAAGTTTTCATTATCCACTGTCTCTGTTGTTGCTTATGATATACACGGTCAGTCATTCCAACTGACAAGTGGCATGTATTACAAATGAACATATATGATAAAGAAGTTAAAATAGGTTCTTTCCTGGAAGGACCTGAGCTGCACTACATAATAGTATGTTCTACATAATGAGTAACTAAAGGGAGAGATTGGAGTCTCTTTTTGCATTTAAAGTTTTGTGTTAGAGTGCAATTCAGTCTGCACATTGCAGTCTCTTCAGACCTGCTGTGGATTTCCTGTCCTCTACTGGCCACTTCATACTCCTGACATCAACTTTCTTAGCAGCTGCCGTAGCTGAAGTCACCAAAACTCCTTGCAGGTGGAGGCAGCCGGCTGCCTTGGGCAGACAGCATCGTAGCCCAGGAGGAAGGCTGCAGCGCTGCAGGTGTTTGAGGTGTGTTCGCTCCCGTACTTGCAGAAACACATCTTGGAGCTGAGCCTAGCCTGCTTACCAGTGCAGAAGCTGAGCAATGCGAAGCTTTACACCAAAAGCGAAGAGCAGCAACAGGCGGCGCTGGAATAGCTGGCTGGGTCCTGGCTTAAGGAAACGTGGCAGGACAGTAAGGAGGATGCAGCCCTTGGTCACGGCAAAATGCTGTATGTAACAGAGTGTAGCGTATGGGAGATTCACCTTCCCCAANTGGTCACGGCAAAATGCTGTATGTAACACAAGAGTGTAGCGTATGGGAGGTTCACCTTCCCCAGGCTTGACACATGCTCCCTCTGCTTGTTGGAAACAGGAATACACTTAATTTGTGCGGAAGTCTTCGAAGTGGTAAATGTAGTCAGAAGTCACAGGACCCAGCAAGTTTTGGCCTCCACATTTGTTCCAGAGCTTTTGCCATGGTTCCCAGCTGAGACTGTGCTAAGGGATATTTTTAATATAATCATTGACTCAAAAAAAGTTGTCCTTTAAGAAGGCTTTTGGTACAGATGGTTGTATGATTTTTTTTTGTCTTATAGTCCTAAAAGAAGATGAAGTTACTTTCTGCAGCAATACTAGTTCTGTATGTGAATTAGTTTGGAGAGATTTGCTGTGAAATATGCTTGTAATTTTTTTTCTTCTATAACTCATATATATCATGTATGTGAATATACTATAGTGTAATGAATTTCTTTCCTCCTTATTTTTTTCATTTCTCCTAGGGAGATAAAGCCCCATATTGGTTTGACATAAAGCAGTTTGTTCTTGTTTGGGCAAAATAAATGCAAAATATTTCATAAAGGTTCTGTAATCAGCATGATGAACTTGTTTATGTTAAGATCATGATGAAATCTGCTTTATATTGATAAAAAGACCTGCAAGTATTCAGCACCAGCAGGAATGTATTTTTTGAATACCTATGTTTTTCTTTTCTGAGAGGTAAAAGAGTATAAATTGAACTGATCTATATTCAAGCAACCACTGTGAGTAAAAATCTCGAAATCATAAAATTACAAGAAATCATGTTAATGATCTCCCCTACTGACTGGCAATGTGGATTGTCTATAGTTGGTCAAAGGAGATTGTGCAATTCTTAGTAAAACTCTCTTTATGTAAAAATATCTTTACAGAATACGAAAAAGATCTAAGTGCTCTCCTCTAGGAATACAATCTGAGCTATGCAATTTTGCCACTGATATCTGGCAAAAACTGTCAGGGTATCTTACACTGAATAAATCATGGAAGAAAGTGTAAAGTGGAAATTCCTTAGGTATTTTTCATTAACTAATGGAGAACTGGTGCAACCCAGGGAAAATGGTAAAAGAGAAGGGGAAAAAAAGTGTTATCCTTAAAAATAAAGCTTACTCCAGCAAGCATGACATGAACCTAAGAATTATGTTCACATTGCAAACATAAGAAGAATTACTATTTTAGGAGTATTTATCCATTTAAAAGTGTATAAAACTGACATCTAGTGGTAGCAAGAGCATTCTGTGTGCAACAGAGCTTTATAGCAATACGAGTTTGCATAGCAGATTAACCAGCTGTGACTGGCACAGGAAACTGCAATCTCAATTAGCCTAATTCTAATCGTGTTTCTTTGTTACTGAGCTTTGCAAATTCAGTCTGCCTTCTTTAGTAATATAGGACTTATGTGAAGCAAGTTGGTGGTGTGTGTTCATTATCACAAATGCAGAGTCATATTCCATAAGTTTTGCTATCCTAATGGACAGGTGTTTTTAGAGAGGAAAAGGCAGGAAGAGTTGTTAAGACTAAAATATTCCCACCCGAAAGAGTGAGATAAGAACTTGAAGAATATCAGCAGTGAAGCCAGAGGAGCCTGCTGTGCAGTACCAACTTTAGAGCTGTTATGAACAACCAGGAAAATGGAGGCTTCGAAGCTGTGATGCGTTGCTCAAGTGTGACAGTACCTAAGTGTGTAAGATGCTCTGAACCGGGAAACAGGACTCAGGTCTCTCATGAATTCAGGCACGATGTATGGGGTCTGAATCAGTAAAGCATTCGGGCATGTGCTTAAATCATTCCCACTGCAGACAGACAGTAGGAAATGTGCGCTTGCAAAAGTCTATGTTTAAGTGTTGTGCTGAGACATGGTTGATATTGTCTCAGTTGACATTTTTCATGCTTAATATTACTGTAATAGCATTTACCTTTTATATTTTCTTCCTATATTTTGTCTGGCTTATTGTTTAGGTTTTACTGTCTCTTAAAAAAAAAAAAAAACTTTTGCACTCCAAAATGCCCACCCCGAGAGGCTTTAATGCAGCCAAACGCTAGCCAAGCATGGTTCTGCTTGGCTTCAGGGCTGAGGGGAATCACATGATGCTGCTGCTATCACTCTGGTACTTTGAAAATGTGGCAAATCAGATTTGTTGAAGACAAATGTCAGTATTCCACAATGAATCATAAAGTCACAGTTATAGAAGTTCTGTAAGAAACAGCTAGTGTTATTTCAGAAGCAACAGTCGTGTTTGTGTTGGAGCCGCCGTGTATGGAGCAGATCACATGTTAGCGGTTGTGCCAGCCAGGACTGGGCAACGCACCCTTATCTATTCCAGAGCGGTAATCCAGTGCCAGTGTTTTAACAGTCCTAACACAGTTTTGACCTTTCAAAACCAGCTGTGGAAGTGGTTGCGATGGCGTGAGGCTGGTTGCCATGGGCTGAGTCACCAGGCTCTGTCCTGTGACTGGTCCCCCTTCAACACAGTGGGAATAAGGATAGGTCATGTTAGCAGTGCCACAGCTCTATCATATACACGAAATATTATAGATTACATGATAGTCATCTCTGTGTTTGGCTTATATAGGAATTTGCATAGTGCAAGGGAAGTTGCACTGGTAGCTATGATTAGAGCAAGGGAAGATATTCAGGGCATCCTCCATGCCCTGTGGACCTCATATTTTGTGTCAGGCATGATTTTATTTAAACAAAACTTTTTATCTAATATTGTGTTACTGTCTAAGGACCGTCCTTAAAGTGTGACAGGAGTATGAGGGCAAGATTTCTCTTTTGCTGGGTAGAGCAGTACAGGGTTTTAGGTGTTTAAGACAAAAACAGTTATTTCAGTACTGGTGACAGAGGTTTTTAAAATTATGTTAAGTGAAATTTAAGCTTTTTCTGAACAATTTGATTAGGTTAAACATGCAGTTGATGTATTGTTTTGCTGAACTCAAGGCTGACCGGTTTCTTCAAGAGAAGATTTTTTCTGCAGTAGTACCTCTATGAAACCTGTGGTTTATCTTATTTTGGGAACTTCCTTCTGCTACTTAAACTGCACACACTTGAAGTTAGCAATTTTTGCTTTTGAGAGGCTCCAATGAAAGTTTAAACTAGTTTATCCTTTGTTCTGTTATCTGCTACCCTGGATTTCCTCCCTGTTCAATCTCCTGGTAGTTGAAAGCTCCTGCCTGGCTATCCAAGCCTGTTTTGAATCTGTCCTATCTAACTTCACACACTGAGTGAGTGCTCCCCTTCCTGCAACCTGGCTGTTGAAATAGCCTAGGTCTAAGACAGGAAAGGCTGGTCTGCAGCATAAATCTCTCTTTTGCCTGCCTGAAACGGAAATCACAAAATCCCATGATCACGCTATGGTCAAGGTTGGAAGGTACCTCTGAAGGTCATTTAGTCCAACACCCCTGCTCAAGCAGTTACCTAGACACATTGCTCGGGATCGTGTCCAGATTTCTTTTGAGCATCTCCATGGAGACAGAGAGATAGTTGTTCCAGCAGCTCCATGCCTGTCCTGTACGGGGAAGCCCAGCACTGGACACAGTGCTCTGGATGTGGCCTCACCAGGGCTGAGCAGCGGGGACACCACCCTCAAGCTGCTGACAACACTCTTCCTAACGCAGCCCAGGATACCATTGGCCTTCTTGGTCACACGGACGCATAGCTGTCTCATGGTCAGCTTGTTGTCCACCAGGACGCCCAGGTCCTTCTCTGCAGAGCTGCTCTCCTGCAGGCCAACCCCCAGTCTGTAGGGTGCCTGGGGTTATTCCTCCCTAGGTGCAGGACCCTGCACTAGTCTTTGTTAAACTTCATAAGTTTCCTTTCCAACCACGTCTCCAGCCTGTTGAGGTCCCTCTGGATGGCAGCAGAGCCCTCTGAGGCTCTGGCCCACAGGTCACTCCTCCTAGGGCCTTGNAGTTTCCTTTCCACCCACGTCTCCAGCCTGTTGAGGTCCCTCTGGATGGCAGCAGAGCCCTCTGGCCCACAGGTCACTCCTCCCAGGGCCTTGTTGAGGTGGCACTCTGTCCACCCACATCACTGATTAATAAAATGAACAAGACCGGACCTGATACTGACTGTGGGGGATACCACAAGCTACAGGCCTCCAACTAGACTTTGTGTCACTGAGCACAGCCCTCTGAGCTCTGCATTTCTGCCTGTTCTCAATCCACCTCACTGTCTTGCCCTTCCTGCGCTTGCCCATGGGGATATTATGGGGAACAGTGTCAAAAGCCTTCCTGAAGCCAAGGTAGACAAAATTCACTGTTCTCCCCTCATCTCCCCACCCTGTCATCCCTGCCCAAGCATCATTTCCCCTTGATGAACCCATGCTGGAAAGTTCATGCAGTTTTTTTCCTAGAACAGAGGTGCCCTCATTTGTCCCATGCTGCCCTCTTAGAGAAATGGGAGAGAGATTCCAAGGTTCCCTCAAGATGTGACCCTCCCTGGCAGCGTGATGGTCTGTGGACTGAGCTCTGTATTTGCATGTCCTTATCATAAGGACACTTACTGGAACACAAAAATTAAAACCACTTCCCACGTCTTTATGGTAACACACTGCCTGCTATATGCCTAAACAACTTGAAATGAGTGTTTGAAAGAGGAAATAAGTCACCACATATAGAAATAGCAACTATGACCAATAGGAATGCAGCCTCAGCACCAAAAAAAAAAATAGCAACTGTGACCAATAGGAATGCAACCTCAGCACCAAAAAAAAAAAAGAAAAAAAAAAAAGCAGAGCCTGCTGATGATGTGAGCTGCAAGACTAGGAAGTCCTATTTTTTAAGAAAGGACTTGAGAAGAGCCAGCTGAAATTATTCAATTCTTCTAGCAAAGCTATTTATCTCTAAAAACATTGCATCAATTAAATTAAAAAGTCAAACTATTTGTTTTGATAATATAAGGTAAGTGGCCAAAATGAAGCATGCTGGTGCTATCAAAACATTTCATTTTTTCTTCTATGGGAAATTTTCAGCCATTTATTCTGATTCAAGACAAAGGGAAATATTGAAATGCCAAGATTTTCCAAAGAACAGAAATTCCATTTTGGGACAGCTCTAAGAATTAAAGGCTTGGAAAAGTATTTCTAGCCAGTAGTCAAAATGCTTGTGACCTGAGATCTCCAGGAAGCAGGACACACTGCAGCAACACAGAATTTACAGTATNTTTTTTTTTTTTTTTTTTTGCTAATCTTATCCTTCAGCAGGGACACATCTGAGGCCAGCTGCACTCTCCAGCCACCTAAGTCTCTTACCAATAGCTCCACTCAGATTTACCTGAGCCAAGTGGTGCTTTATTCTTTGGGTCTAGCACACAAAAACAATATGACAGTGCAGTTGTCAAAACAAGGCTTTCCCTCAGCCACATGGTATGGGCAGCTCCTTTTCCTTGTTATTTTTGCTCTATTTTGCATCTATTTTTGCTCTTTGGTATTTCCTTACGTTAGCAAGCCTCTTTGTTATGGCTAAATCTCCCTATCTAGGGACCATCTGACTGCTGTGAGAGTCTCTTGCCCATAATCTGAATTAGATTGTCTTTCATTACCTCAACTCTATATTTGGGCTTGACAACAGAGCTAGCATTAAACTCTTTAGTTACTTATTCCCTAACCCAGCTGGACTCGTGAATGGAAAACCAAGAGGAAGCTTTATGAGGCAGCTACACTGGACTAACCACTTGGAAGGTGCCCCTCTACCCTTTTTCTCTTTGCATGTAAGCTGAACTTAAACCTCCCCTAACTCCAGGGCTCCCCAACCAGCTGCAACTTATTAGGATTTAACTCTTTAGCACCAAAATCAATGAGTTGCAGCTGCTTGACATTAGTTCAGGTGGGCACTAAGAGTGCTCTGGTTATAAAAAGAGCAGGGGAAGATGAGAAAGAAGAGTTGGGTGATGGAGTTAGGGCTGCTAGTAGTTGCTTGTGGTGTCCTGGGGTTTCTATGCTGCCTCATCCTGAGACTGTATTTTTTGCTGTTGTTTTAACTCCCACTAAAGCAATATATTCTCTGGGCAGTGTGCTCCTTCTATCTCCTTTATGCTGCTGCTAGCAATCATGTGGCAAGCTGCATTAGGAAAGCTGAAAACAATCCTGTGAAAGAGTGTAGCTCCTCTATGATAAGGTAAATCTTAGAGGGGATAAAGGAGAATGTGAATGGGAGCCCAGGGCAAAAGGGGTGGGGAGATGCTGATCCTGTAAGCAGCTGTGAATGTGCACTTCAGCTAGCATTTGTCTTCCTCAGTAGAGAAACCACATTAAGGTAGTTGTGGTGTTGGGTTTTGATAATTTGAAAATTGGCTTAGTTGGAAGAGTATCTTGGGGAAAGTCAGCAGAGTCATGTCTCAATGGAAGATGTTGTGTTTATATATATATATAAATCTTCTCTGTTCTTGGGGCACTAGTACTTTCAATCATTCTTGCATGAGGGAGGTTGAAAAGGGCAACAGGAAATAGCATGTCAGGAATCAATCTGGGTCACTGATAGGTGAGACTGGTGGGGCCCCTTGTTACTTGGGGGAAGTTAGGCTGTAATCCCACTTAAATGCTGCTCTCCAGGACAAATAACTGAATGTGGAGCCTCCATAGGTGTCTCAAGGCTCCTTGGGCCAAGGTTGGAGGACTGCAGAGAGTGGGGAACAGCGGGTTCCTCTCATGTAGCTGGTCCCAGCTGGCCACGGGCCTGGGAACTGTGCGGAAATACTCCCTGCTGACACTGCTCCAAAGCAGCTGCTTTCTGCCTTCCTGCATCTGGGCAATAATAATAATTACAACAACAAAAAAAATGCTGGGAAATTACTTGGCTTGAAAAAAATGCACAGAAAGTGTGAGAACTGTCTCAACTCCCTGACCACTTGTGCTGTAATGGTTCCTTTGAGAGCTAGAGTATCTGGACTACATGAGCCTATTCCTGGTGTGTTCTGTGGTGGTTTTTACAGCACTAGATACTGTTTGCGAGGGGACACAGGGGTAGGGTTTTTTTTTTTTTAAAGTAACCTGTGTTATTTGTGAACAGGGTAGTAAAGAGGTTTCTTCTATAAGCATATATGAATCGCTCAGAAAAGTTGTTTTGAGCAATCTAAAAACTTATATCACTTGTGTTGTATAGCCTAGCTGGCCATAGTTAGCAAGTGTGCTTTTTGCCATTTGTGCATTTTGAAGTAGATGTTCCAACAAAATGCTGACAGTCAAGGTTAAACCCTAAACTTCCACTGTTGTACAAAAGTTGTCTTATGTCATGACAGTTCATGCAACATATGTTTAAATTTCAGTCAGGTAGCCTCTGACGTTTAAGCAGCAGTGCATCCTTAATTCTGTTATCCAGTTCATGCAGAGTTTTTGGCGTGGGAGGGGAAGAAGAAACTTTTTTGAGCTTTGAAAGACATGAGAAGTTTGGAATGCTAAAAGACGGAACAGATGAGATTCATGGCAAAGAGCAAGAGAAGAGATGTCCTTTCACATGGCAGTAGGTTTTTAAAGATTCACATGGCAAAAAGCTTATTCCAGGCATAGAATATGAATGCTTGAAATCAGCTCAAATGTTATATTCTATTTTGATTGGTATCTGAAAGCCAGTGATATTTGTGCTAGAACAAAAGAGACCGTATGCAGATCCATTTTAGTCTCCAGCCTCACTTGTCCCTTGGGAACAATTCCTTTGGGGTGGGGGAGCAGAGAGTAATTCCTTGTTGGCTTTTCTCTTCCTTTCTTGCCTAACAGCTCTGACTAATCCTGGAATTTAATTTATGGTGAATATCTTTGTTTTTGCTTATGTGATATTATAAATCCTTCAGTCAAGAGTTTAAAGCAACTTTAGGAAAGAAGAAAGAGTAGCTTGACTTTTGCTATGGCCCAATTAATCAAATGTTGACAAACTTGGTGTCTTTGCCAACAAGCTTTCTTGAAGCAAATTGCTTCAGTTATAGAACCCTGCTACTTGTAACTGTTTGTTTAGCCTTTTATATTTTAATTGTACCAGAAATAATCTAGGAGAGTGTATTTTCCAGTGGCACAACTCTTTAAAGCAGTAAGTAGACATATCTCACTGAAGTTAAGATGGCCGTAGATTGGTATTGTTAGATTTTTATTTTATTTCACTTTTTTGAGTATTGGGAGTGGAGGAGGGGAACTTCAAGTTTTATCTTCATATGTGCAGACTTAGCTAAAAAATCTGTTTTGAGTTTTCTTTTAAATTATTTAAAGAAAATTGTTTGTACCTCCTACATAAAGCTAAACAAAGCTATTATGTTTCATTTTCAGAAAAATAAAGTTAAAAAGTTCTAGTACCCTAAAACTCCCTTGCTGTGACAGATGTACGTTGAGATGCTACCTAGAGTAATTGAACATGTAACTTTTTCCTTTTTTCTGTGCCATCTGAGATAAAAATCATGTTTTCTGTTTGTAAAATGATCATTGCTTCCTGCCCTTACATATGAAGGAGAGCCAATATTCAACACATGCTGAGTGTGCTCACATATGTGGATGTTGACTGTATGGCCCTGTTTACAGGGAGTGTCTGTGGGCTTCAATTTAACATGACAAAAGTGACTCTAGTTCTAAAAGTAATTTTCTATTTTTCTTGACTATGGCTTATTTCAAACTGAAACTCAACAAAGGCAGAAACTTTCCGGATTTTTTTCTTTAGAGACATGTTTTATACTGCTGTTAGAAATATAGCTAGTGTCTGTAAATATCAGATTTTTACCTGTTTTATCTGGGCTGCTCAGGTGAATATTTCTCATATTTGGGAGAATGCAATGTTTTGTGTTATGGTGAAAACTGGAGGTTTTTAAATAATGACCTCATTTCTGAGGTTCTCAGTTTCTTATGCTCCTGAATTTATTTATGAGCACAGTCACAAAAATCCTTCAAGACCCAACAGAATGTGTAGCGCTAAACTGTAAAGGTCAAGAATATTTAATTGGACATGGAAAAGGGAAAAAATAACACCATAAATAATGCATGACAAAGGTGTAGAAAAGATATGGAAAGTTTGGTAGAGCACTTCTTGGTTGAGAATTGTCTTTGTCAAGACTGAGTACAACCAAGGTTTTGGATGCAATACTCTTGCCTGCAGACCTTGTAATGTGCCTTTCCTGTTGACAGATACGCTGCAGCTANGAGTACAACCCAAGGTTTTGGATGCAATACTCTTGCCTGCAGACCTTGTAATGTGCCTTTCCTGTTATTGCCTCCTTAAAATTCAGTGCCCTGTTTGCACAGATACACTGCAGCTACCATGTGCCAGCTGCACCGAAATTGTTGCAGGGAGCAAGACTTTGTTCTTCCAAAGCCCTCACAAAAAATCAAGTCTCTCCCTTGTTCACAAGGAGATACTGACATAGTAGAAGGTGTAGAACCTTCTGCTGCTTTTACTGTGGGAGCTGAGCAGTCTATATAGCCACAGTTCATTTGCACATTATACTTCCTCCTTCACAGAAAATTAGAGTTTCAGGATAAGTCACTGAAAATGATGCTGTTGCCAACATATTTCATGGGTGAAGGAGGCTATCAGCTGTAAATATCAAATATAGATTTGCAACCTAGTATAACTTTAGCAACTAATTTCTGCCATCTGTGTAGTTATTTATTGTAATTTTTATACATTCAGGTAGTTAATACTGGATACTTACACTAATCAAATCTTTTCTTGGTATACAGGAAAGTTAAATGGCAAATTGAATTTTTAACCTGTGATCGGGGCCATACCATGACAAGTCAACCAAGGACAACTGCCAGGCCCCGGTTATTTCTAACAACCATCAAATTTCAAAGCTATCCTGCCATACCTATGTTACAATGGATACAGACAACAACATCCTTTAAAGAAAGGTAGATTGACTTCAAATATTAAGGGGCAAAACAGTTAAACTCTTAGGCCAAAAACCCAACTGCATAGAAACTGTGGTAGAAATAAAGAAAAACATAGTAACTAAATAAAAGCATTCTGCAGCAGGTCTCATGGATTCCATTAACAATTTAAAATACCTCCAGTGGGAATTTTGATATTTTTTTTCTAAGTTAAACTTGAATGCTGCAGGTAATATTACCTAGAGAAAACCAAGGTACTCTGTTAGTGTAAGATGAGTATCTGCATTTGCCACAATAATGGGAATTTTGTGTAGATTTTTATCTTTCAGTATTCCAGGGTTCTAAAATGCATAAAATGATTCAAATCTTGTTTTCTAAGGTCTGGCTTAGTGGATACTCTGGGAATTCTAATATCCTTCCAGCATATCTCTCTGGGTTTCAATGTATGATGTGGTTTTCTAGCAAGGCAACCAGAACTCCAAGCAGATCCTCTAATACTGGTTTCTGTTTACGCATGGAATTGGCACTGGGAACACTTGCCAATGCAAGATCTCCCCATTTGTTTTTGTATATGTATTTTAATGTGGGCAAACACCATGAATTTTTAGCTATGGAGAGGGCGATAAATAATTTAATCACCTCGCCTGAGCTGTTTGAGGAATGGCTGCAGGCTTGTGCTGCAGTATGTTGATAATTAACAGGCTGTTCAAACCAACTCCTGCTGATTGTTTTAATTGAAGAAAATGATACTGAAACTAAGTGGTCACTAAACTTGTAGCAATCTCTCAAAAGTTCCTGTTTCCTATGTGTCTTTTTTTCCTGGCGTATGCTTACTCAGAGCAGATGAAGTACTATCCGGCTTTCCCCTGCCAAGGGAAACCCCCTGGCACTTGGAAACCTGGTCTTCATCTGCATTTGTAAGGGTTTTCTGTGGCTTTCTTGTAACTTTACTTGGCAAGTTTTCAGTTTAGCAATGTTAAATATGTCAACATAGCTGTAAAAGCTCAGTCAGCATTAGCAAAATGTGCTTGGGTTCCTGCGTGTACATCCAGCTCGTCAGCTGCAAGTGTCTGTGTAAGAAATTCAGTGGCAGAACGGTACTGGTGTAATCATCCCCATGTAACTACTGTGTGACTGCTGTCCTGGGAATTACACCACAGTTCTTGCTTTAGTTTATGTCACTTTGCATTTAGCAGTTTTGTAGGAGCAGACAGTGTCTAGGTATATTTGGAAGGTGTTCTAGCAAAAATGTACTTATGTCCCTTGTGGTGAAAGTTAAGCTGATGCATGTGTTGCTTTTTTTTAAGTAATTCTTTATGGCTATCTCTGACTCCTGCAGCTTGGCCTTCAGTTAGTCTATGCTGATTGAACAGGCAAGAAAATGCATCTTGGAAACTTTTAATCTACTGGTTATGGTAGTGTTAGAAGCATAAGCACTATGTACCATAAGCATTAGGGGTCTTTCAAGGTTCCCTCAGCTACAATATTCAATGCAATTTTGTATTGCATTGAAACCCTCTTTTTATAGACCTAGTGGATTTAACTTGTAACTTCAACCCCCTTGCTCTGTTGCTGGTGAGCCACCCGGCTCTGTTACCCTGTCTGGTGCTCGTGATTTCTGTCTTTCAGTGGAATTGCATGCATGCATCTTTCCCAGCAAGGCAAAGCCCTGCGAGCTGTCCCTGTCTGAGGAAAAAAATCTGTTTGCTACAGTGGTTTAGCCTTGTTCATACGTTCTTCATATGAATCAGTAGTATTCTGTGGGCTTTAACCTTTGCTACAGTATTTCACCAGAAACCTTTAAAAATATCTTCCAGGCTAAGAGTTTCCCTTTCATTGAGGCAATTAAATCACAGTGACTGCATTATCCTTGGGTCACTAAGTATTTGATTAGATTGAGCACTCTGGACTTGAACTGTTGCTCGACTTTCCTTCCTTTTCGTGATGCTAAGGAGCCACAGAGTGAGGAGCTTCATCTAGCCTGCGAGGTGGTGATTATGTGCGTAGCTTGATGTCCTTGCTGTTCTGCAGTTACTAGACTTCCAGTATTTCTTTTTCATCTTAAAGTGCTACTTAGGGAAACTTTCCACTTATCATAAATTGATACTGAGAGAGTAAATTAGACTTTCTAATATACCAGAATTTCTAATAAAATCTGAGAAAAAAATTAGATCCCCAAGTGAATACAATTGCTTTTCCATGTTTGTACTAAAGAATTTGTGAGAATCAAAATCAAATGGATTCTTTTTTTTCTTTGCAGACACCTGTTAGCAGCAACTGATTTACTTTCAGCTTTTCCTTTAGTTCTCTAGTTCCTGCAATTACTTCTGCAATAAACCCTTTCACAGACACAGCATATGCTCTGCTGTTGATTAAACGGCTTGTATACCTAGCTGCTGGGGAGGTGCAGTGTGAGTAGGAGAGAAGGTGGCTGCTATTTTTGATTCTCTTCCAGTCACTTTAGGTTGACAGAAAGCAATATGTACAGATGGGGATGTAAGTTAAGAAGTTAGTATTTCCTCCTATTTGCTTTTTCCTCATTCTTCCAAAAAATATTCTGAGTCAACTGCTGTTGCAAAGCTTGTGTTCATGAGCTCTATAATTTGTCTTGTACATGTGTCAGTATTTCTTGTACATGTGTCTTCATCTAACTATGTGAACAAACAGCTAGTTTTTTATTAGTAGATAAGCATGAAGTATCACTTCCTTGAAATCTTCTACAGCAAGCCAAAATCAGCTCATGCTTTCCAGTTGCTTTTTCCTGAGGTAGATTTGGGCAGCCATAAGCATGGTTTAACTGTCCAATTTGGTAGATGTGCAATGCTAGAGGTAGAGAATGATCAATGTATAATGATGCATTTGGTCCATTCATGCACATATATATTAGAAATATGTACTGGGAGAAAAGAAAACCAGCTGTCTGCTCTGCTTGATGTGTTGCTGACTTTGTGGACCTTGCTCACTGAAATTTAAACAATTCTTTAAATAATCCTTATACTCTGTCATTGCCTACTGATGTTTTTCTGAGTCTTTTAATGAAAGATCAGTCCTATACAGAGATAAATTATGGAAAGGAATTTGTTACTGTAGAATCAGCTTCCCACATTCATCTGCCTCTGAGCACAAAAGAGGAGACAATTAGGAATTTATAGCCCTGTGTTGGAAGCAGCTAAAGGAAAGTAGGACTGAATTGTAACATTTTAGGGTTTCTAGGAGGAAATTTCTGAATCGCTTAGCAGCTGGTATTTGATAATAGGTGGGTGATTATAGTTTCTGACATCAGGCATTAGCATCATATTCCAACTTGCCTGTATTTTAAAAGTTTCTGATTCCTTTCAGGAATCAGAAAATGAAAATTCCTCAAATCTTGTTCCTAAAGACAAACTTTTTTCCCTAAAATGAGCTCTGAGGGGATAAATTTGTGTAACTATGCTTCATTCAGACATGCTGAAGACAAGGAAGTTCAAAGCTGGAAATCCTGAGACTGTGTGAACTCTTGTTTTTATCAGCTCTGAGCTTGCAAAGCCAAGGTCGGAAACTATGACAATGGATTAAATTTCTACAGCTTCTCATATTCCTTTTTATATTCTCTGAATCTGTAAGGTCCACAAAACTTGAAGGTTTTTTCATATAACATTTAAAGTTATCAGTAAACTCTAAGAACAAAGGACTTTGCATCAAAAGATTCCCTTAATCTATATTTAATATAATTATGAATAATTTGTCATTTAGAATTTGATTGTTTTATGTGATAATTTTAAGGACTGGAAAGCAGGCAAGCACACTCGCAGCTACCACATAAAATAAACAAATTTATGTTCAAATCACTTTTGGCAGCAGTATTAGGAATGTGAATAGAAATGTGTTTCTGTCTGCCTAAAAATGAAGGACCTAGACCTGCAATGAATACTTCTGCATTGACTCAATTTTTTACATCAGGATTGCATTTCGCGATCATGGCATTAAACAGTTATACTAAATTACTCCTGAGATGCTAGAAAATACTTAACAGGAAGATGACTCAAAATGACTGCATAGGAATTCTGTTTCTAAACTAATGTGGATAACAGTGCTTGTAGACTGAGCTTGTGCACCTGAGGCTGGAAAAAGTATTTTCTTTACCAGTATTAGCTTAACATACTTATTAAACTAATAAACTATTAGACTAATACAATAGTGATGGCTAAAATTGTATTATATGGCTGAGATGAAGTACATGGCATGATGCATCATCAGAAATCATAACCACAATCAGTAACCTATCTTCATATTCATTCTTTTAGATATATGCAGTTCTTGCTTTGGCTTAACAGATGCCTTATGTTTTCTGAAAGCACATAAATACGTATTGCCCTTATACCTGACCTGAAGTTGACTGATAGTGGCAGATGCACTCAGCTGTAAAGTGTCTCCCTTTTAGCCCTGCTTTTAAGATCTTACTCTTTTTCTGATGGCTTCACATTTAGCAACACTTTCTGTGGGATTTTTCTTACTGTTTCCCTCTTGAAATGACTGTGATTCTGCTCTTAGCTTCCTATTTAGTGAGAAGCAGAACCAACCCCCTCCTCGCACACTGGATTGTGATGTTCAAAATGACCTAGAAAGCAGCCTGAGTTGAAGCTCTCTTTTTGGGGATCTTAGGTCCTACCAAGTTCTGGGCTATTCATCAAAAGGTGAGCCCTGGGGATGCAGAAATTCCTGGAAATGGGGGCATTTCTTAAAAACCCTTTTTTATGAACCAGCTTTGGCTGCCTCTAATGGGAGGCCGTCTATAGCTAAGAAGGACAGAAAGGCAAAGCCAAGGGCCACAAATAACAGAGCAAGGTCACCAGGAGCTCCCTGCTCTATAGGAGCTGTGGAAGAAAAGGGAAGGGGGATCTGGCCTACCGCAAAGCAGAAGTAAAGCTCTAGATGGCTGGAGAGCCTGAGAGTGGGGGGAAGAGAAGGGCTTGGCACAGGCCAAGCATCCTGGGGAAGGGGAAGGCCAATGTGCGAGATGGTGGTGACGTGTGGATGGGGAAAAGCTCTGGAGAAACAAACTGCAGAAAGGCAATGAACTTAATGCACTCAGATGGCCTTGCTTTGCAGCTGGAAATATGTATCTCACAGTGGTTTATTCTGTATGAAAAGTTGTTTTTTTGCCTTGGACCTTGCATGCTTGCTCAAGTCAGCACTGCAGGTGCTGAGTTCACCTTTATTTGCACTAAATACTTGAGTACCCTAAAACTGATTGGAAAAGAGCATTTTTTTTGTGGTTTTCTAAAATAAGCAGAATGCAGTTAAACAACACTGGCTTTGGAATTACAGTGTTTAGCAGTTGCAAGTCAGCCTGAGCAATTGGCTTGCCAGTAGTAGTGTAAACACTGAAAATCCTGTGAAAACTTATGTTTCTCTAGAATTCACATTCAAGCTTTGTAGTGTCCTGTGCTGCAGCCTTTGTCGGCCTTGGCAGTGATCTCCAGCAGGCTTGATGCCCGCAGAAAATGCAGTAAAAACTTCTTGACTCTGTCGCAGGACATTGAGTTGTGACTAAAGCTGGCAAGTTTCCAGCAGAGTTTGTGTTGCTTAGATCTTAGGTGGGACTGTACACAGCATTGCTTTCATCAGGAAACTTGAGATCCACACTTTATTTCCAGAGCTAGGAGGGCCGGAGTGGATATCAGACTTAGTTGGAGAGTACTTTATGCTGATTAGATCTTCTGAGATATTGAAGCTGCCCCAAACCACCTTAGTCTGTATTCTTGCCTATCCCTTCCCACTGCCAGCAAAATATCCCTTGGGTATGTGCCACAGGGAGGGGATGCCATCTGTGCTGAGACTTGTTTAGGCTGAAGTGGTTTAGAGCTTGTGGGGTTCAGGTGCCTGCAGAGCAGCTGCAGGTCTTGTATTTCAATTGCTTAGGACAGTAGAAGGAGCAGGAGGTATCGTCGTTCTTGCCTCCTTTGTTTGCTGCAGCAACTCTGCAGGGAGGGGAAAGCATCCAGGTGAGGTAATATTTGCCTCTTAGGATTAATGTGTGCATAGATGGATGTCAGTACAGTCTCCATGAGCTCAACCTGGGAAGCTCTGGAAGTGTTTGGCAGTGGCATCAGGGCACAAATTTTCTATAGGGAGACTTATTTCAGTCCTATAAATGTTATTCTCCCTAAAACACCACATAGCTAATATGCTGGTAAAGAAATTGAGCCTGGTGATCCCCATATTTCAGCAAACATCTTTTGAAATGATAGGCAAACCATTGGACACTAATTCTAAACAGTCTTCATGTATTTGGTATTTCTTGCTATGTTCAGACTTCTCTTAATGTGTTTTCATGTAGATATCCAATAAGTCTACTGTCTTTCAGTTCTCAAGTTTGGATCAAAATTCAAAATTTTCTTTTTGGTGTCATAGAAATATAAAAATGAATTAATTAACTTAAAACAAGCAACTCGGAACAGAAAAGTGGAGACAACACAGCAAATTCAGGCCTCAACTCTCCAGAGAATATAATATACCCTGTGCAGTGCAGCTGTGGCTAAACGCTGATTTGCACATTAGGACTGGATTAGCATCATTCAAATGTGACCTGCATGTTGAATAACTCCCATAAATAGAATACTATTGATAGAAAAGGAAGCTGCATGGTATCCTTTAGATCTAATGCACCATCCTTTTGCATCTTTAGCTCCTTTGGAAATAGAGGAAGAATTTAGGAGTTGATGTAAAATGCATGTAATCTTTTATAGGGAAAAGATCAGTCTGAAATTCAGTATGTTTATAAAACAAAATGTAGTATTGCTGTAAAGTGTTTGTCTTTTAACCAAACAGACAAGAAGTCTTCAAAGAAAGAGCCATCTAAATGCTGATTACTCAATTCCCATTCTCAAATCCAAGTTAATTGAAAGTGTTGTCCATCTTATCGCATCATATGGTGTTATACTGCATGTAGTTCTTGACTGAACATGTTAAATGTCAAAAAGACCTTAGTATTAATGCCAGATGGATATGTTATCAAATGCAAATTATATTTTATTAGGAAGTGCATGTGCCCAGGAAATCCTCTCTTAGTTATGTGATAAGGATAACTATTTGTTGTATCTTTCAGAAGTTCAAGAAATGCTTTCTTTTCCTGGATGGTGCTCTCTGTAGCCACACAGGAAACGGTGGCACAGCTGTTGTGTTAGTGGTTGTGTGCTGTGATCAGTGTCATGCGTGAGACTGATTTCCAGGAACTGGACCTTTAGCGATGCCCCCTGAGGTCAATGCAGTCCCAGTCCCATCACAGTGCTGTCTTACCCTGGCACATCCCGCCACTGCAGAAAATCTGTGCAAGAGATACTGAAGTGCCGCAACAGGGAAGCAAAAACATTGAGGCGAAGGAGCTTCGTGATGAGAACAAGGGACCTGACAAGGCCTGTGAGGATTGTACAGGGCTCCTGATAGGCGTTTGAGAAGCTCTTGTATCATCAAGCTCTTTTCTTCTTCCCTTCAACCTCTCTCCTAAGCCTTTGCATGCACTCTAATAAGCACCTGCAATAGCCCCCTGCAGAGGAAGATGATTTTTCTCAAGCCATGCACAGGTAAGGAAGGCTATTTCTCTGCACAGCTGGGAGAAGATCACTAAAGTCACCTGGAAGTCACCTAAAAGTCACCACAGGTAGTTGTCCTCTTTCTGACCAATTAAGGGGGAATCTTCTGAGCAGAGATCCAAGCAGAGCTCATAACAAACATCCCTGCAACTAAGGACTAACTATCAATGTAGCGCTGGGCGGGTGCGCAGTTCCTATATCACACAAGATAGTCATCTGTCTGTGCCCACATGTCAATGTGAAGAGAAGAATGGCCTAATGTCATTATTACTGAATGCTAAGTTGAGATGCCTAAGGTTCTGTTAAAGGCGATAACGGGTGCAAAGATGATAACTTAAGGATTTATGAATCTCAGATTTAGACACTTGCGTACAAACTTTTGCAGATCCTTTGCTCTTGGGGAATGGCAATGCTGTTGTATAATAGGCCAGGAAATAGGAGTAGAAAGGTGGGCCAGTGCTCGAATTACTTAAAAGTTAGCTTGTATATTGGCTTATACACAGTATCTTGCAGTTACTCGAATGTTGCTGTTGGTGATACCAACAACATCCTGATCAGAGCGTGAATCATTCTTGATAATTCTTTTTTTTTAGTATTGTCTCTTTCTAGCACAACTTAGAGGTCTAGCATGCTGATAGTGGTATTGAGCAATTTCATTAAAGAATATATGAAAGCTGTAAATCTTTGCTACTCATATGAGACTTGTCTATCAAATGCTTTCGTTAAGCACACTGTTTAAATATCTCTTGTCACAGAGCATCTTAGGAAGGTCACCCGTGTTTCCTCTGCCTCTTTCATTCTTATTAGCTTACCACTAATGTCTGACTCTTTCATGCCCGTTTCTGTGGTGCTACTTGTAGCTGGTGCAGGGAGTCAACACTATCACCCTTAGCTGTAGCTTCCCTCTTTCTCACCCAGCATTAAAGATGCTGTTATTACAGCATCTTTAGCAATTTATAATGCATGAATATGTCTGTATTTGTGTATGCTTTAGCCCTGAGGCAGCATGAACAGTTGGTAAACCCCAGTTTTACACTGGTTATGCAGTGTTAGACAAAGTAAACCTGCATGCACCTATGTAACTCTGGTCTAATTAATCAGTTTGCAGGGTGAGGGCCTCTGAATGTAGCCCGTCAATAAGGTTATAGCCACAGCCTCCTGCTCCCACCAAACATCTTGGAGTAACAAAGTGGCAAGCAAACAGCTTTTCTGCAGGGCATGAATACATTGCAGCAACTGTTTAGTGTGTAAAATGTCTTGGAGGTTTCTTACTTTAATAGATGGAATTAGGGGTAAAAGAATGACCCCAGTATTGAGAGTTGTTCTATTCCTTTTTACTGCTAAGTTGAAGTCAACTTAACCACATCCTTGTGCAAAAATACTCCTGACTTCTGTGGAAAGAAAACTCATTTAAGCCACTGCTTCCGGTGCCTGTAAACTTGGTGCAAAATTCATGTAGGATTCTGTATTAGTGTTTTCTGTCATGTAAGTCTTATGGAAAAAGTTTTGCATGAAGAATGGCTATGCAACTATAAATATTTTTTAAAAACTACAACTCTAAGCTAATGTATTGGCACATGTGAAATCAGAGCAATTGTCTAAATGTTGATAAGGAAGGACAATGTGAGGCTCTTCCCTGCTGCTCTATGAAATATGAGCCTCGCGCTGGCACGTGAATGACTACTCTGTCTTGGGAAAGATTTGCTTACCAGGAATTGGAATCCATTCATGGCCAGTCTTTCTACGACCGCAGCAGATTCAGACATTCCAAACTGAGGTGAGAAGCAGAGAGAAAAAAAGAATTAGTAAAGCAGTATGCACCTTGACTTTGGTTTCCAAGTTAGTAATTTTTTCATATGGAAATACTTAAGGTTTCAGTAATCTATATATTCCACTTCTCTTGGGTTGCTGGGAAAAAATAGCAGATGGAGAAATAGGACTGCTCAGAAATAGGTGGTAGCATAAGAGAAGACAGGACTAATTTTATTTAGAAGAGATTACAGGGAGTAAAGGCTGATAACTCCATAGATGGAGAAGATGAGGTGAAATTATGAAGCAGCAATTGTAAAATGAGCAGTGAGCACAGCAAACAAATCATGAAGATTTAATTCTTATTGAATGAGGTGGACAATTATAAACAGCTTGAAAAGGGGGCTTATGAAACAGGTCTATTGGCAGTGGTGCCATCCAGCTAGGAAAGGCTACATGGCTGTTGGGTGGAAGCTGAGATCAAATTAGGAGAACCCCTGGTGTTTGAGGGCCTGTTCAGTAGCTCTGTTGGCTGTTGCTTGGTTTTAGGAGTAGATATTTGGGCTAGAGGTGTTGCTGGTGTGAGAGGGCAGGCTGGGCCTTCAGCTCTTATGGGCATGAGCATTGCTAGAAAGCAGTTCAATCTCAAACAGGGTTACATCAGTGACATGTTCTTTCTTAAGCAAACTGGCATTGATTACAACATAAAATGAAATAAGAATGTCCAGTAGCAGTATCTCCTTATGACAAACTAAATAATAATTGGAGAAAAGTGCATACATTGGATTTCTTTAATTCTTAAAAAAAAGACTGGGCTGAAAAAGTCCTATAAGTCTCATTACTGCTATATATTTTAACCTTTTTCAGAAAAACTGCAATGTTACAGTAGAAAAATCTAGAACTTTCTTCATCAAGAAGATACAGCTTGGATTGAGTTTTAGTATTCATGATACTTCAAGTATTCAGTCCATCTGTTTCAGCTCCTTTAAAATGAACTATAAAACCAGATCCTATAAATTTGCTTCATTAGCTTAGATGTGAGCTACTGTGCTCTGGAAAGTCATTACATATACAGGGCTGTGTGTGTGTATATATATATATAATGTCTATCATACTCAGTATGGTGGTATTAGTATTTTCTGAGCAGAGCTCCCACTGACTCTCACAGCGATTCAGTTTTTATCACTCCTGCAAATGAGAGCCTAGGGTTTTGCATCAGGCACTGGCAGGGTTTGTACAGGTGACTTGCAGGCCCCAGGAGAGGGTGCTGGGCTGGGGCAGTGACAGCATCTGATATGTCCAAGCATAAATCAGCTCATAGCAACTCATGTTCCAGGTGTTCATCCTCTTTCTCCTAGCAAGCCCTGGCCTTGTGCACCTTACAATTTCTGTATGGGCCCGGAGTAGGGCACCGACATACAAGCCTCTCTGTGTGGAAAAGGGGAGGCTTTTGTGAAAGTTGAGAGGTGCATGAAAAAGCAAGTACAGGTGTTTATAAAAAAATATGTATGCTATGTATATAACAGGAGGCAAAACCTAGCTGGAAGTAAACCTGGCATTTTAACATCTGAGTCACTGATTCTGCAACCTGAATGTTATTTCCAGTCTGTGTTTGTAGCCCATTTTTGGCCTGTGATGCTTGCACAGATTGCAGGGCTGGAGGCTGCACCTGGCAGGAAGGTCAAGTTCCCTGTGGGTTGTGCTGGTGGGAGCTGCCCAAGAGGCAGCCGGAGGTGAGCCAGACAGAGCAGCCACATGCCTGATGGTTGTACTGTGGTCCACATATCACTTGGCTTCTGCAAGCAACGAGGAGTGTGGTGCAAGCATTAATATCTTGATGTGTGTGCGGAAGAGTAAGGTTATAGCACTTCTCTCAAGAACCACAAACTTAGTAGCTAACCACTAGCCTACTGAAACTTTCACAGAAGCTTCTGAGTTGCTGAAAAACTGTTAATTTTGTGTTTTATGTTTTGGTGTAAAAGTACATGCACAGCATAGCTGATGCATTATGTTTAAGATATGTATTAACTCTATGGTACATGTTAGCTTTTTCACCCTGATCACTGGTCTACTTGTGATCCACCTGCATTGCAAAGCTGATTTTTAAAGTCACGTATATGTGTAGAGTATTCATGTGCAGTGCAAAAGTAGGCAAATAATGCAGGAACATGTTAAATTCTGACCTATGTAAGTAGTCAACAGAACCATTCTAGAAGCACTTCATAGCGCACTTTTTTCTCCTCAGATTGTATGTTCTTCCAATTGAAAAGGATGAGAACTTGATAATAGATTAAATTCTCATGTTTGGTATAAAATGAGCATTCAAAAACTGTACACCACAGAAGTGAAATATGTGTATGTCAGAAATCCTAGATGTAAAATTATACAGAGGCTTTAATTAAAAAATTTAAATGAGATTCTGTATAAATATAAAAGGAGTTCTCTTAAATATCTTATTTAGGTAAATAGGTTACACATATCTATCTTGTATGTATCTATTATCCATCATACAGATAAGTTGCAGGAGAACGTGACTCAGTAGGTTACAGGGGAAAAACCTGATATAAAAAGAAATCTTATCTGGGAGGAAACTGTTCAGGTAGTGAAGGGATGACTGAAGACAAGTCTGGATTATTGTGAGGTAGGTCACACCTACTGCATATGCTTTGCACAGCAGATATTGCAACAGGTAGTAATGGTGTAAGGAGATAAAGGAATGACTAAAAGCCAACCCACAGGTATCCTGAGCTTAAGGCTCCATCTAGAAACTCCTGTGGGTATGTGTGTGTGTGGAGAAGAAAAGATGAAAAGCAGATTGTTATTGACAAACTGTAAATTTTAGTGATGCTCAAATAAAGACACCCACTTCTAATGAAATGATTATTTCTTCCCGGAAAAATTGTGGCATGAACTATCTTTTCTATTTTAGGAAATATCCCTGAAAACAAACATTTTAATGATTTGCCATGTAGGAAATCTTTGGTAGCAGAATTAAATTGCTATAAAAACTGGGAGAACACCAAGAAACTCGCAGAATATTAATACAAATGAGGTTTTAGGGTGGCAATTGCTGACTAATCCATCTTTGGTCCAGATTAGTGTCAGTGCTATGCTTAGGATAAGACATCTGTATAGTTTTTACAAAGATAAATCTAGCAAGAATTTTGCTATCTAAATATAGATGAGCTGTCTTGCATGCTACATATATTTTCAGTACCTGTCTTAGGAGTTCTGCAACTTGAAATGCTGTCCAGCTCTCGCATTCCTCCTGAGACGGCAGCTTTGTGGCCATGTTGCTCTCCCGGGAGAAAGGCTTGGTCTGAGTAATGCTGAACTGTTGCTTCACTGGTCTTTGCTGAGCTGCTGCAGAAATCCTAAGAGGAAGTTCTTTTTGCAACTTTTTTCCTGTTTGTGCAGTTAAAGTGCCCGCCTTCTCACAGCGACTTAGGGAGGGAGTACCAATGCTCTCGTGTGAGTGGCCCTCTTGAGTCTAAGGGGTCTGGAAGTGGTATTTTATAGTAATAGGTGCAAACATCACTCATTAGTGGAGCTGCCTAGAGGGTTCTTCTGAAAATGAGTGTATAAAATATTTCTGGGTCATCAACATCTGATTTATTTATAGGTGCATCTATGGTATGACTATTTTTCAAATTGCTAGTGGCAGCTAGCCCTGGCTTGCCCACCTTGAGCTCCTTTGGGTAGGAGCTTGGGTCCTTCTTCAGACCATGTTTAACTTGGTGCTGGGTTTTGACATACTGTGCTGTGGGGTTTATATGGGGAAAATGGAGCTTAGTTACAGGTGAGGTGCTTCCTTAGTCCTGTTCATCCAGACTTCATGCTGAGTCTGGGTGCTATACTCAGTCACTCCATTGCTCAAAGGCAATGTATGCTCTAAAGAAGTTCTGTTTTCTTTAACACCTTTGTCTTTCCTCCCCTGGGCTCTTAGTACTTTTAAAGAACAAATTGTTTAGAATGCTATGTTACCTTTTTAAAAAGATAAGTCTTGCGTAAAATACATGTACTGGGTCAGAGCGGAAGTTTATATCTTATCTTGACTGCGGCCAGAAATGCAATACCTAGGAAATGATATAGAAACAGAGCAAGCATTAAGGATATCCCTATGCTCTTTCAATTTGCAACTACTTTGACCTGGAGAATTTCCTGAGTTGGATGTGGGTCTATGGAGGGAGGTCAGCGTGCAGCTGGAAAATGCTCCTGGCAGCAGGAGGAGCAACGAACAGAGCAGCTTGGCAGCTGATGGGGCTTGGATGGATGCAAGATGTAGTACCCAAAAGGCTCAGGGGGGTACTGCTTGGCTCTTGTCATCCTTGTCCCCATCCAGCCATCTCCGAGCTGAATCCCCTGCCCCGTTCCTCCTGGTCCCTATATACTTTTAGCACAAAGCACATTCCCAGTTTAAGATGAGCTGCATATGCAACTCTTAAATTGGAGAAGGGGTCAGGGTGCATATTCTAAAGTGGAGCAATCAGGGAAAGCTGGAGAGCCAGTGCTTTATGCAATGGACTACAAAATTGTCAAGATGCAGCTGCTCAAGCAAATGGAGATTAATTTGCTCAGCAGTTCTGAGTCACCATGACAGGGGAAATAGGAAACCTTCCAGAAAAGGCTGAACCCAACAAATGCGTATTCTGCTTTCCAATTATTCTTCCTCTTTTATTTCCCAAAGCAAAAAGGATTTTGGGCATGTTTTCAAAGATTAAAATGGATTCCAGCTAAGTTAAAAATGTGTAATTTGTTATCTTTTAAACTTTTGTGCATGTATTTTTGCTGTCAGATGTAGGCTGTTCCTATCAAGCACACTTAACTCTTTACTCTGCCTTGACTTGCCAGGACATTGAACCCAGCAAAGCTCAAATCCTGGAATTTCAGAAATGCTGAATTAATGCAGACGCCTTTTGCAATTTAAACTTTACCTTCTCAGAAATGAAAAGAAACCTCAGATTACCTTGCTGTGCCTGCTGTAAGAAATAGTAGGATTTTGTAGAGTTTGGCCTTAAGATAGTGCATCCAAGGGCACTATCCCTCTGGATGAGGNAGATGTAGGCTGTTCCTATCAAGCACACTTAACTCTATACTCTGCCTTGACTTGCCAGGACATTGAACCCAACAAAGCTCAAATCCTGGAATTTCAGAAATGCTGAATTAATGCAGACGCCTTTTGCAATTTAAACTTTACCTTCTCAGAAATGAAAAGAAACCTCAGATTACCTTGCTGTGCCTGCTGTAAGAAATAGTAGTATTTTGTAGAGTTTGGCCTTAAGTGCATCCAAGGGCACTATCCCTTTGGATGAGGGCAGGTGGCAATACCTCTTCCAGTGTGTGCAGAGACACGGCTATCCGGCAAGGGATGTGCTTTGCTTCCATGTGGGAGCACCTGCATGAGCAGCAGGTCCCTCCTGTGCTAGTGCTGGAGCCTGGCAGCAGCTACTTGGGAGGTGCCTGGGGGTGTCAGGTTTAATGGGTGTTTGGGAAAGATCCAGGTAATGGGTGCTGTTAGCAGGGAAATGTGAGTGCAGTTAAGGTGCAGCACTGCTGTTTCTGCTGTACAGGTCATGCTTGGTTCCTGAGGAGGTGTGCATGGGTCCAGATCAGGCATCTCAGTGCCAGATTGCTGTAAAACTGGGCCCTGGTCCTGGGGCTCACCTGCCTCTGCCAGGTGAGAGATGTCACACAGGCAGGTGGCCAGGCTTGGCTACTGATTCTGCTTAGGACCCACATACTCCTGCTTACCCCATACTGAAATTCACAGCACTGAGTAAATACGTGTCCTTGGACACTCCTTGGCTAGGGGCACATGTGGCCTGTGAAACACATGGGGAAAACTTAAGGGAAGTTCTGAGCTTTGGTGCCCCTTGAACTATACATATATATATATAAAGATATTTCAATTTTTCTGGAGCCCTTAGGAGAAAGTCTCATGCAGTGCCCTACTTGCTTCCCCCTTGAGAAGCACCAAGTATCATGGGAAAGTTAGTTAATGTGGACATTGACACCAGATAATTTGACCTTTAAATAGAAAAGAATTCTCACAAGTAACTCCCATACATAAAGCAGGGTTAACACACCACTATAATATATGTTTGAATTAAATTATTTCCTACAGTTTGGAATGTGCAAGCCCCATAAGAGACATGTTTTTACAGGCTACTGCTCCTTGGAGTTTCATAAAGCAAGTCTTCAATTTGCAATTTTATAGAAATCACTAATGAGCATAGAAACTGCTTCCTAGATCATGCTGTTAACATTTCTTACAAAAATAGGGCTATATATTTTCATGAACATATCCTCTAAATGTGTTAAACTTGCTTTAAAACTTTCAAGTCAAACTCTGCTTTGCAAAAAGAAGCAAAAGAGAAAGCAACTGCTGCTTGGAACTTTTTATTGGCTATAATGCTGGAATAATGCTCTCATTAGCAAAATGTACTTGAGCGAAATTTAACTCTCCAAGGTGTTACTTTATACAAAATATAATCTGTTGGCATGGGTGTTTTCTATGCCCATTTTATGCAAAAATAACCAGAAGAGCATAACTTACCATGTACTCCTTGCTTTTCTTCTCCCAGGCGTGTGTGTTGAAGTTGATTCCAAATAAGTTAGAGGAGCAGTTTCTCATGTCTGCTCTTTTCCTTTAAACTCTCCCATATGTGTTTTGTTGTTGTTAGTGTGATTGACAGGCTTGGCCTTCATGGTGGGTGGGAAAAAAATATTCTTAAAGTTTTTTTAAAAAAAAAAAAGTCTTAGCCTGAATAAGTTCAGAGGATGTGTATCTTTGAATTGCTTTTCATTTTTCAATACTTGATTTTTTTTGGAAGCTCTGGCTGAAATTTATAAAAACTATGTAACTCAAAACTACTTTCTGTAGAGTAGTGTTTTACTTAAAACTTAGTAAGAAAAAATGCTGATAGTTAATGTTGTCAAATTTGTAAACTTTTGATGGTTTGACCTATCTCAGAATGTGACTCAGTGAGGGGCAGTTACTGAAATCTTCCTGGCTTTTGCAGAAAAACTGCGAATTAGGAGCTGTAGTCACTGCTTGCATGTGGCAACATATGCTGTAATGTGCTACTGTGTTGTTGTTTTGAATTGTAGCTGCATTATGGATTTTTCTGCAGTAGCAATGGAATGGGGACCAGAAATGGAATTCAAGAGTTTTAGGTTCTATTTATGAAACACAAATTATTCTTTGATTTAGATAAATCAGTTAATGAGTCTTCCTGAAGCCAAAGGGAGTTTGGCCTGTCTAAATACTTAATGGTGTTTTTCTCCTTTGTTTCAGTGAGAGGATTTAATGCCCTGTCAGGGAGAACGATAGAGAGACTTAATATATTCCCCCATGTTATAAGAGCTTTTATGCTTAAAAAAGAGCTTTTGATTTTTTTCCCATTAGCTTTTTAATACTGTTTTTTTTTTTGTTACCTCAGTAAATTAAGTAGTTACACACTGTCATTACAGGCTTATTAACTGAATATTACATTCATTATTTTTTTTACTGTATCTTAAGCTGTAATACAGAGCCCATCTTTGGGCAGTTCTCAAGTGAACATAAGTTATTGGAGGATTTTAGTATATAGACTATCTTACTGAAAGATGACTCTACATTATTAAGAATGAAGAGTATTTTCTATTATTTAATTGAAATCTCCATATCCTTAGTCCTAAAAAATAAAATGCTTTCCCTTTTAGATACAGAAAAGACTAGCATCAAAGAATCTGAAATGTAAGAAACAAGCAAAACAAAACAAACCAACCTACCCCCCCTCCCCAAAACAGGAACAACAACAACAAAAACTTGAGAATGACCAGCAGCATTGAGCAAAGACAGTGATTGAAAACTGATTTGAAAGGTACCAGTTCTAAATTTCTGCTTTATGCAGTTTGGTATAAATTCAACCTCTTGTTTCCACTTGCTCTTCATGGAACAGGTTCTTCCCCCATGTTACTTCAGCTAAATTTAATTTTTTGTTAAATCCTAGCTTTGGCGGGTTGTGTGGGTCTCAGGGCCTGGGTGTATGAACACCACCACCAGGGCAGTTGCTTGTGTTATTGCTCAGTCTTCCAAAATCTTTTCTATAACAATAATTAGTTTCACCTCTTTGGATCTAGCAACCGATACATAAATTCAGAGATGTGTCTTCACATTAACCAGGCATTGAAAATATGTTTATGCTCATAGGTATTTGATGGGAAACTAAATTTGGGACCTATCTTTATCTTTCCAGATATTCTTGTTTCTATCTAGTACTATAAATATAACATAAAAACACAACCTGCTATGAAAGTGACAATTTGTTAGAAATTCTCTTTGATTTTGAGGGCTGTGATTGATGCTGAAGTGGTTGGCTGTGATATTTCACATGGACTTTGTGTTCTTTGCAGTGTAACTGAGCCACTTCTTGAGCTGTGTTTATCTGAACACCTTGGCAGAACTTGCTGTCTATTCCTCTGCAACTGTATGCTGGCCTTCATAGCTTGCAGTTGCATTTTATACAATTTATATAACTTCCTTAAAATCCATCTGAATCAAATATCCTGATAAAATACAGAAAAAATCTATGACCAGATTTCCATATAACAACATTTATATGTGGTAATATATGGTGAGCAACTTAGAGAAGAACAATACTGTTTTATTGTGTCTTGCCATATGGTTTAAATAATGTTCCAAGGCAGTTTAAACTTGAAAAGCTGAAGCTAACTTTAAATTATTCTATTTTTATAGGTTTTGCTGGTAAAATGAACCCAGAGTTAAATGTTATTGATTTTGTGTGTTTATGTTTGTAAAAGGTCTCTTGTCATTTGCATGACAAGTGAGTTAAACAGAAAAATATCAAATTAATATCTAAGCTCCCAGTGAGCATACTAATGTACCATGGAGTGGAACCTTTTGGTGGAAGGTCTCAACAAAAAGTTGGCCCTGTAGGTATCCAAGGCTATCATGAAGTTAGCATAAGAACCAGAAAAGTTTTGGTTTTGTGCTGCATCTACCTCCCAGGTTCTTGGTGATCTCAATCAGTTAGGCTGTTTGGCACGGAGAGCTAGTGTGACTGGGGTACCCTGTGTTGTTAGTGACTGAATCAGAACAATTTCAGTCATGTCACACTTATTCATAACTGAAGTATCTGATTCCCTGGTAACAAGGAATTTAAGACACTTTATGGAAAGCAGAGTTGCTGCTTTTTTGAAGATGATTAGCATATAGGATCAGAGAAATTCATTTCTCCTGCCCTTTACAAGTTCAGGATCCCACAGAATTAAGCAGCAAAATAACTGTACAAGAGTATTACTCTGCCATATGCGAGATTCATCCAAAATATGTACCGAGCTCTGACAGAAAAGAAAACTAGAAAACAGTTTTCAGACTGTTAAGATGGAGTAAATTTGAAAAGGGACAGGGGTTTCAGAAACAGAAATTGGAGCGATTGATAAGAATAAAGGATGAAGAAAAGTACAAAAGGTGAAAAAATAGAGAAAAGCTGTCTAAAAAATATTCCTCTAGGTTTCTGAATTTATAAATAGGCATATTACAAGACTTATGTCATTAACCTGCTGTCATAAATTTTTACGAACAGGGATTATTTGGCAGTCAATGCAGGAAATGATAAAATCTTAATAAATAAGAGATCTTAGACTTACAGTTTTCCTGGATTCTGGCTGCAATGTTTGGGCATATCTGGACAAATCTGTTTCAAAGGATGTTATGTTTCTGGTGATATAATAATTTTAAAATTGAGAACTATCAAGGAAAAATGACAATGACTTATGCTTCTCATCTGAGTCACTATAAATTCAATCATTTTATAACATTTTAGTGGCTTTTTTTATTAGTTTGCTTTTTGTTTATCAATTATGTATTGGTAATATTGACCAACCTCTATCAGGATGGTCCTAATTGAAACTGAGTCTTGGGTAAAATGATATTAATGACAAAGGCACCAATATCTGATGGCATTGGTCCTAGCACTAATTTAGAGGAAGTTTCTAATTTCCCATGCTGAATACAGTAGTCATAATTTGGAGCAATGGTTCTCTCCCCTCTTTTCATTTTTCTTCTGCCATCCTTTCTTTGTAGCTTTAAGACTTCCAGTTCAATTCCCATAGAGATTCCAGCAAATCATAGAATAGAATCATAGAGTCATTATGGTTGGAAAAGACCTTCAAGATCATCAAGCCCAACCATAAATCCATCACCACCGTGGCTGCTAAACCATGTCTCAACTCGATGTGGATATGCTTACACCATTGCTGCTTGCAGTCCCAGTGAACCTTGTTGCAGTTTGGTGGCAATGCAGAGTGGTTTCAATTTGTTCTGCTCTTAGCCAAGCCAATCATACTAGTTTATTGCCAAGAAAATATTTAGTGTGTAGTACAAAACCACTGAGGCTTCCGTATATAAGGTAGAAAGTAAGCGATGACTTGGGATATGCCAAAGGGCAAGTTTGTAGTATCAGCTGGGATGAGTGGAGATGAGGGATGTAACTGACTGCTGCTTGTGCTTGTGTTGCATGCTAGTGACATTATGTTGCTGTTTTTAGGGGACCTACAAGACTCAATNCCAATCATACTAGTTTATTGCCAAGAAAATATTTAGTGTGTAGTACAGAACCACTGAGGCTTCCGTATATAAGGTAGAAAGTAAGCGATGACTTGGGATATGCCAAAGGGCAAGTTTGTAGTATCAGCTGGGATGAGTGGAGATGAGGGATGTAACTGACTGCTGCTTGTGCTTGTGTTGCATGATAGTGACATTACAGTATAGCTCAAGATTGTTGCTGTTTTTAGCGGACCTACTAGACTCAATATCCATTTATATCCCAACTTGGAGATGACTGCAGTGATTAGCTGCTCTTTTTGGTGAAACACTTGCAACACGTGTGTACTTATTAAAATAATTATATCATTAATATATTACAGTATTAAATTACATTTCTGATCTTCATGTTCTCTCCCTTGATCTATGGTTAAATGGTGTATTTGCCAGTTGGGTGTTGCTGACACCATCTGTCTGTCTGGTGTAATGCTGGAACACCATGTTCCCCTGCAGCCCTGCTGTCTGCCATGGGCAGCTCTGCTGAATGCTGAGTATGCTCTGACAGAAGCTACATGGGAAAGAAACACACTGTCCAAACCTCACTAGCAGCAAAACTTTTCCCTCAAAACGCCTTCACTGTCCAGCATAGGTAGCTAGGTAATCCCGATATCCTTAAACACACTGCTGCTTTATCAGGCAGGATATAGAATGGTGAGGGTGACCTATACTTAGGATTTGGGTGCATCCCAAGTATCTCAAGTATAATTTGAGTCAGACTTTTCCCTGTTTTCCATGCAAAGCCCAGTAAGGTACCATTACATGCAAGGCATTAAACAGAACAGTAGTGGAAATGGAAGATTTCCAGTTTGGTTAAGTGGTGAATGTTTTGCTTCTCTAATAATTAGACTATATAAAAATACATAAAAATTTTAGACTTTGGTATCTATATTTAAATGCTTATTCCATGTTTTTGAAGTTGTGTCTAAAGCAGCCTTATCTTAGAAGTCCATGCCCATTTCTAAAAGTTGAGTGGTTGTGAGACTTGGATAATGTTACCTGCAGCACTGATAAATTTGTAATATGATGATGTTGACTTAAGTATTTCATAAAAAAAAATGGGAGTTGTTTATGTAAAGTCTTCTTGTCATCATTCCTTTATCATTCTAAAAAAAAAGGGAACTTTAACATATTTAACATCAGGGAAAATTTTCTGCAATAAATGTCAGGCTGATAAAAACCTTAGCACTGATCTTCAGAAGAGTGAAATNAAGCTGTGTCTAAAGCAGCCCTATCTTAGAAGTCCATGCCCATTTCCAAAAGTTGAGTGGTTGTATAATGTGAATGAGACTTGGATAATGTTACCTGCAGCACTGATAAATTGTAATATGATGATGACTTAAGTATTTCATGGAAAAAAATGGGAGTTGTTTATGTGAAGTCTTCTTGTCGTCATTCCTTTATCATTCAAAAAAAAAAAAAAAAAAAGGAACTTTAACATCAGGGAATTTTCTGTAATAAATGTCAGGCTGATAAAAACCTTAGCACTGACATTCAGAAGAGTGAAATTTGGCTTTGATAATCCTTTAAGGTTATAAGTTACAAATCAGGTGAAGCAATAATAGCTTTAGTGTTCTGCATAACACCCCATGCTTCATTTGCCTTCTCTTTTCTGCTACCCTGCTATTTCTCTCTGATTTCATTCCTCTAATTACTGCTGTACTGCAGCAGGTAATGAATTTTCTAGTGATGTTCACTTTTTGGCCCACTGTGCCCTGGTTTGTAACCAATGCACTTTGTCCTGTACATGTGACTAGCAGACTGGAGTGTGTGGCAAAGTGGAATGGGCCAGATTATAATGGATTTATTTTAATTGTCACTACAAAATAATTGCTACTTAACTATTGTCCTGTGGTGGCCTCATCTCCTCTTGTCACCATCCCAATCAACTGGCCTTGGTTTAGTTTTACAAGCACAGAAATGACTTTGTCATAGTTAACAGTGAATCTGTGTGTGCTAGAGGTGTTACTCCAGTGTTTCCCCATCATTGTAGTTGGCTGGTGTCATCAGTGTTGCTTGTCTGCCTGTCCTGCTCTTGGATTTTTTCTGACAGTTTGTCAAGAGCTTGTAAATCTCCTGTTTTATCTTGCATATTTAAGAGCTTTCTTTGAAAGTATGGGAAACAAACCTACTATATAGTTGAGATGTCAGCCAGAAAACAATACAATCCCATGCTCATTAGATGATTTCCTTACTGGAGATCTCATATGTACATACACACACAAAACATTAAACAAATTGTAGAGCACAAACACCCTGCCTGCAAAGCTTAACTTGTAGCAATAACTAAGAATATATTTTAACAATTCCTTTATACTATTAATTCCAGTTACAGGATTTCCTGGCGATGAGGAAAGAATTCCAGGACTGTGCATCCTGCAAATCTAGAGAGAGTGCTTAAATATAAGGGAGCTTAGGAAGGCCAAAGTTGAAATGTAGCATTATGCGTACAAGTGACATTTGATAGTTTTGTACTGGAAGAAGAATTGAAAGGTGAAGGGTGTATTTCATGGTGTTCAGAAAGATGGAGTAGGAAAAAAGTCCACAGAAAACCTCTCTCCAACATAAAACAGCCTTCTTTAAGAAGATCTATTTGTGAATTTGTACTTAATAAAAGAACCTGAATTGCAAGCATGACCTTTTTCAGAAACTTAGGAAGCAAAATCAAGTGAGCTTCTTGAATGGAGATGACCCTCTAAATGTCAGAACAGACCCCAAAGCACTCAGATTTTTGTGCATCCTTTAATCCATGTGTACAGAGCATCTTTAGATTTTCCCTTGTGCTCGCAGAGGAGACTAAAATAGTACTAGGCTCTATTTTTCAAATTGTTTGTGGGAATAATCAGTACTGACACTCGGTTTCTGGCGAGGGGATTTCATTGAGTTTTTGCAGAGTTCCCCAAAGCAATATTAATCATAGGACTGTTTACATTTTTGGATGTCTTAATGCCCTAAATCACTCTTTTCTCATTTAAAATACATTTCAGATAACTGTTAAACTGCCTGTTTTATTTGGACAAAGTGCAAATCCATTGTGGATGAACCTACTCAGTTTATAAACTGAGTAGGCAAAGATAAAAGCACTCAAAAAGGATCCCTTTAGTAAGATGTTGTATTGAAATGACTCCAGAACTATGCAGCTAAAGTTCAGGGGGAAACAACTTGATTCAAATGAATGGGTTGAATGAATTTGCAGAGATGGTGTGTAATCCCTCCTTTGCTTTCCTTGATGCTACAGAATCTGGGAGACTTTATTGCTTGCCTTTCTTTGAAGGTATTGGCTGAATTTTGGAGGCTTCTCAGGAGGCCTGAGAACTTTAGACTGGTGTGTCCAAATCACATCACTCTTGAATATTTTTTGTAAAAATAGGACTTCCTCAATGTAGTAAGGCATTTTATGTTGAAGACTTTTTAATAAAGTTCAGCTGTTTTATGAAACTTCAGGAAGCTTCTAGAAATGTGCAGTACAATGAAGCTGAAAATCTGCCCTGTGTTTTGAAATCAGTATTCTAAAATAGACCTCTTGATTTGAAGCAGGGAACTGAGATACATATTCAGTGCTTATATAATAATTACAGGTTATTCTCATCAGTGAGCTCATTCCTTTATGGAACAGAATAAAAGTGTTGCTGACCATGTGTACATATGGCACGTTTTGCTACTTCTACAGGAACATTTATTAAATACTGTTTCAATGACATCACATTTCACTATGCTAAATTTATTTCTTACAGCTATTAGCAATGCATTTCAAGCTATTCACTTCTATAGCAAATCTCCTGTTAATAATGTCTTTCTGTAGGTAGAATCCAGAGTGAAAACCAGAAAAAACAGGAGAGTAGTTGACCAATCCAGCTTTAATGGGTTTCTCCTAGATATTTATTCGATGTATGTTACTGAAATTTCATAATGATGATGAAAAATTTCAAAGCAAAACAATAAAGGATCATGTATTTTTTCAGGTAATTTGCAATGGCAAGTAGCTGCCACAGATATACTCAATGAACCAGTTCCCAACATGTATTGAAATGGTATAGGCCCTGTTTACTACTGGTGAGATAATTTATATTTATTTACATATATATATGTGCTTATATGTGAGGGTAATGCCATGTTGCAGCAGACCGTGAGGGGGCGTGCTTAACAACATCAAACTGCCACAGCTGAGAAGTAGAGAGATCAAATGCAGGAGCTGAATGCAGAGCTCTTGAGGATGGCTAATTTTTAACTCTTTCTGTCAATGAAAATTGATTTACTACAAGATGTTTTCAGATCTTTAGACTTAAAACAAGGTTGTCCCATAGCTCTGAGATTTTAGGAAAAATTACTGAACCAGAGATATTAATTAGGTTTTCAAAAATGCAATGGTGAATTTGGGTCACTTCGAAAAGGATTTTGATAATTTTCTTTTTCTCTGACAGAATTCTTGATTCATTGACTTCATAAATAGAAACTTCACACATATAAAATTACTGTTTCCCTTCTTTTTGCCCTAGATAGATATGTACTTGTTTTTAAAAGGATGCTGTTTACTAAAAGAGCTTTTGTTATCAGTGCAGCTGAGATAGGTATCTAGCCCGCAGCACACTTCTGTGAGGAGATATTCACAGCTGCTGGGGAGCTGTCAGTTCCCTGGCTTGTCTGGAGGTCTGGGGATAGAAACCACTGTGGATTGAAGCCAAGATACAGTATAGGGGCTTTTTTTGCTTGCTTTCTAACTGGCACTTGGTATCAAGAGGACTTAAACGCTAGTTTAGTGCTAGCTTATCTTGGCAGATATTATGCAGAAGATATGGGTAGAATAATGGTTGCACAGTAATTGGTATTGGCATCTCTGTACCAGATGCTTTCTAAAGAGAATTTTACATTTTCTCTTGCTTGAAAATCTTCTTAAATACTATTCAGAAAACTTAAACAGGAATTACTGAGGTGATAACTGTGGCTTTTTAACATTCCCCAGTTATCAGTATTGGAAATAGGAGCAGCAAGTAGAAAAGCTTTACGTTGTTGTGGTCTGTGATGGTCTCTCACTGCACCTTGGTAAGCAAAAGACTATGGTAACTCTCTGGAAAAAAAATTCAGTATCAGATATCAAACTCTCTGAAAACAGCCATGAACTTAAATTTATGTAGTGGCCAGCGAGTCAAAAAGTTGTTAAACTTCATGAGCCACTCATGGGAAGCTAAATTATCTTGAGTGAAGTTGCTAGAATGTGTTTAAGTGGATTTGTTCCTAAGGCATTTGAGAATCCCAGATGTTCTGAGAGGTTTTCTCCTAAAGAAACAAGTAACTTTTAGTATTTTGTCAGGAAAAAATGTAATGGCACTTTTTTCCTTAAAAGTGCCGTTCATTAAAATGTCTGAACTTGGCAAAATTGTATTTATTTTGCTGATATCTTATAAAGAATGGAAGGAACAACAACAAAAAATCATCTTTACTGAACATCACACTTCTGTGTTTTTTAACTCTCTGGATTAAAAATTTGTATTATTTTATCTGCTATTTATCTGCTATTGGAATTCTAAAACCAAAGAGGAACTTTGGGGAGCACAGTTCTTCTCGAGTGAGTTTTACTGGAGGCTTTCAGGATTTCACAAAATTGATTTTTCTGTTGCTGACCATTTGAAAGTAGAACTTGGGCTCCTTAGGCACTGGGCGTTTGGGGAAAGGATTACTTTTGCTTGCCATCAAGCTTGCCTTTTGTGGAAATGGAGTTCTGAGTCAAAGGTGTTTACTCTTTTCAGATGAACCTTTTGTGGAATTGCCATTCCTTCCCTGCCATTCCATCCTTCCCTTGCCATTCCATCCTGAAAATGTGAGAATTTAGCTGAGCCATTTTTGACATGGAGTTTTTCTTATGTTCCTGTTCATTCCCTTTTGCTTAAGTAATTCATCTGAATCATTGAACAATTCTCCATCCCTTTTGGCTTATTGTTCAAGCATTTTCTAGATGAAATTCTTAAATGTAACACTGAAATATGCCTTAAAAGGAATCTTTTGCCTGTCTTTTTCCATTTTTAATAAATAGAATAAATAGGCTTATAAGCCTCAGTTAACTTTGAGATTAATTCCAGAAGAATTTATCTAGAGCAAATCCTTTGAAGCAATGAAACATATGAATAGCAACATTGCTGTAATGTAAATAATGCTCATACTAGTGATCAGTCTGGAGTTTAATCAGACCGGAATTTAATTGTCTGTCTTAGAAGAGCTTGAAATGTGTTCACCCATCATGCAAGAAATTAGGGGATGATGATCTTGCCTGGGTGGCATGGTGATAAATCACTGTCTGGAAAGCACAACGTGCCTAGATTAACGTGCTCTGGCCCTCCCAGAGTCCCTCAGGAAAAAGTTAACTTCTGAAACCTCTGCTTTGCGGGGCTGCTCTCTCCTATGAAGCAGAACCGAAGCACCATAAATGATGGCAGCTTCAAGCATTCGATCTGTCCCACCAGGCAGGATTATTAACCACACGTTCACAGGAGAAACGCACCCTGCATACTCACCAATATGTAGATACAAAGCACTTTTCTGCACCAGTTGTAGAGCAGAATGGCAGCATTCTTGACAGTCTCTTATTGAGCTCTTGTTTACTTATTTAGACCCTTACAGAACTTAAATGAATCCCCTATGGAAATGAGGCATTTTGTCTATGTATTCAAGACACAGTTGTATCTGCTGAAGCAGAAATAACCCACCAGCTGCCCTTAAGCCAGGAATGAATTTGGTAACTGCTCAGCATAGAAATCACAACACTTTTTTTTTTGTCCAAAATGTGGAAATAGGGGTTTTGGAATTCATAGGTTTGTAAGGTTGCCAGTAATTTATAGTGATTAGTGGGACATTTATCCCATAGTGGGACCTTCTGCATAACAGGTTGAGCTGAGGGAAAATATCCTGCTTTGTGTCTTTATATGCTTTAGTCCAATTGCAGTTAAATTTGGTAAAATATGTACTTCTGATAAAAAGAATTGTCAGTGTTTGAAAACCTCTTGCAACCCACCTGCACGGAAGCCTCTGTCTGAGCTCATGAGTTTGTTCCTTTGTTCCTGACAGCTACATGCAGCTCCACATCAGTCTAAACCTTCATGGCTCAAATCCAGATATGATATTCTGCCATCTGATCCCATCAACGGCAGAGTTAGCTGAGCAGTTCGGTTAGTCATGGGTTTGTCTTCTCCTTAACCCAAAACAAAATAGTTCATATCACCAAGGCATAGTGGATAGCTTGAATATAGGGTATGTGCAGATGCAGCCACAAACAAAGCCAACCCAGGTGGCTCCTATGGAGTCAGGTCTGACTCCAGACTGTAAGATAGTGTTAACCCAGACACAGCTGTTACCACCTAACACATTTTTTTAAAAAAATCTGTGTTTGCAAAAGTGTAGGCACAAGAGTTACTTAGTGCTAAACCCACTTGGCAGTGTGGATCAATGACTGCAGTTGTCCTGACACCTCATACCCTTCCCTCTGCAAGCCTCAACTACTCATCCAGTGCTGTTCTTGGAATGTGCAGAATAGGGACTGAAAATATTATTGTATCCCTTAAACTGGATGTCTGCACAGTGGGGCTGCCTGGCTAAGGGATAGGGAGGAAATGTGTCATGAGTTACTGATACAGCTATAAATGAAAAATAAATAGCACAATAGTGGTGTCTGTTCTAAACTTGGCATAATCCAGTTTTTGTGTATTAATGAGATGGTACCCTTGAAAGATGCTCAGGGAGCTGGGGTGGCTCCAGGCTGGTGTAGAGGACCAGGGCACTCTGAATGCAGGGGCTGTGCTGCAGTAGCTGCAGTGAGAAGGACATGTCTGCAGTCACTGCTGTGCTGAGGAAAGTCTGAAATATTGACAAGATAAGGAATTGTGAGCAATTAGTCTTTTAATGTATTGCTGAATTCTTTCTTGCCGGCTCCAGAGAGGAATGAAGAGGCTGTTTAGCCTTTTTTAATGAGCAGCTGGCTGCACTATCCTATTGATGGAAGTGCTTTTCAGATGGTTCTTCTAACCTGAGATTGCTCAGAGCAAAGTTTCTCAAGTTTTCCTCTGTGGTTTGCAGCCAGGTGTGGTGGTTTCCTTTGACTGGGGCATTTCACAGTGAGGCTCAGCTGGATGTTTTGAGTGGTACAAACTGTCAAGTGTACTGTGGCCATAACAACATGGCTGCTACTGTGTCTGATAGACTTTCATGTATACTACATATTTAGATGAATTTAGGAGTTTAATTTTAACAATGCTATTTAATATTGCTATATTACCCTATTTTTTAATACAATGAATCTGTTAAATAAATGTGTCAAGCCATGAAAAATAGCCTTGCTGTTTTGAAGTACTTGTAGTACTGTCAAATCACTCTCTCCTTGTTAGTCCTTTAAGCTGAGCACTTTCTCCTTTTCTGGCCCTCATGCTTGTCCTGTTGCTTTGCACTGCTTTCTGCTCCTGTGGGTTTTTTGCTGTAGTGTCCCTTTGGCAGCCCTGCAGATATTCAAGAGAGATTTTTGCCAATCTTTGTCAATTTTTTTGACAAGTTCTACTGGAGAACAGCTATTTAAGATGTTTTGTTAATGGTCTATTTTAGATATTTGCCCTTGATACATGCCTATGGTCCTCACCACTGTCAAATCCTTCCTACTCAGAAACCTTTTTTTTAGCCAGCACCATTTTTTTTCTGCTCATTTTAGCTAAGTGAAGAATATACATATATGCTCTCTGTTAGCCCATGAACTTGTTCCCCATCAGAAACAGAGTGGCTCCTTTAGTTTCCCTCTCAGTATTCCTCAAGGAAAAATTATCCTTTCAGGATATTAATCAGCACTGTAAAGGCTACTGCAAATTTGGTCTGAAATCTTCCTTGCAATGCTGAGCTGATACCTATCACCCCTCTGTTCCCCCAACTTGAGCATTTAGCACCTGCACCCAAGTGGAAAGGATCAAGAAGACATTTTAACCTTCATAACCCTCATGATACTGGAAAAAAAAGTCACCAAGAAACCATCAAGCCTTCACAAAGGGAGATATAAGCAATGCATATTTACTTGTGACAAGAATTTTTGCCTTTACGGATACATGCAAACATCCAGAGATTCCCCTTGGAAGGTGATGTCGTATGATGTTTTGTAGCTTATTAGACTCCTGCATGATGGTCTGATTAACCAAATACTCTATAGACACAAATCGTGTTGCCTCAGTGAATCATAATTTTATTGATGCTAACTGAATGGTTCTGTGATTACACCCTGCCTTCAATAAAGATTTATGCTTTTGTGGTTCCCTGCTTTTCTAGCTTACTCTCAGACCTGTTCTTAACACAACTTTAATATCAATATCACAACTTTCAACTGTCAAAACTGCCATCAATTATGTTATGCTCATGACTTCAGCTCTGAAGCTCATTGGTTACTTTGAGCGGTTTGCGCAATCTGAGCAAAGATTCAGCACAAACATTAAAACAGAAGGGTGTCTTTTTTCTCCCCTCAGTGTATTGCCATGCATTTCATTCACACAGACTAACCATGCATTAACCTTCCTGTGTCTTGCAGGAAACTTTCCTCAAATCCTCCTGCTTCTCTTGCTTGCCATGGTCAAGTGAAAGCTGGGTGAGAGTTGGGTATTCCTTCTAGTAGGCTGTCAACTCTGTTGTAGAGCAGTCTAGAATAAAGTGAATCAATTTGCTTTAGAAAATATGTATGTAAAAAATATTGTCCAAAAAATTGTACTGAGTCTAATAGCACTTCATGCCATTAGACTCTGAGACTGCAGTCTCAGACTCTTCAATGTAGTCTCAGAATTTAGGTCTTTACCTTAGCATAACTTTTATATCTTTGTAATCTCACATTTTGACATAGTTAAGCAATGGAGACTAAATTTGCCTGCATATTGTGCTTATATTCATCATATGTTGAGTTTCTATGTATTGTGAGCTTTGTAATGATTTGTCCTCAGCAATGAAAAATTATGGTATTGAATTACTTGCCTCTAACATCCTGAAAACCATGTTGTACAAGTGCCTGAATCAAAATCTCTAAATTGACGAGTATTTTTAATAAATTTGAGTGAACTATTATAACAGAACAACATTCACAAATAGATTTACCAGTTTTATACCAGTCCTTTCTGCTGTCATGCTTCATGATATATAGTATTTTACCCATAGAAATAGGAATAGGAATCTATAAGCCTAAAGGTGTCTGATGCATTTTTTTTGTTGTTGGTTTTAAACCTTTTGCTTTGTTTTGCAAAGGTCTGTTGTTGTTGATTGTAACATTAGAAGCAGTTGCCAAATTGTAGGTGAGGTTAGTATGAAACAGAAGCTTTTGTGAAAGCTGGCAGAAGTAGTTTTGGATTGAGAAAGAAACCCAGCTGGATAAAGGAGACTTTCCTGCTAGGAGTTAATCACTCAGGTTAGTTCTGCTGTAATTAGTTCTATATTAATGAAGCTCAGCACCTCAATAAATCAAAGAGGTGAGAACTGTGTGCTGTTCCACTGTGCTTTCTGCCTTTCTTCACCTCATATTTGCTGGATAAAAAAAGGCAACTGATTCTTTTTTTCACCTGCAAAATTCACATGTCCCTCGGCTGAACATCTGTTTTGTCTGGGTAATCTTCTCCAAGTCTTGCAGCTCCTTGGGTGCTGCCCTGGATTCTGTTCTGCAGCTTATTCCAGGGGTGGGTGCAGGAGGGTCCAGCACTGTCAGAACTCACTGGAGTGAGAATCATTGCCTATTGCTTTGGCCTAATAACTAGAAAGCGAGAAACTTTCTTATCTTTGATATGTATAAACATCTGAGGGAATGAAGGGGAGCTACTGCATAGAAGTATTTCATTCCCTTTTCATTCAGAAGTTTTTCTTCCCTTTGCAGCATTGTCTATTGCTCTTATTTACTGATGTTTTCTGTTACCTGGTCTGATTATATCCTTAGTTTAATTATATGGAGCTGTAGCCCAAATGAGCATTGCTATACTATAGAAAACAGTATAATTGCAAGCATTTTATGAAACATGGAACTAGTCTCTTCTGTTCTTTCATTATTTTTGTTAAAGTGCATTTATGTTTGTGGACAACCTCGCATTTTACTGTCTGTAGTACAGAGGGCATTAACCTCACAGATACCGCAGTGTGTGTGCCTTGAAAGGTAAATTGTTCTGGACTGTTGCTACTGTGAGATGCAGCGGTGGTACCACGAGTACCTGGAGTGCCAGCCAGCTCTGCGGGATCAGTGCTGCACCACTAGAGTGAACGGCCCAGGCAGGGTGTGAAACTTTATGGAAGTGTTCATTTCTAGCATTACCTTTTTATGTAAGGAGTTTCAGAAATGGCCCCAGGAGTGCATTTGGTTATCACTGAGGTAGAACAATGATCTTTCTGGGGGGCTGAGTGTAGCCCATGCAACACTGTGAAGCCTGTCATCTCTGAAGGCTAGTTGTGTGTTTGTAAACGAACAACATGTCCTTCATGTGAACGCTGAGAGCGTGAGAATCCAAATAAAGTTCCCACCCTCCAGAGTCGTTTACCTTTGCAAACTCCTGGGAAGAGAGCACCTGCCCGATGCCGTGTGTTGGTGGGCTTAGGCTCCCTCTGCGCCTCGGGAGGCTGAAAACAAGCCACTGCTGCGCAGTGCAGCCATCGATGGCTGGTGCAGTTCCAGTCACAGCAAGCAGCAGCAGTGCTGCTCCCAGAACCACAGGATGCACTTGCAAATCTTCCTGCGTGTGGGGCAGCAGGACTGAAGGCCCAGGGAAAACACCTGCTCCCAGGGAACACAGATGTGTTAGTGGAGGTGGACAGTAACTCCTGCTGGCTTTTGTCACTGGCTGCTTTTGTCCATGCTGTAAGCAGGGACCCTGTTGCTCCCCTCTGATGCAGCACTGTTGCATTAATCTTTGCCCCTTCCCATGGAAAGGGCTTAGAGCAGGTGCTTTATCTTGTGTAGTGTGTAGAACCACCTAAAAGAGCTTGCGTGAGTTCTGCATGGGTAGGAGTTCGGCATTCTGAGAGATGCTGAGAGGAACTTATTCTTCTCATTAGACTTTCATCTCCAGCAACCCAAGCAACTACTCTGACCACATATAGAAATGCTATGCATCTGATGACAGCAGCTACTTGATTTCTTCTTTCTAAGCCAGTTTTATCTTGAGGCCAAGTAAGCGCGTTCAAAGCGTGCTGGCAGTCCAGCAGGTCCTCATCGTCCTCCAGCAGCTCCGTGTTTTATGGAGCTTATCACTTCTAATGTGAACAACTCAAGCCCGTATGCTTCAAAAGACGCCTCTGGAAATTCCTATGAGTAATTCAAGAAATGTAAACACTGGAAGGGGTGAAGGAGAATTGTTTTTTAATTGTATGTGAAAACTTCCAGAATATTCTTTGTAGTGTTACTTTATCTATAATACGGAATCATGTTCTGCTTGTTAATTCTTAAGGCCAGCCATGCTGATTTACTATGATTGTTTTGTAAGAATTTATATTAAATTTGGGGAAAAAAAAAAGATGATGGAAAACTGAAGAAATACTTCTGCAATATATGTTTTAAAAGATTTGATGCAGGTAGCAGTGTCCTGCAACTTGTTGATTACAATGATAAGGTCAACTAATTAGCAATCTGCCCACCTCCTGCTGAGTTACAGATGAACTCAAGGCTTTAATGAGTTTCTATAGCTCCCCGGGGACAAGGGAAGCAGGGGAATGAAGTAGAAGAAATGTAAGGAAAAAAAAAAAGCCAGTATTTTAAGAGAGAAAGGTTAACAAAAATGTTTCTGAAATGTTTCATATTTTGGTATATGTATGTCTTCAAGTTTCTGCATTAGGTAAGACAAGGTGGTGCAAGTATGGAAAAGCTCTATATAACAAGTTCATTTTAAAACATAATTTCCCAAAGATTTTAGGAAGAACAGGAAAAATGGCCTGACACATTACTCTTAAGCATCCTTCCTATCTCTCAAAGTTTATTGACAGCAGTTGGGATCCTGCCTCAAAGACCAGAATTCAGACAAAGAAGTCACAGCAATGTCTAGTGGAAAAGATAAGTACCAGGAGACTTTTAAAAGGTCCATAAAAAAAATCAGTGTTTTTCAATGAAAATTATCAAACACTTAAACTAAGAAAAATAAATCTTTACATAAGTGCTATACAAGATGCTGTTAAACCAGTGTTCAATCTAAAAAGAAAGAGGAAAGCAAACAATCGTTTCTGTTTTTTATTGCAGGTGCTTAAGAGGTGCTTTTGCTAAGATTAGTACACTGCAGCTATGTATTAAATCATCTGTCATTTTTCTCTAAGAATACTATATAAAAATGGGCGAGTAACACGTTATGAAATATTTAAAGTGTAGTTCATATGAAAGCAGAACACTAAAAGAATATCTGAAAGCAGGAGGTGCTGTGATGGTTTTTGCCAGGCCTGGGATGCAGGGGGCTGAGCCAGGCTCTGCTGCAGCTCTGAGTCCTGTGCTTTGCCCCGGGAAGGCCCTCGGAGGTGGCTGAGCCCGGCTCGCCTGGGGCTCGCTTACTGCTGTTGGTATCGGTACCGTGAGTGAGGAAAGGTGGATGTGTCAACACTCATGCACATTAAGATGTTTGTGTGCATCTTAATCCCTGCGCTGGCTGGTCCGTGGCATTGCTGCACAACAGGGAGGCCAGAATTTGCTCTAGGTTTCCGTTGGGAGCCTTTCTGAAGGCCCCGGAGCAGCAACCAGCCTGGCACCTGCCAGCCTGGACACTGGTGGTTGAAAGGGCCACCAAGGGTTATGGAGCTTCAGGCCGCTAAGTGCAGTGAAGAGCAAGGTGTGTTGGTGCCACAGCTTGGGGAGCAGGACTTGTTCCCTTTGTTCTGAGCAACAGGTCCTCTTTGCTGCCGTGTTTGTGCTCTCCTGTGCGTGCATTCTGCTTTCCATGTCAAAGATGTAGTATGACGTTGTAGGAGCACGTTCTTTTTGTTGGGAGGGAAAAATCCAATTAATTTTAGAAGGCATTTTTAATAAAACTGGGTCATTGGCAGAGACCTTTTCATGGCACTGTACTGTCTTGATTGGGCAAAGAAAATATCTCTGTTAGGTTCAAAGTCAGAAGTAGAGCTGGATGCCTAACTTAGATAATTTTGAAAATCCTGCTAGACCTGTGTTTGCATCTTTTTGGCACTGAAATGCACTTGAAAATCTGGCTTGAGTTATTAGAATAACACAAAGGAATAATAACTTATGTTTTTCATGCCAGAAGGGTTTTATTGGCACCAAGCATCTTGATGTTACACTGGAGGAAGTTATATTTGCATGTTTGAGAGCACTGAATTAATTATAACATGAAATAAGGCTTTGTTTAACATATGTAAAGAATCTGTTCTCAAATACATTATTCCTTGTAGGGCTTGAGATAAGTAAAGCGTCCTACCAAGCCCCAGAAAGTGGCAAGCGGGGAGATGGTTGATGTTCAATGGTTGGTTAGTAGTCTGGAAAATGGGCATGGTGGAGCAACCACAGCAGGTTGCTCAGTCTTATTGCCAGATCTATTGCTATTAATTTTCTTTGTTGCTATTCTTTTGCTTAAGCCTCTTAAAGTCTGCTTGTCCATTTTCTAGTTCCTTTGGAAATGTCATGTAATGTAATAACCTTGAAATAATTTATTTTGATGAACTTAATGTTACAAATTGGGAAGAGGAAGGGATATTTTGGCTTCTAGGCAAATCCTAGGCTCCTGAGGCACTGGAGGAAACAATTTGAGTTTAGTGTATATACTGAACTGTATGTGTGTATATATACACTTTCTCATAGCCTCAGGAAGACCCCAGAGCTGAAAGCTCTATATTAATTTTTGATGGTTAGCCTCTATTCTGATCAGAACTATTTCCTTGTACTTCTGAAGGTATACAGCTGAAGAAGCCAGAGCTCTAGGGTGTGGAAAAATGTCAGTGATACTTTTATGACTTAATTTTAAATTTATGGCCATTCTGGAGAAAATAGTTTGAGTCATTTGTCCACGGCTCATGTATATAAACTCTGACGAAATGAATGAAATTCAAATTGGTTAGGATTTTCCAGGTTGTTTCCTCTCCAAAACATGAGCACTGAGAAGTGCAAATTATAACATTTTTGAGCTATCCTGGAGCACTGAAAACCTCCAAATGTGCTACTAAAAACAATTAAAAAAATCTGATGGGGAGTGGGGGATATTCAGCATGAAGTGATGTTTTTTCTGCTAAAATAAACAGATAGGCGGTGTGGTTTGCACTCGCTCTGTGCAGATGGAAATTCAAAGCGATGCAGAGTTGGCCAGCATATTGAAGTCTGCTTCCAATAAGTTATCTGAAAAATACAACATTCTCTTGGGCAGTATGATGGCTGTGTAGTGACCGTAATCTCCTTTGCAGTTGTTTGGAGGTCACTGGATGCTTAAAAGCGGGAAGAGGTCTTCCCTTTTTGCTTTGTGTGCCACAGGAAAATTGTTGCTTTCCTGGGAAAAGAGTGCAAAGCATTTCATGTTGGCAAGGCATGCTGGAGGTAGGTGTGAGCTAGTCTCTTACACTTTCTGTGTATTCCTCATTGCCTTAATACCAAAATAACAGGTGATTTATTGTAAAAGTCACTCTAAATGTTTATTCTTTTCTTATTTTTTGTTAAATAAACTAGCTCCTTTTAATCAACACTTTATTAAATAAGACAGAACTAAGTGGAAAATTATGAAATATTATGTATAGGAATACAAGCCTTCAGACTTAGTTACACAGAAATGCATAGAGTTGTCTAAAATAGATGTATATGATTACCTAATGCAATGGTAGAATAATTTTCTTCTTTTTAAATTCTACTGAAAATTATTATGCTCTGCAATACACTGAGATCTGAAAACAGAGGGGTCTATGCCATTAAACCAACTAGAGACCTGGCTTGTTACGCTGACCTAATTTTGCTCTGTCAGCGTTATTTGAAAAAGCCTTTATAGGCAATGGTTGTTTTAAGGAAATCGGTGCAAATATCTTCTATGTGGGGAAGTTCTGTGCAAGGAGTGCTGCATGCAAGGGGTGTTAGCTGGCACAAAGTGTTGCATCTGGTTTTGATTTCAGAAGAGAGGCAGTGGAAAATGACTTCAATGGGTGGTGACATTAAGTACAGCTGTTGCCTGGCAGAAGGCACGAGAGCTCCCTTTCACCCAACCCAAAATTCTCCTACCTTGTGTCATGGAGAGGATCAGAGCTCCAGCTGCGGCCTCCCAGAGGAAGAGGCAAAGAGAAATGCAGTCCCCAAACACTCCCTGCAGCTATGAGATCAAATTCAATACATTTGTCATTTTTATTATGCAGAGGAAGATGGGAAAGACCAGAAGGGCATTTCTGATGGAGCTGGCAAGAAGGAAAGGTTTCAGAGTTGAAAGTGAGTTAAGGTAGGAAAACCTTTGTATCTGTAAAGGTAAATAGTGATAATGCTTGAAAATTTCTAATTTAACAATGCAATCATGCAAGTGATTGCAGCAGAAACCTTTTGTGTCTTTGGTTATAGGTTGCTCTTCCCACTGTAACAATGTTTCAGGATTTTAGCATTTTCTTGAAGTGCTGCTCATTCCTGTTATCTTCTGCGAAGAAAGCAGAGAAGAGGCAGAACACAGACATTAGCAAAAATGTTAACTTTTATCTTTGAAATGTGTATTTCTAATTAATCTTAATCTGTCAGTTATAATGTGTTTGCACTTCTCAATGTGCTGCTTCTCACACGGAAAATCAAACAGATGTAAGGTCTGACCTCGCAAATGCTTCTCTCATGATTTGTTTTTGCATTAGTGTAGTCTCCCTGGCATCAATGAATCATGTCTTTAGCTGATGTAGATCAGTCATTGTTTATTTCCTGCTGAAGTCACATTGGAATTGATTCAAATTTAAAGGCCAATTCCTGAAATGAAATATATATATATAAATATATTTAAATATATATATATGCTAGCATGGAAAATCCAGTGAGCTGACAGGGATATATTTCTCTACAACATTTCTGGCATACTAATAGTCTTCCTTTGAATTACACAATTTGTTGAGTTTCAACATAGTGACTTTTTTAATAAAGAATTGCTGTCATGCTTTGCTCATATAGAAAAGGCCAAGGAAGTAGATACCCGAGAAGCTGCCTTCCAGGATGAAGGTGTTCTCCAGCTGCACATTTGTATGGTGCTGCGTGGGTAACATCAGTCTGGTTGATAGCAGGGCTTCCTCCAGTTAGTGCTCTTCATGAGGGCAAGTTGTGCCATTAAGTACTGTTTGGAAGAAACCCAAATATTGATTATTTCTCTGTATCTGTATGGGTCCTGGGTCTTCCATGTAAATGCTCATTTTCCACGGACTTTTTCAATCCCAGAAACATTGAAAGGCTGAGGTAGGAAGAAAGTTCTTGGGTAGAAATAATTTGTATAGCAAGATTCAAGGAGGTGTTGTATAAAGTAGGCCATTAGTCTAATACAAAACTAATTGAATTTGAAGAAAAAAATGGATGGTGCTGTACTGAATCCTGCATTAACAATCCATTGAGGACTGAGCATGTCTGGGCTGCTTCCACAGTGGTATTTATTGCTGCTATTTCAGCCTTCCTGTAAGACTGAGTTTCTATATGTTTAATGTATGTTTAATCCTAACTGCTACTGGATAAAACAGAGATATTTAACTGTTAATTTTTTGTTTTTGAGAATTCTGGAGGAAACGTTAAATTTGTTATGTTCCGTGCCAAGAAAAGACACAGCTGTACAGGTACCAGAGGAAACCGGTGCACGGCAACTAAACTGCTGCTGTGAGCATAGTGATGGCAGAGTTCCCAGATCTGCAGCATACATTAAATATGAATAATTTATATAAAGTAAAATAAACCACAGGAAGCAGAAGTTCTGTTTGTCTGTTTTTTTACCCAAGTGGAGATGTGACACTTTAATTAGAGCCTAGCGGAGTTAAATTAAAAAAAAAATCATGGAGATTGACCTAACCTAGATTTGTCATCTTTTAGATTATAATCAAATGGCCATTTTTCCCAGTGGTCTCTCTCTACAAGTTGAACAATATAAAAAGACTGTTATACTGTGGCATTTTTCTTATTTCTAAAATATAGGATCTAAGATGCATTTTTTCCAGCTCTCCAAAATACAGTAAATTAAATGCTTGAGGACTGTGTTGTAACAGTTTTCTAGATGATAACCCGACAGTATTTGTTTTTGTGATTAAGCAATTCAAGGAAATCACTGACTGTACGTGTGAATCAGGGCCACTGGGCTAGGTCAGGGTTTTGCTGATCTCCTAAAACGTAGCTTGCTTTGAAAGGTTGCGTGTGATCCATATTCTCTAACAGTTAGCAAAGCTCTTCTGAAAGTCCATGTTAGCAAGTCATCTTTACCAGAGGTGCCCTGTATTTCTATTAAAAACAGGGTGAAATCTTACTGGATGTATGTGCGTTTTCTGCAGTAAGCTTAGGAATGTAGTGTTTTATCTCAGTTAATTTGGTCACAGATTTTGGAGATATTGAGGTCCTACCTATTTCATGAAAATAAGTAGTTAGGTAAAGACAGAAATGCAGCACATGACACAGATAAAGGAGAACCAGTTAGGCGTGTGAGAGGCGTGTGTTTATTTGGTTCTGGAGACCTCACGTGGGTGAGAGCCCTTATAAATGCTCTTAATGCTGGAGTACCATCAACTGGAGATTGCTTTTGCTTAGATCCCAAAGCCCATCAACCTTGAAACAGGTCCTTGGCAAATCTGTTTGGGGGATGACTTGATCTACTGTCTATTTGAACCCAGTCCTTAGTTTTCTCTTTAATCAGTTATTAGCTCTGTAGGTGACTCTGTAAAACTGACACTGTGGAGATATGCTAGAAAGTTCACACTTAAAATTTCTTACTGTGTTGGTAGTCTTCTAAACTTCCTGAAGAATATCAGCAGGCCAAGATATTTATGGGCTCTGCCAAATGTGTATGTAGTTTCTTGAAATGTAAATGTTGTCCCTGTCTCCTCTTTACTCGATAGGATGCAAACCAGTCATTCTTTATAAAAATCAAATGTCAGGTGGTTCTTTTCCATGTTATTCTAATATATCAAACTGACTTTAGCATAGTAAAACTTGTGCTACCATATTTTTCAGCAATGCAATTTTTCAGCTACCATATAATCTATTCAACATCAACTCAAACTAAGCTATTAATTTTGACTCGGCTAAACCAGGTTTTCTAAGGCTGGTTACTTACTAGCAAGGAAGAAGTCTTTAGGAGGAGTGCATAATTCGTAAGAGTTTCTCGCAAACATTTGCCAATACTGTAAATAAAAATAAAGAAACGAAAGAAAGTAAAGAGCTTATTTTTGTGTGTTTCTTGACAGTGACTCTGTCACCCACATTGTAGCAGAGAACAATTCCTACCTGGAGGTAATGGACTGGCTGAGGGGGCAGGCAGTGCAGGACAGCTCCAGGTTTGAGCTACTGGATATTTCCTGGTTCACAGCCTGCATGGAAGCTGGAAGGCCAGTTGAGTCAGAAGTGAAATATCGACTCATGGTAAGTCGGATACTTCAATGTGAATACAGTGTTGTGCAAAAGGAAAGACTGTGACTTTACTCTCTGAGCCCCAAATATATAAAAACTATATATAAATAGGTCGTGAATGCGTTTTTTTGAATTTATTTTTTTCTGAAGCTTATATTAGTAATTCAATTGATTCCAAGAAATTAAGGATACCTTCCAAACCTTTTCTTGTATTGGAGATACCAGTATGACCTATAAATTGTCACACTCTTGCAAGTTAGAAACTGAATAATATCTGTTCTTTATGCAAGATTAGTGCCATTAAAGATGAAACTTCATTCAGTGAAGCATTTGATTTTGTTGTGGGATTTGTGGTATTTCCACAAATGCTTAAATATCATGGTAAAAATACAACTGAGAGGAATGCATTTCAGTGAGCTCTTCGAGGAATACTTGCTCTTCAAAGCAATACAAAAATATTAAAATATTTTTCTGTATAGAAGTGACCAGTTGACAATGAAGTCATTGGTTTTATATGTCAGGAGACTTCCAAGTCTGATCACTTTATAGTAAAGTGCAGGGCTCCTCCTGGGCTTGGGGGCCTGGAGCCTTGGGGATTCTGTATGGATGATGCTACTGCTGCCCAACAGCATGTGGGAACCCATGACCACAGGGTCACAGCCCTGTGCATCTCCCTGGTAGGTAGAGCATGCCTCAAAACTAAACAGCAAGAGGAGAACAGTGTTCTCATTGTAATCTGGATTTTTAGAATATGAAGAATGATTCTGCAATAAAACCTACTGCTTGTGATTCATTTTTCAGTCATCTTTCACTGCCAGAAACTATTTTCCCAGATTTTACACATAAAAATTGCTGTTTAATAACAATTTAAAAAGCAATGAATACACCAGATGGAGCTGTCGCTCCCAGACTCAGCATAATGTGTGACAGAATGGGTGTTTATATTTGCAGTGCTCCCAGGGAAATATTTCTGCAGTATTTTTGTAATATTTCCAGTGAACCTGCTGAAAGGAGAATATGCTAAAGTATAAAAGATAAAGAGAAATAAAAGAGTAGTCACAAGATTTTTACTATTATATGATCTTAAAAACAAACAGGTAAAAATATAAGTCCTGGGATTTAAAAAAGTCTGAACAACAAAAATTGCAAACAAGATGAGCAAATCTATAAGCATCAATATACTATGCTGCTTTTCACCAGATTTAAAAAGTGAACCAAATTATCCATTGTGTAGCTTCCACTTAATTTCCTCAGTGCTGAAAAGCCTGTGGCTTCAGATGGCTCAAAGTACCTTTTCATGGACTGATGTTTTTCTTTTCAAAGCAAGGAATACCTTCACTTCTCTCCAAAATGTCTCTAACTAGACTGCAGCTTGCATTTTATCAGTGAGAAGGCTACTGAAAATTGAGCTGCCTTAGGTTTCTTTATATAAAATAAGTAGGTCTTTTTGGAATAATACTAGAGCAGAAATTTCTGAAAAAAAAATGCTAGCAGCACTATCATGGGATCATTACTATATTTCAAGGCTGTCTCTCTAAGCAAGTTTCTATACTTATCGAGGCATGGAGACTTCATGCTAATAATTGTAGAGCACAGCATGCAAGCCAGCAGCAGCTGTACTATTAACTTTAAAACCACTATTAATTGCATAGCAGTCTCCAAATACTAAACATTTTTGTAATGCAAACAAAGAAGTAAAAAGTTTCTGGAAAGTCAGCAAATTTACAATAATTTTATTACTGATATATCCTTGGGACTTGTTTTTGCCTGATAAATGAGGAAGGACTGGAGTAAATGGTAATTTTCCTTTTAAGTATTGGGCCAAACTTGTAAATAAGGTAGGAGAGCTGGTATTTGAAGACAGATTTGGTCCATTAGATCAGCCTTATGAAATGAAAGTGAATTAACAAACCTTGGACTCAGTCTGTATCATAAGAGTTTGGTGAGTAAAAAGAATGGATGGCAGTGTGAACATTTGTATAAACACCCATCTACAGTGGGCTCTGACAAAATTCCCAATTTCAGTAGTGCCAAGGTTTCACCTTACAGGTCTCTCAGTAGTCTGGAAGCTTAAACTTTCCTCAGGGCACTTGTTTTAACGTGTTGTGGAAAAGAAATGTCCTTCATAGTGCAAAACAAGGGGAATAAGTTAGAGTTACAGGCCATTAGGCAATACACTAATTAAAATTGTCATTAAAGTGCAGACTGCTCTGCAAGATGCTCTGATGTTGGAATGATTTATGTAGTATAAAAGGTTGGGTGAGCAGGCCCGAGCTCGTCTGAACTTGCAGAGATTCATTCAGTGATACCCATGATTTAATGGGTATTTTAACCATGATTTAATTCTTCCCAAGCAAGGCAGCCAAACAGCAACTCTAAAGGGAAATGCAGATGTTTCTGTGCTTTTCCAACCACCTTTGTCCCACTGCCACCTCTGAGCAGAGGAGCACCCACTTTGCCACCAGCCCATGGGTTTTGGGGATGCTGGTGTTGCACAAATGTGCAAATTCCCCTCCTCTGGAGCCCTGACAGTAGTGGCATGTGACAGGCAGCTCATATTTTAACATTTTCCTCAGTGTCTCACTCTATTGCCTCATGAAAGAGGGAGGCTTTAACTAATGGAAGAAATCTTTCACACAGACAGTTAGAGTTCCCCAGAAAATAAAATGAAACTTATAAACTAGCCTTCCTCTGTTCATAAAATGCTGGCTATCAGCAGACATTATGATCTGATCAGTGCAGGCTGGACATCGCAAAGCTGCTGGCTGTTAGGGACTGTGTCAAGCCGTGTTTAGTAGCTACCTAGGCTCCTCGTTCACCCCTGCGGCTCTCACGCTCTGTTATTCCCCTATGTTCAAATATAAATGTGGCCCAATGAGGAAGATATTAAACTGAGCACTTTGGAGACTAGAGCTTTCTCACATGCATACAGTACCACTCATGCAATACTAAATACAACCATTTTGCAGCTTTTCTGTAGCAACTTGTCAGAATCAAGGTGTGGGTTTTATCAGAAGCAAGCGAGCAGCCTGTGCTTTTGGAAATTTTCAGTGCCAAACCCTGTGTACTCTGCCATAATTTGATCTGAGTGTAGTGGAGATGTCTGCAAAAGGGATTTAAATGCTTACATTTTGCTCATGTTTGTAGCTGTTTCCTCCAAATGCTATAAATTATTCTGAGGTTGTGAGAGTTTTGCAGCATTGCTTAAACTGCACTAATTGCCACTGGATGGGATGTTTTGTCCCATAATCTGTGCAAATTATATTCTCCCATCTGCTCTTCACACCAAAAAGTGATAGAAATTCTGCTCTTCTATTTTGCTGATGACAGGAAAAGATAATTTCTGTAGCTCTCATGCAGGCATCATAGTATTCCCTACAAATCAGAATGAAGCAATTAGAGTTGCAAGACACTTTTGCTATTGATTTTTAGCCCAAATTTGTTCTGTTATTTGTACCACCAAGTCAGGCTAATTAAGAGTGTAACCATGTGGCTGCTCATTGAGGAAAAATGCTCAAATTTTGCCAAGGTGCAATAGGATTTTTATGTGCCAGTCTATCACCCTTCTAAATGTGCTGAGTTTCTGCATTAATTTTACCCTCATTAGATGCTAGGTAGGGCTGTGCATGGGGCTTTTTTCCTATATATCAGGTCTATGTCCTAATGTAGCTAATGGCTTACTGTGTGTTTTCTTCAGTAACACAGTGCTTGTTCACAGCCCTCTCAGCTGGCACCATCATTTCAAGCAGTGTATTAGCTATAATCAATCATAGTTTATGTGATTTAAAATCATTTTTAAAGCATAATTCATGAATGTGCTCAAGAGTGGATGAGTAGAGCTGTTGATCCTGACTGAAGTACATTTTGGTTATTCCCAAGAGTGGACTTATGCATGAAATAACTTCCTTCATTTCAGCATATACTATGCAAACTGTCATATAATTCTCTGCTCTTTCAGCTGTGTAAGCAAATGCCTTTTTTTTGTGAATACTATTATGTAACTACTCTGAACCAAATACAAAGGCAATTTAGTATGAAATTATATCTTATATGTGTGCATGTCACATACACATAGCCTTGCCTAGCATAGCTGCTATCTATATACCTTTATTTTGAGAAAGGGACCATTATTCTGTCATTGGGATGAAAATTTTCTTAGTGTATGTGTGATCTGTTTAACCATTTCCTGTGGCTTTTGGATGGTGGATGTAATCTGTTTTTGACAGATCTGCCAAATGTTTTCAGGCAAAATGATAAAAGGAAAAAAATACACAAATACTGAGAATCCTGGAAACAACCACAGAGTGTTTCAGATTTGGGCACTTTCAGTGGAAGTTAAGGAATTCAAGGGCTGGATGTGTAAAGCAGTAGCAACGCTGGTGCCAGCTACTCTGTTCTGCTTGCTCACTGCTCAGGGCACTGATACCTTGAGGATGCACAGACTGGGGACTCCCTTCTGCCATTCTGGGATATGAATTAACATGTCTCACCTTGTGGGAGAATTTCCTCCTCACCAGGCTAAAGATAGTCCTGAGGTTTGAGGCTGACCTTGGAATTTCTTGCCAGACTGGTTGGTGCCTTTTGCATGGTACAACATGAGGAGAAAAGAGCAGGATCAGGTGTGGTAGTTTGTAGGTGCTTAGGACATTCTTGCTTAGGGTTAGGCACCTGGCTCCTTTTCCTTGCTCCAGTGAACGTTTAAAAGTAATATGTGATGGGAATGAGCATCTCTGTGACCACGTTATCAGGTGAGCGCTGTGGCTGCATGAGTGGATAGAAATAATGTTTTTATGACTGTTTATAAATGTTCTGCTCACTTCATAATGACCCCAAAATAGAACATTTTCAGCTGCATGCACTCAGTTAAAGCTGAGACTGTTTTCTTTCCTCCTTTTGTCTTTTAGGCAAAATGAAAGTTTGCTGTAGTCATGTAAACGTTTTTTTCTTCAATACTAAATTCAGCTACAACCCCAAAAAGTCAGTAATGTGTGCACTACTATTTTTCCTTCTCCATTTAATATTCCTGTTCTATTGAGTCAGCTAGTGTTTTCTGGGGTAGAAAACAGCTGTCTGTTCTTTCAACTTTATCCACTTTTAAGACTTTGTAGTTTTGCAACCCTTCTGCAATAACAGCAAAAGAAATATTTAACAGGTAGAGACTCCATGTTTTAAAATAACACAACTGAAATCTTCATGCAAGAACTTTATTCACAAAATGAATACTCCTGGTAGTCACCTGACTTGTCAGTGCTGTTAAAAGAAAATCAATTGATTTCCCTAGGTAAATAGTAAAGACATTATTAATCTCTTTTTACACTTAAAGAAAGATATTTTGGGCTCAAGAAGTAGATTTTTAGCATTTTAAACTAGCTGATACATGCAACACTACTTTACTCCTACCCCCCCTCCTTTTGTTTTTCTAGGACAAAGATGAGTTTCCAACTGTGAATACATGTGAACCAGAAGTGCCATCATTTACTGCAAGTAAAGTGTCTCAATATTCGTGTCAAAGGAAGACAACTTTAAATAACATGAACAAGAAATTCACGGTAATGTGTATTTCATTCATGAGCTAGAACAAATAAAATAATGCAGTACTTGGGACAGCGCTATCTGTGGTACCTTCAGCAAATTGATGAGCTAAACATTCAGCACAACTATAACAATCAAAAAATCTGCTATATTTAAAAGAAAACAATGTACACCTAATTACATCGTGTGTGTGTTTCTGCTGAAAGCTTATCTTTAAATATGCTAATAACTTGCAAGCACATTGTTTTTTGGAAAACAATTGGTAGAATAATGCTTTGAAAGTCTTTTGGTCTTTCATTATAGTCGTATTTGACAAGAGGAAGGTAGTAATAACCAGTTTGGTATTGTTCGGTTGAAGACGCTGTGTGATTGTTGTACTCTCTAGGCTTTTTCCCAGGTGCTCAAATCCTCAAAATGAGGCTGAAAGCTTTGTATTTTCACATTTGCTTAATTATAAAGACAGATTGTGTGATCAAGGTAATCACTTAACATGATGAACCCTCCCTCCCTGCCCTTAAGTTGTCCAATTAAATAGGTATCTCAGAAATTGTCATATATCCCATTTAAAGGTCTTACCATTAGATTTCAGTAGACATGAAAAGACAAAGTCATCTGGTCTAAGTTCTACTTAGCCTTGTACCTTATGTCCCCTCTTGGCTGGCTTTGGGCAGTTGACAACAATTGGTAATAGGAAACATTTAAAATGTGCTCAAGTGTAATTTAATCTGAACTGGTCTGACCTAGATATGCTCCTACATTTTCAACTACGTGAAACAGCTCTGCATCTTCCTGAAGGTGTTTTATTTATTTTATTATTGTATTTTTATTAGTTTTTACTTTTGGACCGTGTATATGTGTCTGCAAATAATCAGAAATCTTACAAATATTACTGAGTTCTATATGAAAAGAAAATGCTATTTAGAGTAAAAATAGATACCAGTATTTTGAAAATAATAATAAAAAAATTACAATAATGTAAATATTAAAAACCCTGGAGGTTTCAGAATTAAAGCTAAACCTGACAGAAACTTCCAAGTGCTTTGGTGTGGAAATACCCAGTTAAAAGTCAAACAATGGGTCTTGCCTTGTAGTAATGCTCTGAATCGAGTCATCGGTCACTATGGACATCTAGTAGTGTTTATGGCACTAAAGTAGATGAAAGTGGCTGTTTAGAAATTTTCACTTTGTTACATAGTTACAGAGAATTACATTTAATCCGCAATTTTTTCTTCACAGCCAAGGCTCTTCTACTTGAACGGGAAATGGGCAATGAGCCATACGTTGCTGCTCATACTGGGTGGTTGCTACAGGGCTGGAGCTGGGCTGATGAAGGGATGAGGTTGAACTGGTGGAGGGCACCTGAGAAACTGGCCTTGTTTAGTGTGAAAAAGGGAGCATTTTATTGGGACTACACAGAAGATGGAGCCAGGCTCCCTGCTGAGGTGCAGAATCAGGGAATGGGAACCAGAGGTTGTGAACTGAAGCAGGGAATGCTCCAAAGAGGAAGGAAGAAAAAAGGAAGAAAGAAAAATATTCATTATGATAATAATGTAGCTTTAGAACAGATTGTCCAGTGATGTTGTGCAGTGTCCATCCTTACAGGTTTTCAAAATGTGATGGGATGAAACCCTCTTTTGAGCTCGCTTTGAGCACGAGGTTTTGTCTCCTGAGTTCCTTTCCCTCCTAAATGATTGCATCACTCTAAAAACTGCTGCTTTCAAAAATCTCTGGTGTCCAACTTTCTTCTAGAGAAACAAAGCTACATACTATGTTTTCATTTAATCCATTAAAATCATTGTTTTCCCTCGTTCATAAATAACAAATTTATGTTGCTGTAAATAAGATGCCAGACTCAAAACAGTATGACCAAAATCTTCTGGAAAATACTGACTTCATGAATGGGTTTTAAGTAAGTATCATAAATTCAGATTTGCTGAAAACAAAGGAATATGGTAGTTATTTTGAACATAAAAAGGGAAAAGCAAAGGGAAACACAAGAAGTGTAATGAAAAATGGAAAAAATACAATGGCTACTCTCAGAAGGCATGGTGCTGTCATGATTTTTAATTATTGATAAAATAACGAGCATAGAAAGATCCAAAATAAGAGTTTGCTGATTTTAATGACACATTAAAAAAATTATATTTTATCTTTCCATTTGTAAATTTTTATTTTATTTTTTCTATTTTTAAATACAATAGTACATAATACTATAATTCTGTGGAATATATAGTTCATCTTCAAGTTGTTGAATTGCTGAATTTAGCCAAGATTCAATTCAAACTTTACTGTGAAACCATGTTAGCAGCAACATTATTTACTGAGTGGTCCCCCAGTTGTACCTGCTTTTCATAGAGAGGCAGTCCTTAAATTATTTCTAGGTTTTTCATTGCAGTAGCTTTAATGTCAAACTACAACTTGTATTTGATAAATTAGCTGAAAATGTTAGAAGGAATATACTTCAGTGATGGAGTACTGGGGCTATGTGCCGTTATCCCATATATCAAACATTTCTAACTCTGTGCAGAAATTAGGTTTAGTGGCAATGAAGGGGGCCATTTTTCATCCTTCTGCCTTGAGAGAAACTCTTCCGGGATCATGTTGTGTTTTATTTCTGGAGGTGATACAGGACAAATTGATAATGCTTATGAGTCTATCCAGCATTTGTATCTTGAAACTTATAATGTAGCTCCTCAGGGCTGTTGTTTTTCCTTCTATCCAAAATGTGCAGTGACAATTGAAGGCTTAGGTGTTTATGGACTGCAAGTGCTAACCCATTTTCTGGAGGACTGCCAGTCAGGCTACCCAGAGCTACCCACAGGGGCTCGATTTTCAGTTTTGCTGTTGTTTTGTGGGTCTTGTATTAAACCTATAATTCATGTCTGTGAATAAAAGTGTTCCAACAGATTTTTCAGTGCAAGCATTTAGCAAATGTGATGAAGCAGTGGTATCATTTGTTTGTGTGTACTGTGGGCAGCCAACTGTTAAATGATAGATTTTTTCCTAGCTCAATGCTATACATCTCAAAATTAGGTCTAAACCATCCTGAATAATGGGCTGGTGATAGAATTTTGTTATAAAAACTTCATTCTATGAGACAGAGTTATTCCTTTTTCTTACAGATATTCACCTTTCTTCAATTAACTTGAAAATACTGAGTTTTGGTCTTGCCTGTTAGAGTCACAGAACTTTTATTTGCTTTTGTAATTTTGGAGGAACTTAGGGGTCTTTAATTTTCCTAATGGACCTAGATGCCTTAATACCCTGTGTCAAATTCGTCCCTGGAATAAATAGAAATTGTAATTGAGCGGGAGTAGTACTTATGTTTGACATCTTTTAGTCTGTCCGTAATAACATGAAAACAGTCACTGATAGGGCAACAATGTGAGTATAATGAGACTTTGAATCTTCTGTCTCCTACAGAGAGATGCTGTTGGAGACTTGATTATATGAAGATAGTATAACTACAACTGAAAGACTGTTTCCCTTTATAGGGGAGGATTCAGGAAATGATTTAGGTGCAACAAATCAGTTTTATATCATGGATGAAGCTACATGATTCAGAAGTGAAATTTTCATGCCTATGTTCAATATGATGCAAATTCTTAAAATATCACTTTTTGTGAGCTGTTGAGTAGTAGCAGGACCTGTTGTTTATATGGAGAATAAACTTGGTATGTCTAGTCATGTGCCAAGGGAAGGATGGTGGCAATGTGTGGCAGCTTACACAGGAGAAATACAACCCCTTCAGATCTCTGGGGATATCTGCAATCTTAGGGACATGCCACAGGCAATCCTACTGAGTAACGGCAATTGTTCAAATGAGTAAAGATGCAAAACAAAAGGCCAGGTCATTACACCAGAGGCTTTGCTTTAACATGCTTCCTTTATGTTTGTCTTAAACATTAATGCTATGATAAAATATGCTATTACAATATTGTTTTCTGACTTATTTGGAAATAGCTAGCCATTCTCCCCCTCTCCCATCAAAAATAGACACTTGGGGGCTGCACTGGGTTTTCATGTGGTAAAATAAATGGAGTCATTCTGCTTTGCCCAAGAGGGATTGCTGGATCTGAATATTAATACCAGTCCGCAGTAAAATTCAGAAAGACATTCTTGTTTGAGAACAATTTAATTCCTACAGAAGAAACTAATTAAGTCGCTGGCAAATGGTCCTTTGATTCTTAGGCTTACTGCTAATGCTACTGACTGTTACTCTGTCTTGGCAGAGGAACTCATGGTATTGAGAATGTGAATGTTTAGCCTGGGAAAGATGGCTGAGCTTCCTCCCATTCTCTAAGTGAAAAAAAATAGTTTGCTTTTTATTTCTGTTCTTTTTGTACCCAGAGAAATATTTAGCCATTATGCGAGTCAAGCAATTTTTATTATTCCAATTCTATTATTTTTAAAATACTATTTTATTGTTCTTAAAATTTTATTATTTTAAAACTAGACCTCAGGAATCCCTTGTTTTTAGTTTTATAATCTTGAAGACTCTATAAGATGAAAATCACTAGCTGAATACATGTTCTAAGTAATGTACTGTGTTACTGATATAGCTTATTTGAGTAAAATTCTCCAGAGAGTGCATCAAAATGGCAATGTTAAGTGTGTTTCCACCCAGAATGAACTGGTAGGTTGGTCTGAGGAGAAAAAAAATATTTCCATTTTTAAGACAATTGACAGGATGTGCCCTGAAACACAGGTGCAACACAGAACATGTGCACCCTTCAGCAACTAAGATTCTCACATATCCATCGTATCTAGGCTGTTTTCTTTGAGCATATTAATACATGGAATATCTCTTAACATTTTATATTTCTCATTTCCCTGTCCATTTTAATCTGCTCAGGGGCAGCATTGCAGAATGGATACTCCTTATTTTCTCTCAATTGATGTCTCTTTCATGTTATACAGAAAAAATGCAAACTCTCAGATATTATTCTTTTCTGCTAAGAAAATAATCTGACAATTTTTAATATGGGAAGCAGTGCAAGCTAACAGATACTTATCCCTAAAACATATACATCTGCAAGAGCCCTGAGACTCTGCATATCAAACTGTTGTTGTTATTCCCTCAGCATCTTTGTTTCTCCATCTGTCTTCAGGTGACATGCTAAAGTCTTTAGAGTTGGGCAAAGATTGGGCTTTTCAGTTCAGATTAGAAAAGATACTTCAGATTGAATCAAAATAGATCTTTTTTTTCACTTGGAAACCACTTCTGTGAATACTACAAATTGACTCAATATGCTTAATTATCTTGAATTAAATACTTGGAAGTATATATTTTTATCTGTGTGCATTTTCATGTGTGTGTATATGTAAATATGTATTATGCATATTAAGATGTATACGTGCATGATGTCTCTCATTGATGGACTTGTGAAATACTTAGGATTTAGGTTTTACATTGGGGAAAGTGAGAAGAAAATTAAGTCTGTTCTATTTGATTGTCTGTTCTATTTGATTCAATTGGTCATTCTGAATCTCTGAATTCCCTTTGGTCAGTTTTGAACAGATGTTGAACTTGGGAACAGCAATATGATAACTAAACCCCATTTAGATACATCTTACCAAATAAACTTCAAGTGGAAAAAAGATTGAGAAGAAAAGCAATTTAACTCAAATTGCCATTCTTAGTGTAGTAGTCTTTCACAGTCCTTCAGCCAAGTATTATGTGGTTTTCTTTTTCCCCTTTTTCTTTTTTTCTTGTTTAGCATCCTTCAATATTTAGCTTTTTGACTGATTGGGTTCATCTTTACAAAGATATGGTATTGTTGTTTTTTCTGTTGCAGTAGCATTTGAGAGCCCAAAATAGAGACCCTTTTTTAATAAGAGATGCCGTACAAACACATCAGAAAAGACAATTCTTTCCCTGGAGAGCTCAAAGCTCTAGCTGGCAGCAGAGGAAAGCTAGCAAGAGACACGGTGACAGAGCTGAAGCAACTCTCCAAGGTCACAGCAGCCGAAAAACAAAACAAACAAAAAACCCAAAAGGGTGGATGTGAGCATGGAACTAAGACAAGTGCCCTGTCTGTGCAGATATAATTCCTTTTATTATGACATTATCCTTTGCACAATAGAATAAGCTTAAAATATTAACATGGTATTTGCAATATCTGTTCTTGAGGAGTAGTTTTGCAAGTAGCAGTGGAGTTTTGCTGTCAATCTTACTGAATCNTTTGCAGAATAGAATAAGCTTAAAATATTAACATGGTATTTGCAATATCTGTTCTTGAGGAGTAGTATTAAAGACTGTTTTGCAAGTAGCAGTGGCGTTTTGCTGACAATCGTACTGAATCATATTCTTCTTGAATCAGATTTTTGTTGAATTCCAGGCTGGAAGCATTAGCTCTTTTGGCTGTTCTGAGTATGAGCAGTGCTGTGCGCTGGTATTAGTGGTGCAAATCATGGGGTTCTTCAGCAGGTGTAGACTGACATAGCACACTGATTTATTCACGTTTTCAAAAATCATTCTCAACATGTATTAGCTGAGGATCTTGTCTTTTTTGTTAACTTCAGTGTTGTGGTTTTTAGCAGCTAAAGTCTTCTAATATTTTAGCGTTCATTTCTACACATGGAAAAATCTTACTCTAGTGTTTCGTTTTGATATTTAACTTCATAAGACTTCATTGCCAAATATTAAATTAGCTTTGAAACTTTTGTCAGGAATTAATGCAGTTCCCTGTTCTTAATACATTTCAGTAAAATCTGTGTGTCTCGTGTCTAAGAAGATGGGATATGGAAGCCCCAGAATTTCTCCACAGCCCAGGTCTTGCCAAAGTGCATTCCACGGTTTTGGGCACAGTTAGAAAATTTGCAATCAAAACATTTCAAAAGTGAGCTGAAATGAAGCCCAGCTATCTTTTTAATTGGAGCATCCTCTGGAGAATACTCTGGAAATTACGAAAATCCTGCACGTGGAGGATGGAAACTCTAGAAATTTAGTTCCCTGTTAAATTAGTATCTTTTTAACAGGCAGCCTGAGTATTGATCTCTACGTTAAAGAAGATGGTAAGAAGTTAAATGGAAGAAATACCAAGATTCAGAATAAAAGGGACGTCAGCAACTGTTCTCCTTAGACCACCAGAAATAGATTTCACCAGAGATCTAGTAGACTGTAGGCTTTTTCTGAGTTAATATTGGAGTTTCATGCACTTTCCCCTCTGGAATATTATCCAATATGGACTGTAATATTGAATAGAGAACAAGTCCACTTGGAGATTAGTTTCTTTCTTTTCTTAAAGCTGAAAGACTTTATCAAAAAGAATGTCAAAAGCAGTTTTATGTAAAGAGACAGATCTGTAATTAATTGCAGCATTTGCAGGCACTGTTTTCTCTTGGGAATAATGCATATTCAATACTAGTTTAATTGTTTATTTAAAGTAGCTTAATGAGCTCTGCAGAGGCAGGAAAACTGAATAATGCAAACTAGAATGATAAAAATGCTTTGATATTATTCTCTCATTGACTGTCAACAGTTTCTGAGTAAAATGCTGCATATGACTGTTGTCTTCAAAATGGTGGCGATGCAGCTTTTCTGACAACTGTCCACCCGCTAGCAAAAGAGAGGCTAAACACCTGGCTAAAATAGCACTGGTACTTGTACATGCACATACATTTGTCATGAGGGCCCATTCTGCTAGAATACATCTGCTAGAATACATCTATTTAAATACCATTGTGAGCGGCCTCCTATTAGGATTGAGAAGAAATCTTAAATTTTTTTGCTTCCTTATCAAAACAATGATGATTTTGCTGGTATATGCCGTTACTACATACAGCTAAATAGGTACTTGCAAGAACCATTTTCTGTATGTCTGTCCATATAGCTTATTTTAACAAGAAGGCAGCACTTGGGTATTTTTGTCTGCAACCTCTGATTAATTTTGCTAGTTTTAACCAGCAATTAGTGAGAAATTTCTTACCAGACATCCCTTTCTATGAATATTTGTCTATCTGGATTGTAAAAATGAAACAGAAGAGAAAGGATGTGTAATCCTAATCTTGTAAGAGGAACTCCAAACTTAACTTGAAACAAGAAATGGCATTTCTTATTTAGTATAAGGTAGTAATAGTTGAATCTGATAATGAGGGTGAAGAGGAAGGACTTGGCAGAACAAGCTTTGCAGCTTATCCACCTTATGCTCCTCAGGCACTGTATCCATGCAGGAATGAGGGCTGGCAGTCCCAGACCTTCTGCCAGGATAATGCTGAATCAGAGCAGTCCTTCAACTGCCTGAAGCAGGGACTTAAGCAGCTCCCAGCAAAATTTTCTACTACATTAAATAAACAAAAATAGTAGCGGGAACATCTGGCTTACATTACCTCAGCTGCAAAATACTTTTGCCTGCTGGCTTTGCATACTGTGCATGCTCGATTCCTTCTTCCAGAAGCAAGCTGGGACATTCATCCCATGTTGCTCTGAAAGTTTCCCTCTTGGACGTTAGTTTTCTTTCTAAAGGGATGTTACAATGTGTACTGAATTACGTCTTTCACTTAAAGTTAGGTATTGCATAAGGGCATCTGTCAAGCAAATAACACTTGTGTTTTTAAAAAATAAAAATAAAAAACAACCAAAAAGCCCCCCCAAAACAATAAATCTAACAACTAGCACTGCAAGAGCTTTAAAGACAACCGTAAAGAGACTGTTTCTTACACTATTTTTAGAATTTTTGTTTTCTTTCAAAACTGTGCACTGTCTTCGATTCTTATATCTGGGGGTTAGTTGAACATAAATAGCATCTTCCTCAGCAGCTCTCTCTTGCAAGAGATCTTTCATTAAATGTTCTGAAAGCAGAGTGGCACAGCACTTACAAATTTGGCATAAGCTGATAAATAAATATGCTACCCTTAACTGCATTTCTGTAGTGAGATGGACTATAGGTGATTGATCCTAAGAGAAAGGAAGGAGTAAGGTGGTGCTGGGAATATAGAACTAACCAAATTCTTTGTGGCTAGCCCAAAATCAATTAATGTTATAAGAAATTTAGTCTTGATTAACCATGCATTTTTGCCAAGGTGATTACTTCATCACTTAATGACTATTTATCTGAAGATCCACTAACTGATACTTTGTGTTTATTCAGAATGTAAAATTTTGTCCATTTCTGGGAGGTTTGTAAGATAACTGATCCAACTGAACAGATGTGAAAGTCTGAGCTGTTCTCTGAAGATAAGTTGGTTGGTTTGGAATCCCAGTCTTTATCTAGAGAGAGAGAGGGAAGCATAATTTCAGTAGTTTTTCTGGATCAGATAGTTTTCTCTATTAATAACTGAAAAACAAATATCGAACAGATGTGCTGATAAATTGTATAAACAAGGTGTTGCAAGTAAACTACCTCTTAATTCTAAGTTGAGAAAGACCTAGAGAACAGCAAATGAAACTTGCTAAATCACAACAGAGCAGAACATCTGCTTCGATATTCTGTTAGCAATTTATAGAGGTGTGAAGAGAAAGATGCCACACTCGTCAAAGTGGTACTTCAAGAAGCTGAAGTGTTTTGGTCACATGCGGTGCCAGTTCCTTGTTAAGGGAATGTGTCAAGCCCATCCAGCTTGCGTATTTGTGTTTTGTTAACATGAAAGTCGTGTAAATTCTGGGGTCGATAGAGACAATATTTTCTTGATTTTGTTTCAATGAGACTACAATCTTTATAATCGGAATGCAACATACCAGATGGTCTATTTTTTTAGAACTGACCAAAATGAATGAAATTTAATATGTAAGTTTCTATTTTCTATGTGAAAGACATATTTAAGTTTTAAGTCTTTCTGAGCTTTAATAGTTTAAAGGGTTGATGCTCAAATAAGATGTACGTGTGCAAATCAGGCTCTTTCACCACTGCAGGGTGACAGATGCTGTTCCCGATTCAGTCGGTGTAAGAAAGGACTGATTTCACTGGATTTGCAGTCATGTCAGTTCTGGGACTGGCACACTGAGTCCAGTTCGTCTGGAAATATCAAGCATACAGCACTTAGGGTCTGTCATTTTTTATTTGGCTTTTCCAATACAGAACATGTTAATACAATGATAAAACTCAAAGCTACCTAGCTTTTTAGAGTTTTTAAAACTGTTTAATTGTACATACATTTAATTGTAAATGATAGAAAATTTCATCCCTAAATTCAAAGACTGATCTCCTTAATACAAAGGACAGGAAAAAGCTATTTAATCTTATTCTCTTGATTCTCTCTGATTTGTTTGATGTCACTGTTCTGGTAAGTCACTTCCTAGGTCTTTGATATCTGCATTATTCCCACTCTAGCAAATGAGTAGAGAGCACCTCTAGCCATGTGCACAGGGTAAAGTATAGGTAGGTTAAAGTAGGGGGACCTAAGTCCAGTGCAAGGAGGGACATGATAATGTGAGCAGGAAGTTACTACCAGATGTATGAAGTGTTTTTTCTTTTTCCTAGAAGACTTTCTGAACAGACACAGATTAGAGCTTGGGGAAGTGTCACTGCAGGCAGATAGATGCCACTTCTTTGGTGTTTCTAATAGCCTGTGGGTCAAGGCAGAAAGAGGAACAAGTTGGAAGACAGACAGGATAAGAAATAGCTGATAAATGCAGCAAAATAACTAAATAGGATACCTGGCTGAGATCAAGGCCTGAGATCTGTTACCTGCCTCAAATATCAAGTTGGAAGAAAATGCTTACCTTTGCAGACTTAGTAAATGTTGAGCTTTGTATGAGATTTTACTTCACTGAGTAAAGTTTTCCCCTCACAGGATGCCTTTGAAATAATGGCTGAAAATTATGAGTTCAAAGAGAATGAAATACTCTCCCTGGAATTTCAGAGAGCAGCTTCTGTGCTGAAATTTCTTCCATTTCCAGTGGTCAGAATGAAAGACATACAGGGCTTGCCCTGCATGGGAGATCAAGTTAAAGACATCATCGAGGTACCTTCTGTAAAAACTTAAATTTCTGTGCTTTTTCTTAAATCTGTACAGAAAAATATCTGTCACAGAAAGGCCTCTTATGAATAAAGATAATTTATGAATGTATAGAAATAAGTAATGTGGGGTGATCTGCATGTATCATTTTAGTAGGCTAATTTGTATGTGACAGGTTAACTGTTAATAGCTCTGCTCATGTGACTTATTCTGCCCTTGGCACTGTACTTCTCAGTTGAATGCTTTATTGCAAATACTGTTTCTGCAAAACTGGTAAATATTTTAATACTTTAATGTTAAATCCTACCTTGTTATGAGTTATAACAGGCCCTTTTATCTAGGTGATGGATAAACTTTACATTCTTATTGGAGCTTTGAATATCTCCTGCTCCTTTCTTTAGTTCTTGGCCTTTTCAAGACTCCATGTCCTAGTTACCGCTATTCCGATAGGCAGCTGGCAGGAGCGTCTTAGCTGTCTGGAGAGGTGATTACTGAGTGCTGTGATCAGCCCAGCTCCTCTTCTGCCTCGCTCCAAGCAGCTGTGTACCGGCTACCTGGGGACTGCAAATTCAATTACGGTGCCTCAGATGTTAGGATGGAGTTTGTTGTTTCCTTATCAAAAAGACTAAAGGGAGCATAACTTAATAATAAAAATACCCCTAATCTTGCAGGACTCCTATTTTTTGAGAGATAAACTAAAATAATGAAACTTATTTTTCGGACAACTTATTGATAGTTTAGTTACTTTCCAATTGTCAATTTTTGAGTAAATAAATACTTCAAAATATATTCCATGATCCCAGTTTCTATTCATCCTTCAGTAAATGGGAGCTCTGTGTGAAGAAGTGTTTTAGAATTTGATCCTGATGCAAAATGTAGGGAGGCTTCTCATGTTTTTGCAGTTTTTTAACGTGACTATTTTATTAGTATTTTGTGTAGTTTTTAATTTAAAAAGGAATATGTTTTTCTCTGTTTAGGAGATTATTGAAGAAGGAGAGAGTTCTAGAACTAAAGATGTGTTAAATGATGAACGATATAAATCATTTAAGGTAAGTCATTCTTACCATAACCATATGCTACTTAAAGCTGTGTGTAATTCTCCACTTGGTAGTTACAAGGCAAAACTTTCAATTTTATTATAAAGTATCATCATATGTAAAATTTAAAGAAAGAGCTTGAATGACGAGAAAGAGGGAAAGACAGTGGAAGAGAAAGAAATAACTTTGAAATCAACTATCTTCTTAATTAGTGTGGTACTTACACAAGGACTGTCAAGCTCAAACTGAGTGGTCTTTTTTCTGAAAACTTATGTAGAGTATTGCACCTTGATATAAATTTAGCCCAATATACTTTTCTCCATTGGTTATGTTACAAAGTACATCTTATTCTGATGACTCAGCAGAATTTTAGTTTTGTTCTCCCTGAAATAAAATGAGAAAGACTGGAGCCATATAGATTGTTTTAGATGTAGGGTATGTGAATGGTATGGTCAATTAAATCTTAAATATGGGTGTAGGTGCTGCAGAGGAGGAGTTCATGCTGTTCACTTTCACCAGCTGAAGCCCAGCAATGCTTGAATATGCACGAAAAAAAAGGGCAGTGTGTTCCTCAGAATACTCTTGGCAGTGTCTCGGAACTGATGTCTCTAAATCTACTGAGTAATAATGGATCTTAGTATGGGAGTAAAACACTTTTTCTCCCTAGAAATTCAGATAGCTTAGATTCTACTTTCTTTACTTCTCTGCACACGTTACAAAATTACACAATGAAGCTTGGTGGAATAGTTGTGAACCAAGAAATAGATTCTTTTGAAAATGCAGTGCTAGCAAGTATTAAAAGATAACAATCTAAATGATTAGAAATATCACATTCTTTCACAAAATCCCGTGTCTCAGACAAAGAGTAGGCAATTTTATGCATTAGGTATAAAATGTTGGGTAATTCTTAGTTAATATTGTCCAAGATTATCATCCTTCTGTTTTCTTTATCATAATTATTTTCAAGGAATTAGTCTCATTAGAAAAACACAAGATAAAACTAACAGGTTTGGAATTTAAAGGTGGTAGATTTGAGAGAAAAGGACAATTATTTGTGTCATACATAATTATTTGTTGAATTCAATAATAGCATAATGAAACTGTTGAGAGCTTCAGTATTGACAAAGTAAAGACAGAATGTGCTTTTGGAAGAGCCTGAAGGTTTTTTTCCCTACTTTCATATCATTATTTATCTGAGATATTGATCCAGTGGATAATGCTTACATCTGTGACATCTGCTTTGAGGGAATAAGTTCATATGCAAAATGACTGGTAAGGAATGGAATATAACTGTAGAAAAACTTTAGATTTTTTTTTTTTGGGGGGGGGAGGTATTTTTTTCTAGTGGGAAAAATAGTGAACTGTGTATTCTAGATGAGATTGAAAGGAATTTGTTGACTCACATAAGGATTGTAAGACTGCTTATAATAAGGAAACAAATGAAAATTACTTCTCCCTTGAAATGGAATCCTATTTTGGAAAATAATATTTGATATGTCTTTCAGATGTGTATATTTTGCAAGATGCAGTACAGATTAGGACTACAGGATTAGATGCCTTTATGTTCTTATCTGTAGCCATGTGTGATTGAGACCCATTGCCCTTCACGTAGAATATGAAGAGCCACACGTTGCCACTGATTGCATCTCTTGGGAGTGCAGTGGCACCAACACCACGTGAGATGCTGGTCATATATAAAATACAAAATCATTATGTCATTCAAATTATATAAATGTACTGAGACATTTCTTTGTCAGTCTGAGGTGACCCACCTGTATTGTTTGTTTGCGTCTCCTAATCACTTTGTTCACTAAAAAAAAAAAACCCTTTTTTCCCAATATTTCTTGATTTAGCTAAAGCATACAAAGATGCTGGGAATAATACTGTACTGTTTTTTAGATGTCATTTTAATGAGAACTGGCCATGTATTGTCTGCTGGAGGCCACTTTGCAGAGAAGAAGCTGTATCTGTATGTCTGTATTACACTATTATTTATTTCCATCAGAGAGTGATTTTTTTTTCCCAGTAGTTTCATTGTAAATCTGTTTGTTAACAACTTATTGGTAACTCTTTTAGAAAAACTGAAATGTATGTTCTTTCCCTGAACTTAGCAATTTACTTCAGTCTTTGGGGTGGGAGTGAAGACATCTGAGAAATGGTACAGGATGGGTTTACGGACTCTGGAAGAGGTAAAAGCTGAGAAGACCCTGAAGCTATCAAAAATGCAGAGAGTAGGTAAGATCCCAGTAAAAGACTTACTAAAAATTCAACATCACTGTGCTCTGAGAACTCGAAAGCAGAATTGGCATAGAGACAAAGGTTTATTTATGCATCTATTTTATTATTGAGGTATCTTTGGAATATTAGGTTTAAAATTAACAGTTGAGATATCAGGGACTTCATTTAAATGTCATTTCAAAAATACAAATATGTCATTTTTTATTACTTATATAGATGCCAAAAATGTGCGCTTATACACAAAACTGTTAATGGGACATTATTACACAGGTTGTGGAAAACTCTAAGACTAGGGCTGTTTTCCGAAGGAGACTTGTCTCCATCAAGGCAACCCTCCTCTAGAGATGAATGTAGTTCTAGAAGTAAATTATGGACACTTATAGAATAATGCCATCATCTTGACTTACCTTAATTCATTGTTTTTTGCAATGAGTATTAAACATCAAATGAATAATATTCCTTCACTTTTCTGTGCCACTTTCTTAAATAAAAAAAAAAAAAACATTTAAACAAAGGAATCCACCACATCAAGAGAAGAGATTCTATAAGTGTGGTGTTAGAATCACATAATTTTATTTTTGCATCCATGTGTTTGGTACCATATTAGAATCATATTCAAATGTGTTGAAGCAAGTTGCAAGACTGGGCTTTTTTAATAATAAAGATAGCTGTTATACTTTGCATACCCAATAATCTTCTGAGGCCTGTACTTGGATATAATTCTGCCATTTCAGGAAAAGCACCTTTTAAAGCTGTATATCCAGAAAGGCCACTAGTGAGAACCGGTAGGAAGATTTCTAAATACATAGTCAAGTTCTCAATGAACAGAAGCAGGAAATACAGTTATTCTAACTGATACCCTGATACTGATAAATTACAGCTACTGTGAAAGGAAGTGTGTACTGCTTCCCCAGGTGAAAAACGCTGACATTTGGATCAGCTTGAGCTGGCCTTCCTGAAGATATGGATGTTCGTGGGACCCATAGAAGATCCAGATCTAGGTCATTCCTTCAGTTGGCTCACATGAGTTGAAGAGATAGGTCTATAGTAAGATGAGAAAATGGTGTTTGCTTCAGTCAGAAAGGGATTGAGTCAGAAGTAGGATTGATAGGGAGAACAGGTAGTACTGCTGGTGTTTCCTGAAGGAGATGGGTAGGATCTGCTCTGTGGAGGTTTCTGCTGTATTGGGCAATATAAGTGTAAGTCAGAAGGGAGCACTGTGATTCTCTACATACAAAGTGGTTCTTGGCTTCTTGGTGGCTCCTTATTTCACATCTGGGTTACATATTGCAATGTGAATTTTCATAATTTCATATTGGTCACTGTTTTATCTTTGATGCTTAGGGCTTCTCTACTATGAAGACCTTGTTAGCTGTGTATCTGAAGCAGAAGTAGATGCAGTAGGCTTGATTGTCAAGAAGGCTGTGCATACATTTCTACCGGATGCTTTAGTTACTGTAACTGGTGGTTTCAGAAGGTAAGTGAAAACTCGTGAGGTTACTTGACACTTTTATTCATGCAACCCCAATGATTTGTGTCTAGAAATCTAAGAAACCGAGTGGGAAAATACAAAAGCTTATTTTTAATAATTTCTTTAAATAGGAGAGCAATCCTGGGGCCATGTGATATTTCTGTGACATTCCAGGTTACTTTGGTTAGTTTTTCTAAAGCTTTCATTTTTTCCTCTGTAAAACTGAAACCAAAAATGTAGCTCAAAACCTGCATGATTAATTCTTCCAGTATTTGAGCATTTTTCTGAGGCCACAAAGCAAAGTACTAAGACTGAGAATAGTCTTCTGGGGTACTGGACTCCCTGCTACTACATATTCAGTACACTGTTAAGTCACCACTTATGTATGTCATACTCAATAAAACAAAACAGGCTAGCATTTTAGTTAATTCTGAGGTTAAATTGTGTTTTCTTTGTGAAATTTTGTATTTTATACTAAAAAGAATCTTTCAAGAATAGCTGAAATATTCTCTTAGGCCTCAGAAATGCAGTTCTGTCAATCTTTCTTATATAACTCAAACAGTATGGGAGGGAAAGAGAAGAATAAAACATTAATAATTAGCATCTCAATCGTGTGATTTAATATGGTGTACTTGGATAGGATTTCATAGACTCGCTCCCAAGACATCAGTACTAGAATTAGGACCCTTGTATGCTTTGTAATTGCAACTGTAATTGCAGAGCATTTGTGATGAATGTGTTTCATCCCCTTTGTGCCACCTGGTATTTCTTTGCAATTATTCTTTCTGTATTCCATAATTACTGCAAAGATATTTGCAACCACTATCCATGTATCTTTTACAAATATGTGACAATCAGAAGGCTGAAATGAGCCCTGAGCCCCTAACGTAGAAACAAGATGGAAATTTACATTCAGGAAGCTCACATGCTGTCCTGCTGCCCCTCTGATGCAAACCAGCCCGGGACCTTGTGGTTGTACTAGCTGGGCTGTAACTGATTAACACGTGTCTAAGGAGTCAGAGAGTTGCAGGGACTTAACTGTCATCCCGCTCAAAACTCCCAGCTCCTCCAGACAGTGTGGACATGAGACTTGTTGGCAGCGTCGCTGTATGCAATGCGTGAGTGTCGGAGGTTACATGTAAGCCTGCTGCTCGCTTGCTTATTTCAGGCAGGTGTGGTAGCTAGCCCTTCTTTTTCTTACTAAGAATAAGGCTTTGTATTTAGACATGGCAAACCAGAAGTGAAAGTACTTAATTATGACTTCGTTAGTTATCTTGTGTATTAATCACATGCCTTTAAAATATGCAGAGAATTCAATCTCAAAATATGCTCAGTATACTCAACATACTCAAAATCTCAGGCAAAATTTTACCAGGCCATGAAAAAGAAATGCTGCAGTGTGGGATTTGTAGAAAACTTTATTTGTAAGTGGATTGAAGTAACTTTACTAAGCACATATATATTAATTACTGAATTACAATAGGGGGATGTATGACTGTTCTGCCTTTTTTACCTGTATCATATGGTAGCATTGCTCAAATGAGATGATAGTCTGTTCTGCTTTCTCACTAGCTCATGGTTTAGCAAATCGCTGCTTGTTTCTTTCATTCTCTAGTGTGTGTATATATAAATAAGTAGGCAAATTTTATTAATCAAACATAGCTGGCATCTCTAAATAAGCTCATGATTATTCTGAATAATAATATCACTCCCCAGGGCCCTGATTTGCCTTGTTTTTCATATTTGGTTTATAACTTTGGAAAAAGAAGCACTGATTGTTTTGCTCCAAGTTTGACCAGAGAGATGGAAATCGAGAGTCTCACTTTGCTTTGGGTGATGGGTATGCCTGGAGGCTCTGTTAGGGTCTGACTTGCTTTTAGTTTCAAAAAGCATGTTTAAGTCACTCGTTTTTTCGTTGTTTTGTTGTTGTTCCTTTTTTTATGGAATATGTAATATTGGAGATTATTACTTGTGTATTTTTAATTCAAAATGATGACTGTAGGAAAAAAAGACCACAGACAAAAATCAAATTGCTCCTTTGGATATATGTGTTCTGTCCAAACTGCAGAACTTGCAAGTTGTTCCGGTAACGCATGAAAAATGGAAAACATGTTGTTATGTTGTTTGCTGAGAATGCACCAAGACCTGTCTTTCTGACCAGTTACAGCTAATTTCTTTCCTCTATTCTAACACCTTTTAGTCATAGCTCAGCTGCCAAATTCTCCCTTTTGCCTCTTTTCAGAGGTTGCATTACAGGACTCTAGTATCTGCAACTTCTTCTGTGCCTCTTCTTTCCACTCCTTTCATCCTTCTCCTCACAAAACAATGTCTTGTGTGAAACATCTATATTCAGAAGCACTTTCCTTGCCTTCCTTTGCTTGGAAGTGGTGATAATACTATGTCTAGTTGAAGGCTACTCACTTTTCAGCTGTCTGAATCCCTATAGGAACGTAACTTTTTAAAAGTACCTGGAATAGATGGTTGTGATGGCAACCCTTCGCAGCTCCCAGTTTTAATGAGCCTTAATTAACCTTGAAACTACTTCCTAATTTGAAATCATTCAGGAGCAGAACAAAAAAATGGAATAAACTGTTGAAGTTTGTTTGAAGTATGTTGGATGAGTTTATTCTTTGTTCGTTTCCAACAGAAACACTTGGTTGAGTATCTGTAAAACGTATTCCTTGAGGGTTTGAGCTGGTGTTGTCTCTTACGACATACTGGAGAAGTTGGTGGGTTCTTTTTTGGTTCTTTTTTTTTTTTTTTTTTTCCTCTTGTCTTTTGCTGACACTGATCTTGGGTCATTCTGAAAGAGAAATTGTGATGCTGAAAGGCAAGGAAATGCAGAAGGGGAACAACTTCATCTACAAAATCACTCTCCTACTTCCATTGTCTGTTTTACTGCCTAACAGCTCCAATGTGGAGGAGGAGGCCCAGAAGGTGCTGATGATGCACTTACCGGTGTCCATAGGATACTTAGCAGACTTGAATCCATGATGTGGTCTGTCTGACTCGAGAACTGTCACAGCGCTGTTTTCATTGATCCATATCTCTTATATCTTGTTGCAGAGATTAAAGACTATTTTCTTCATAAATTAATGGGACACATCCTGTGAGGTAAAGAATAGGACCCCATAGTACAGATTGCTAAAGCCGTTGAGAGTGAAGTTTCTCTTTTGACATAGAGTTAATGTAGGTCATTGGATGGGGAGATTTTTTTTTAATTTTTTCTTTAGTAGTAGACTTCTGGTTAGCACAGTATTTGTGTCAAGAAACTCCAGGGAGGGAGTATAGCATTATGACTTTCAAAGGAGAGCTGAATTGAGGGCCTGATCATCTCTTCTAGTTATTAAATATCACATTCTGTGAAGAGAATTAAGAACTTTTCAGTGGCATTAGCATTATTAGTTTTACATAAAATATTGCTCCTATTAGCAGTAATGCTAATGCTGACATTAATACTATTATTAGTAATTTTACCTTTATTACAATATTGTTAGTAATGAGAAGCACACAGAAAACTTCCTACTAACTTTCCTGGAAGTGAAAATTCCCATAGCTTTTCCCTTAGGTCCATGTCAGGATGTGGCTCCACGGTGACTTCAAGCAAAGGTTGTCATGGGCAGAATACGTATCACCACATTTTACTAACTTCATTTAGCTGCTGGCATTTGATTTTACTGCCAGAAGTGATCTGGTTTGAAGGCTTGCTAAGACTAAAAATGCTTAGAGGAAATTCCTGGATATTTTGATATAAAAAAGCATATCAAATATAGTTTGTGGCTTTAGTCTCCAGGCTAGTGATTTATATCCCAAAACACACACACACACACACACATACACACACACACACCCTATTTTCCTGGAGATTTTGAAGAAATAAGATCTGTTATATCAAATTATTTGTCTCGTTGACAGTAGCTGTGTTATGACTGTGTGCTTTGTCCATATGAATTCCCTATGACTTAAAAGTTGAGTTTTCAAGTATTCCATGTAGCATACTCAGATAGTGGCGGATAAATTTGCAGTGGCAGAATGTTTATATATGTTTTGTAGACATTCAACTGAAGTGTTCTGAGGAAAATAAAATAGTCATTTAATGTATTTTGTTATAAAGCTTCTATCAGCACAGACTACACTGACTTCATAGTCAGAGCTTATGGCTTTTTTTCCTTTTTTAACAAAAAAAGAGGAACCTGTGAAAAACACTAGAAGAAAGCCTTATTTCAAGACTTCTTGTCCTTGTTTAAAGTCAAATTCTGAACCTGACTTGCTTCTCTTATCTTGATTTTTAATAATCTGAGTTAAGTGCTTGTTGTGTTGAGTAATTCAGTTATAGTGTCGTTCTTAATGGATGACATCTGAAAGCTATTAGTCTCTGTTCTGTATCTATATCCTTTGTATCCAGTAACCATTAAGAACATCCATGCTACTAGAAAAGCTTTGTGGACTGCGTTGCCTAACACTATCTACCTGCTCACTCTTAATTAGACTAGAGATTGAAATCTGTGTCTAAATGTTTCTCAATTTCTGTCTAACTCCACAGGTGTGCTAAGGCTCCACAGCATACAGCAAAAATTAGTCCACAACTGGGAAACAGTGGAAGATTTATGCATTTGTGGCATGCACAGAGCTATCAGCAAGACTTGCTAGTTTAGCCAGTAGATGTCCCTGTTAGCCTCAGCCACCCTCTGTAAAAAGGTGCACCAATGTATTGGTGTGCACCAATATCAAAGAATATTTTAATTTGTTTCATTGTGATAATTAAGTGACTGTGTAAAAATCATTGCGCATTACTCTCCATAAACATTTCTAGACTGTTTTTAATACTGATATTTCAAAGTAATTCTGTGACATGAACACCTACTGCCTAATGATGCTATATTAACTTATTGATCTCAAACATTCTATAATTATTATTGTTTCAATTCTGAATTTCCTAAATCTGTTTTGCTCATATAAGTTTCCATTAGTTTCTCCTGATGCTTGCCTGTAGATAAAGTACATTAAATTTTTATATTGCAGTCCCTACCAAGAAGTCCAAGTGCCACTGGCAATGTATCAATCAGAATAGTGTTTATCACGTATTAATTGTCTGGCAGGAGGACCTGGACTAGTCTTCAGGGAAGTTATTTCTTAGATTCTCTTATTACTGAATTCTGCTCTAATAAGAGTCTGTGGGTCACTGTTGTCTTTGAATTTTATGTCAACGTATGAAAATCAGAATTTGAGGCTCTGTAGCATTTAAAGATGAGTGAGACTTGTATGTAGCAGAGCAATAAAGAGAGCAAAGGAAAGGGTCAGGGTGTTCATCAGACATCACTGCTGGGGAATCGGCTTCTGTACTGTGCAATACAAAAGTTTCCTTCCTCTGTGCAATGAAACTTCATATGAGCTAAAGAAATGGTATGGCAGAGGATGCTGGTGTTAATGTGTATATGAGGAGAACAGTTTAGGTATTTTTTGTTTTCTTTCCAGAAAATAAAGTAAAATCTAATAGCTGGGTCAAAGACAGACTTCCAGGCCCACACACTGAGGAATAACTGGTGTTACTGTAAGACTCTAGTTTATGAAATGGGTTGTCTGTAAAGCTTCTGGAATTGCAGTTATCGCATGTTTTTGACATAGTTTGTAAATGGTAGAATATGAGGCAACGTATGAAAGATGCCACAGTTTCCAAACCCTTAAAATATACTCAGGACTTCATGGTCTATTTAGCAAATCTAGTTGTGTGGCTCTAAGTGAATTCCTTGGAAAGTTCTGATAAAAAGCTTCATTTGACTTTGTCATATTGGGTTACTCCTAATGAAGTATTTGTTAGCAGGAGATAGAGGCTTTACAGTGAGACTAGAACACTTGACATGACTCCAAATCTCTATTAAGTCTTACTACACAAATTATTTGCTTTCTACTCAGATCTAGGATTCAAATAGTATCAAACATCAAACCAGTATTTGAGCATTACTTATTTTTATTAAGTTTAGACACACTCACTGTCAGAAATTCCTTATTGTGTTCACACCTTGGCATTTATAAGTAAATTTTTGGAACTTACACTGGTCCTTAAGTGTACTTATTTCTTTATCCTTTTACTCCAAAATATTAACTGCAATAAGAGAATATGTAATCTGTGCCCAAATACTTAAGTCCAAGTAGTTTCCACTAGCTTTTTTCCATTGTTATTACAGGAAGTAACAGTAACCTGGTTTTTTTAGGAGGAAAACTGCTATAAGGGAGCTGTGAGACAAGTTGCATGCTGAATGTTTGAGCTAATAGGGTAGCTTGTACACACTAAGCAGATCCCAGAAGAATCTCGTGGTTCTGTTGGCCACACAGTGAAGAGACAATTTGGATGTTGTTCATGAGTACAGATTTACCTCTGATAACTGATATCCTGTCCAGATGCATTCTGATGCTTCCAACCCAGAGCCTTCTGGATGGGTTTGTTATGAAACAGTAAAATATCTTCACCTCACCTTGCTCCCTAAGATGAGAAGTGTTTGATGTTGTACAACTGGCATATTCAGAATACAAATATCTTGTGGCAGGAGGTTAGAGGTAGTACAGCTGAGCTAGACCAGAGGTCATCACTGGTTTCTAGCTCAAATTTTCTATAACCATTACAAAACACCTTAAGAAGGAGAAAATAGTTTTCATCCAACTTAATGACTAGCTAAGTCAATTTAGAAGATAATCTATTGGACTAATTTAGATACTTCCTTTGGTCATTAGTATTTTGATTATTTTTCCCACTCATTTCCTCTCCTATTAGCTGTGATGAACCATGAGGTAGAAGCTGATGGAAAAGGTACTTGGAGGTCATAGACTAAATCAATTGCATATAAATCCATGAGACACTTGAAATCTCAGCATATTTCCTCAGAGCCTTTCAGAAACTTGTTCCAGGATTTTTGTTTACTCTGTCCTTAATTAAGGAATCAAAAGCTCCAAACCTTCACCAATTTGAGAGGTTTGTCACCTCATAAGGAGGATGGCTTTTAACTATAAATCTCTCCTATCTAAAGCTATTTCAAGTATTAGGTGCAGAGTGGAGATGGTAATGTCTATGATTTCTGTAAAGTCATAAGTTTTACGCTATATATTCAGAGCCAGAAACTCCCTGGAAGAGTCTTACAGTTTTCATGACAACCTTACAAATATTTGTTGTTTTCTGTTTGATGCAATCACCCCTGCTGAACCTAAGTAAATCAGATGGAGTACTAAAAGCACTAGCTACACAGCAACGTATGAGACTGCAGAGTATATTGTTCTAGGATCATTACAATAGTCTTCAGTACTATCATACTAGCATTTAAATATCACAGAATGGTTGAGGTTGGAAGGAACCTCTGGAGATCATCTAGTCCAACCCCCCTGCTCAAGCAGGGACACCCAGAGCTCATGGCACAGGGTGGCATCCAGGCGGGCTTGGAAGATCTCCAGAGAAGGAGACTCCACAACCTCTCTGGGCAGCCTGTGCCAGGGCTCTGTCACCCTCACAGGAAAAAAGTTCTTCCTCACATGGAGGTGGAACTTCCAGTGTTTCAACTTACACCCATTACCCCTCATCCTGTCACTGGCCACTATGGAGAAGAGCCTGGCCCCGTCCTCTCTACAATCACCCCTCAGATACTTGAACATGTCTTCTCTTCTCCAGACTACACAGGCCCAGCTCATTTAGTCTTTCCTCATATGATAAATGCTCCCATCCCTTAATCATCTTTGTGGGTCTGTGCTGGACCGTCTCTAGAAGCTCCACATCCCTCCTGTACTGGGGAGCCCAGAACTGCACCCAGTACTCCAGGTGCAGCCTCACCAGAGCTGAGGAAAGGGGCAGGATCCTCTCCCTTGACCTGCCGGCAACATTTCTTCTCACGCAGCCCAGGATCCCACTGGCCTTCTTGGCTATAAGGGCACATTGCTGCCTCATGGTTAACTGGTTAACCAGGACACCCAAATCTCTCTCTGTGGAGCTGCTTTCCAGCAGGTCAACCCCTAATATGTACTGGTGTCTGGGGTTATTCCTCCCCAGGTGCAGGACCCTGCTCTTGTTCTTGCTGAACCTCATGAGGTTCCTCTCTGCCCAGCTCTCCATCCTGTTCTAGGTCTCTGAAGGGCAGCACAGCCCTCGGGAGTGTGGGCCACTGCACCCAGTTTGGTGTCCTCTACAGACTTGCTGAGGGTGCGCTCTGTGCCCTAGTCCGAGTCATCGGTGAACAAGTTGAAGAGCGCCGGGCCCAGTACTGACCCCTGCAGGGCACCACTGGCCACAGGCCTCCAACCAGACTTGGATATATGCATATAAATATAAATAATTTGTAATTGAAAAAATAAGAATATAAGCCAAAGCAGGGAAAACATACATTTTCTTGACAGGCAACAAATCTGAAATCTTAATTATTTGCTGATACATAAACAGATTTATTCCCTGTCTAATTCTAGACTGTGTTTTACAGGCAACTTCTATTTGCCTAAAATCTTTCAAATTTGCCCTCTGATAATGCTCTGTATATTTGCAGTATTTTCTCTTATATGTAAAGTATGAAGAATTCTGGCAGTAATATTTTCCAGCCGTAGAGGCAAGGCAGTGTATCACACTAAGGAGTGAAAGTAGGTATTGTCTTTAAATAGTTTATTACATTAGAGTTTACATAAAAGTAGCATGCTGTCACTTGATATCCAAAGCTGACATTCCATGTTAAAAATGAAAAGCAAAGTGTGCAGTTAATAGAAAAAGTTCTAGAGTTTATAGTGAGGATGTCATGAGTTTTCATATAATAACAGGACTAGAATTCACAGCGCTCTATTTTTGAGGACTCCAACTGCTTTTGATCACAAATAGCAAGTAGGTTGCTTTTTCATATAAGAAGTTATTTTAAAATTGTGTATAAAAGAAAGTTTCCATCTGAACTTAGGTTTTTAAGTTAACTACATAGATCAAGCTGGCCATTACCAGAGGCAGAAATGCCAGAGAATTCTGCTGATAGGTGTAGTAAGATGCAGGAGGAATGAAGGGAAAGTGTGTCAGAATATGAGAGTGCTTGACTGTAAGGAGGTAATTAGTACATGCAAGTGTATGTGTTTATGCAGTAACAGTACACTTGCATATACAAAACTATTAAAAAAGGACAGCATTACATGTAACCATAGTATTCAAAGAATTTTTTCTGCTTTTGCTTTTTTCTTATTTGCTCTTTAAGGTCACTTTCAATCATTTTTGCTGTGTAAGGGTGAGCCACTTGACAATTCAGGTTTCTGAATTATATGAAAATATTTTTAGAATGCTTGCCACTGCATAAAAGCAAAATGTTAATGGCCAGAGTAAGTCAAATTAAATTTTAATGGCCATGGTTTAATTTTTCTTTTAGCCTGGTCTCATCCTTTAAATAGTGTTAAATGTGATTCAGTTGTCTTTTAATATCACAGCTGACCTGAATAGCCTTTTCAATTAGCCCTTTAGATGAAGCAAATCTGGTACATTTTAAATAAATAAAGATCTCTATTGTCTAAATGCTGATATTCACAGCTCATTTAGTCTATTTATTAAGATGCAATGTCAAAAGAACAACACTTTGTGTAGTGTTGAAGTATGTGTAGAGATGGGACAGAAAAATAGCTTTTTGCGTTGTAAAGAAAGGAGTGCCAATAGATCTATTTAAGATGCTAAGATGCATGATTAAGAAACTAGACAATTTCTCAGAGAGAGAGAAAAAAATCTTGAATTTAAAATATTTTAGGAAGTGGTAAGTGGGAAAAGTAATAAGCTAACAATGTTTTCTCAGTTTATTTTACCATTTTATAAATTAATCCAAAACAGTATATGGATATCTTGTGTTCTTTAAGTCCATTTATATTAATGTTATACGATTAAATTTAATCTTTTCATAGATACTTTTAACATTTACAATGTAATATGCCTATTATACAAAAATAACAGCAATTTTTAGAAAGGTACTATGGTTCCTTCTGAAGCATTGTTACTATTCTACTATTGCTCGTGCAGAAGCACGCTGCTGTTATTGCTTGATGTTTGTTCTCTATGGACAACAATTTCTCTATCTTCCCTTCAGTGTAGATGTCTGATCGATTAAAAACCTTCAGTGCTCATGGGGGCACAAGTGGAGAAGAATTTCTTCTCGGTTGAATGCTAGGTATGGGATACAACAGCCATGGGAGGTGTAGAAATGCTGGGAGGAGAATACGCTACCTAGATGTATCACTGAGTCGCTTTGGTTGTCACAGCACAAGGCAATGGCAGCCAGAGAAGAGATTTCAGCCCTGACTTTTTAATTGCTTTCAGGGGTGTGAGATTATAAGCGTGCCCTCAAGGACCAAGCTTCCTCCTGGGGTAAAGTCCTGGCTCTGAAGCAGTTTATTCTGATGATCGGTTCGTTATCGGCACCAAGCGGCAAGGCGCTGTGACAGGCGTCCGGCCCTACGAGCCACCGTGTTGCGAGACCCGAGCTCTGGCTGCTGGTGCAGGGGGCTCTCCCAGCTTAGAGATGATCAGAATTCAAAAAATGTTGAGACAAATTTTGAGCTATTTGTATGATGAGACAAGTTTGCCAAAGTGAATGTTTTGTAAAGCAATAAAAAAGAGGGTTATAACACAGCTGCTTATTATCCGAATACATCAGTGAAATGATATACTTAGTGGCCTCTATTCTAATGACTAATTCCTTTCTTGTGTGATGAGTTAAAAGGATTTTAATGAGTCTTATTATGTTAGCTTTACTCAGAACTGTTCATTCAATGTTTTAGAACAGATAACATATACAATACTGGTAGTAACATTCTGTAAAAGGAACATATAAATGACTAAGGTCTGGACTAGCTTACAGTGGAAACACCTCTCTGTTTTATTGGGAGGAGAAATCCTTTGCCTTTCCTTGAAACAGATTCTCCCAAAATGTCTTTTTTTTCAATATGCATAAAGCACATGTGTTGCTTTAAAAGAATTTTGCTGCATAGAGCTAATGTATTTTGTGCAGGAAAGTTTTTCATTCAAAAAAAAAAAAAGAAAAGAAAATCAAATCTGTTTTACACTTGGTTGAAGTCCAATGGACCCAGGTACTATTAGAAAACACAGTCTGGGAGGGATGAAGGTTGTGTGGCTGAGCCTGCCAGTTGTCTGTCCCCAGTATAATTTTATAAACTGGAAAATCTGCTCCCTACGGTAATGGTGAACTATTGCTCTTTGAATGTCTCTGTAATTTGGGAGTACATTAGTATGATGTGTCAGGGGGGAATAAAAACTGAAAAGAAAATTGTACAGATAATTGGTACTTTATATTAACATGTAAGGAAAAGTATTCACACTAAATAAGCTTTGTGTTCAAAATCTGTTGAGAATCTGTTGAGAAGTAACTCTTTACAAGAGTATCTCAGGCAAGATCAATAATAATAATAATCTTACAGTTCTGTGGCAGTTGTTATATGTGTTGCAGGTGATTGGAAGGGCATAAAACAGCATTCATCTACAACTTTGCAGACTGATTCTTCATGCTACTAATATCTGATGTATTATTTAATGGTAGGAATACATTAAATGGAAAATATGAGCATCTTCCTCTAATTTTCAGTATGTTTTGGACTTTATCACATCCCTTGCCCTCGTGTATAAGAAAATCTAAATTCAGCAAAGATTTGCACTCTTTTTGAAATGTTGCTTTAGTTGCTTTACATTGATTTTTTTTTTTTTTTCTGAGTGTATGAGGGACAGTAGATTTCCTAAGCAGCAATCTACAAATAGCAGAGGCTTGATGAGAAGGGATGGTAGCAACGTGAAAATTGCAAGCCAAAATCAGGGGTGTTATAAAACAGTTCATATACAGAAAAGATTTTGAACAAAGTACATCATATGTCTATGGCTAGTTGGAAAATATCTTAAAATTTTTATTAGAATTGTTTGTTTTCTGTGAAGGTTTTTTTTTTTTTTTTCCCCATTAGAAAACAGAATCGAAATGCCATTCTATTTCTTGGTAGATGCNTCCCCCCCCCCCCCCATTGGAAAACAAGATCGAAATGCCATTCTGTTTCTTGGTAGATACTATAATTCACAAGTGATCTGTACCCCTTTCGTGAAAGAGTTCTTTGACCAGAATTTCTCTTTTATGAAAAGCCTCAGCTGTAGAAATTTTATCTCCTTGCACCTCAAGAAAATTTTGTGTATTATGGAAAGCGTGGTCAGAGGCACAGAAAACTTTGAGATTTGTTGCAATAGCTTTTCAAAATCAATGAAATATTTTGATTGAGTCTTTGGCCAAGAAATGAAGCAACAGCTTGAATTAAATAGCTCTTCCTCATTTATATTGACTGCAACATGCAAATCCTTCTGGCTTCCTATTTTTTTTTTTCTGAGCAAGCCTACTAAATCTTCCTTGTTAGTAATAAATTCAGTGATTAGAGAGTGAGAGAGAATAAACTGCCAGCTATCACTAAGAGTTTGTAGTAAAATCAAGCACAGGCAAATATTCTCCAGTCATGAGCTGGGTTTTGGTATTCCACATGGATATTCCTGTGAGGCCTTAGACTTTCAAGTACTGCTTTGAACACCATCAATAATCCAAGTGTATGTTATAAACATTTAACACAAAGGCAGTTTATATCATGCATTGATTTTGAAATGCTCAGCCACTGAATTTTAAGACTCGGGCCAGGAAGTTTGTTAAAGTGGATGTTTAAAAAACACTGCCTGAAAGAGTTTAAAGTATTTGCTGTAAATGTGTGCTAAGGATATAATGGACTGTCTCACCCATAAATAGCTGTGGAGTAAAATATATTCATGATGGCACATAAAACTGGTAAGTAAAAATCTTTTCTAAAAGTTAGAGCGTTACGTACAAGTATTAGCATAGTGGAACATGTAGATGGAAAGATGAAGTAATGAGTTAAAGATAGAATAGAAGGGAGATTTGAGATCAAGTGAAAAGATATAAGAAAAATATCAAGAAGAGCACGTAAAAGAAAGAAGTTATAGGGCTTTGAATGGAGGGACTGCTTTGTTAGATTGTTCTCCTGTTTAGATGTTCTTCTATAAATTAGATTTATTGGAGTATGCCTCCTAAAAAGAGGACGCTTTGCACAATTCCAGTAACTCAAAGTGAGAATGGAATAAAAGAGATATGTAATAGCCAAAAAAAAAAAAAAAAAAGTTAGAAAAATTGTATTTTCCTATCCTCTTTCAAGAGCTGCTCATGGTGCTTGGAGAAAATGCAGTGCACACTTAGTCCTTAATGAGCTCTTCCTTGCACCAAAGGTGAGAGAGAAGGCTTTATGTGACCTCGTTATTGTCTCTGAGCTTTGCCTCCACTTAGTTTTGGCAGGTCAAAGTGCAGGCAAGATTAAAAGTTGCGTTTCCTCATGTGGAAGCATCAATCTTCCTTTGAGATTTGTCATTTGTCTTGCAGAATATCCTTTCCTGACTTCTAGGGCTATGAAGTTTGGCAGGAATTTCTGCTCAGCAGGTTCTTCTGTGACTATTTTCTTCTTTTATGACAGTCCCTAGATTCCTCTCTATTTGCATCCCTGAGGATGTGGGTTACTGAGTTAGGTGTGGGGACACCAAAAGTGCTGTGACAAACTTTACTTTTCCACCTAAGTGCAGCACAGAGCCTTTGAGGAAGCCTGGCAAGTCATTCAAATGCTGATCACATTTTTTCCTCCTGGCTTCATTAAATCTGTACTTACTACCCGGGTTATGCCTCGATGTCCCTGTGTAAATGTGTCAGCAGATACAAGGATTCCTTTGAATTTTGTCTTCTCTCTATTTGTGGCGTGTGGATCTTTGTAATGCTGAGAGTGCTGCAAAAGAAACTGGTCCTTTTGTCTAAGGCAAATCTAGCGAAAACTCTGCCAGCAGTCCTAAACCAAGTTTTCAGAAATGGGATTAGTTGTAGTATCAATGAGCCAAGGTTAGTGCCCAGTTCTGTTTAAGAGTTACAAATAATATGTCAAGAAAGGACAATGTTAATGAGTCCCAAGCAGCTCTCAGACATGTTCAGAAGTACCAGCAAACAAGCAGCTGGTTCTTAGTTTTGTTCACCCAGTTGCACTTAGGCACCTCTTTAACTTACAAAACCGTTGTCTGGATCAAGCAAAGAACTGGTGGGTGTTCAGAATCAAGGACTAAAACACAACTCTAAACATAGTACGTATCACACTGGATTGCTTTTGCTATTTCTGGAAAGCTGGCTTGAAAGCAAGGTATTAATAGCAGAGCTCACTGCTGCTGTTTACACTAGCAGAAGTCAACATTTATCATAGACAGCCTGTAAGTATGGTGACAGCACAAACAAAGAATGGAGTTTTCTTGGCAGGTAATTGTGAGGAAAGTTGCAAGACCCAGTGACCTTGTATTGTGCTTAGAGCAGCTGCAGTTTGGGTGAGGATGTGTTGCAGATCTCTGAGCAAGAGCAGCCATAACAGTTTAATTGTGTGACATGATCATGCTAGTGATGTGCAGAAATGATAAAAAAAAGCAGGTAACTGCTGGCTGATTTTTGTTTTATTAAAAAGTGATTCAAAATGCACAATTTTTAGTCAGATAAAGGGGTGGGAAGGGGAATCAAATTGTACAGGAAACTCTCTAATTAAAAGATAGAGCTGGAATTCAACCTTATGGTTGCTTTTGCTGATTGGATATGGCAGAATTTGTCCTAACTTGTTGCTATTCTGTGGGGTAGATGGAGGGAAACATTTAAGGTGATTTTTTTTTTTCTTTTCATTTTAAAGAAGGGGAAATCAGCACTGAATAGAGAACAGTAAAACCTAATAGAATAAACTCAGTTATAATCATCAGCTATGATAGCTGCCTTGTGAAATACTCCAAGGAGCTATTCTGGAGAAAACTACAGAAACCTTATAGTTTACATCTCTTCATGTGCAAGTTTGTAAACTCATATTAGTTCATAAACTAATAACCTTGCACCCTGTATGTTATGCAAACAACCACAGCTAACTGCAGAAAAAGTTGCCTTGTGTGCATATCTTATATTTAGACACTGACATTTCTAGTGGCTAAACCCAGGTAACTTGCCTGGAAATTTGATCCTGCTGCAGAGGTTGCTGTGTCCAGTTGCAGCTAGTTTGTATGCTTTAGTAATATTACCATATTAAACACTCCTGCTGATGAAATGTCTGATATTTAGTAATAGAAATGCACACTATAATATTATTAGTAGTACTACACCCAGATTTCACCACTCAAATATCATAAATGAAACATAAAGCTTGCGGTATACACTAGCTAAAAGATCTGATGTCAGTGGGAGTCTTGACACTGATTCAGCTGGAATCATAACCAAATAGATGGGTTTTTCTCATCTGATTTAGAATTTATGCCAGCAAGAGATGATGCCCCAGGAAATGTAACTTCACATTTCACCTAGAGGCATAAAAATATGTAGAGTACAAAGATGCCCTTAAAATACTCCCCAATTTTGGGAGAAGTTATTTGAATTCAGATCGCAATGTAAATCAAAAAGTCAGATTGTATTCAGAAAAAAATCAGATGAAGAATTTAGCATTCAGAGAAATGCTATGGCTGGCTCTGGAGAGATTCTCTGAATAAGTCTGCAATATCTGGATCAGGAAAAGGAGCACAGAAAGAACATTCGCAAGTATTGTTCTGAGACAATATCTTTTGGCCATGCTTTGGAATTTGGGAAGTCATTTTATAATAACCCCAAACTTTTTCTGTTTATGATTAAATCAAGTAAGCCTCCTTGATGAGCTCCTTGGACTCCTTAGATGTGTCTTGGAGCAGAGCAAGGGCATTTTCTAACGGAGGGTAATAAGATTTCAGTAAAGCTGATCTGCAATTGGACCTCTATAGGCAGATTTACTTAGGGTAGAAGGTAGATTTAATGACAGGCCTGCCTATGCTAAAAAGGGTTTTCTGGTATGCTTCTACCTTGCAGTAGGGAGAAGTTATGGAAAGTGCAAGTCCAATCTTCATAAAACTTCTGTCTCTTCGCAAAAATTCAAGTGAACACTGGCACTGAAGCAAAAAGGATGGTACGCATGCTTGGAGGTTAACTTGTGCATATTTTTTTCAGAAGCACTTTAGAAAAGCTTTAATTTTTCAAGCCTAGCCTCAAACTCACCAGCCCAGGGCTATGTGCTAGCAAGCACAAAACAGTTTAAATTCCAAATTAGCAGATACTGCTCTCTATTACATGGAATAGATGACTGGAATGTCCTAGGGTAATTATAACTGAAGCAGAATTATATGTAGGAGCTCCCATTCCCCACAATATGCCAGAAAGGTCAACTTCAGAGCTCAGCGTCCCACGTCTTTGTGACTGACCCCCATTGCCTCACGACTATCTGCTCCCCTCAGCTGGCACACCATCAGCTCAGGCTGATGTCTCGCTCCTTTCTTATGTTAAAAGTTGGGGTGGTTTTTTTTTTTTTGTTGCTGTTCCTTTTCCTCCCCCCTCCCATCTCTCCCCGCATATGCAAGTAATCTATTTCTCAGTTCAAGGAATTTTAATAGAAAAACTGTCATGTTTACATAACTTCCAGTACAGCTGAACAAGAAGCAAATAGAAACCATTCTCTTTATGCTAGGTTGATTCTGCATGTTGTCCTATCACTGCCAAATAAGTGAAACCCAGGCCAAGCAGCTAATATCATTCCGGCATTCTGAAAATGTGCGTGTTTCTTTCCTTGCATGAACATTGATGATGCCTTTTGAATTGTTTAAAGGGAATATTATGATTTTTGGAAATGCCAGTGTAGTCATGTATGGAAAAGAACATTTTGATGGAAATTTCTATGGTAAATGCAACAAAGGAATAATCCATTTGCAACTCTCAAAGGAATTAGAAAAAAATAAAATGGACTTGGATTAAATGCATATTTTAACTCTGCTACCAGAAAGGTTCAGCACAGCAAATACTGTTGCTATTAAGCTATTTGTTAATTTTATTATAGTGTCAGAATGGAAAAATACTTTATTTCACAATAAAATATTGTTACCTAAGTATTAGTTTATATATATTAACAAGATTCTGTGTAAGTAGAATAGAAGTGTAATTCCAAACACTTCTCTTCTGGGCAATAAAAATATAAACTAGTAAATGGAAACTGCCCTAGCTGTAAAATCTCTTTTTTTTCCAGAGGTTAAAAAAAATGTAAGTGCAATGAATAGCTTCATTAAAGCATTTTTTGAAATATGCAGCATTTGTAATTAATAATGCAGACTGTTGTCTGCTTATTTCAGTAAATAATTTGAATGCAACTGACCTTTCTATTTTCACTGCATTATTAATGATACTGGAGAGATCACTGGGTTATTGTTCTAGTAACTATATCCTGCTTAGCTGAGGTTCAATTTTACCACTAATGCTATTTAAAATGAGTCACCTGAGTAGGTTATGTACAAGATGAGACAGAAACAATAAGCTCAGAATTCTGTTGCGCTTCCACAGTTCATTTCCAACTTTAGAGAGCTCTTAATTACCAACATGTAAATACATCACAATGACAAACTTTGTTTTTTTTTGCAGAGAGTGGAAACAGGACCTCAGTTTGTCTTGATTCAAAACGAAGTCTCTATATAATGGTTAATCCAGATTAGGAAGAATCTCTCCCACTTTGCAGGAACCTGTCCGACAAGCACTAGTCACTAGGTACCTCCAAAGAAACCAGGCAGTGTATATGTTCACCCCAGTCCATTAGAGATTCTCTTGGAGAAACAGCAGGTCAAATCCCGAAAATGAAACCTTCTCTTCACTGGAGAAAGGTTCTTTTCTTATGAATTGCTAATTCCTATGAATTTCATCATAATTACTTTGGTATTTTTGAGTGAACTGATCTTTGCTGCATTCATTATAAACATGGGCTGTGGAATTTCCTTGGCTTTCACTTTGAATAATTCTAATGTCTTTGGTAGGCATTTGAATTAGGGACTAGGTATTGCAAAATGTCCAAGTTGATTTAGTCTGAGATTACTGCTCTTATAATTAATAACAAATTTGTACCTTTTCTCCAGTAATCCTGATTTTCCAAAATTTGCTAAATATTGGGTATGTTCTTTTTGTCCCTGTAGATTTCAGAAGTTTAAAATTTGGTAATTGGTAACCAAATATACTGTACATAATGTACAGTGTGTTTTTTTAAGAGTGAGAAAGGCTACTGCATGTTAGGGTATATAATATGCTGACAATAGAGCTTGCACATGCAAAACTAGATAGATGTTTTAAGACTAAGCATCATCTTCATGCTCCTATATTTTAGCTGCATACATGAGATGTCAAGGCCCCATCAATACTTACTGGAGTGTATTTCTTTTTCAAACAGACTGAGGGATTTTTCCTGCAGCATTGGTTTGCACTCAGCAGAATTTATGAATACAGGAAGTTTCTATGATGTCATTTGAAATGCTTGATTGTAGTGGAGTGTAATTTAAAGGATTTGCCAAGACAGCAAAAGCAAAACTTCAGCAATGTATTTTATAACTTTAAATAAAATTGTGACAGATTGGTATGGTACATTTCATAAGCTTTAAAAGCCTGAAATTATATGGACAGCTTCCAGGTACAGTTGCATTATTTACATGAAATTGAGACAGCCCTCCCAGTGATTCAAAGCTTATGTGTAGTTTTGTTTTGGATGGTAGGAGAATGGATTTACTTCAAACACAGGATTCTGAGAGTCTAAAGCTGTTAGCAGTAAAAAGTGCTATTATGCCTGTGCCAAAGTGGGATAAATCTTCAACATTAGGGCATAATTGATGACAGATGTGTTTATGTGCCTGAAAGCTAGAAGACAATATTGGCATGTAGACAATGCAACTGTTACAATATGCATAGGTAGGCATACTTTGTGGTTAAAAAGTAGTTGTCTAAATTCTTGTATGACTATCCTCTTTTTCTTGGTAGTAACTCATTGGTAAAAGACTAGTTTTAGAAACAAGTTTGAAATTGTCTTGTAAAAATCATTGAAATTTCTTTTATTAACTGTCTTCATAGAAAACAATAGATTTCTATAGGCTTAGTACTTTTCAGATTTTATTTTCCTTGGCTAAATCTACCTTGTCAGTCAATAGTTTTATTTGCTAAGGAAACTTCCTTCATTACTTATAGGTAGATTGTCACTACATGTATTAAAGGTATGGAATGTTAATTTTGCCTTTGCTAACAAAATGTATATTGGATGAAGTAGCTGAGGAAAGATCCTTAATTTAACCTTTTGTATTCTAATAGTTCTCATAATTTAAGACAGAAGGAAGTTAATTTCAGCATGTGAGTAAATATATGGCCCTCCTAAAGATAAGCAAACACAAAATAAGTCAATAAGATGGTTTAAATGTATATATGGTTTTTATCTGGACAGATCTTCAAATCTTGACTTCTGTTGTTATTTTCTGAAAACTCCACAACATAATATTCTCATATATCCACGTGTGAAAGGATCCTCACATTGATTTTTCTTTTTTTAAACAGAATATGCTATGAAATAAGCATTTGGCCAAGAGTCTAAGGAAGCCAATGCACAAGTCACACACTTGGAATTCATTCCTTTTGGAAAGTAGGGAAATGTTTTCAGGTTTTGCATTATGATATTTTTAAACTCTTAAATAACTTTTAATGCAGATAGTATGATGCAGCCTTACAGATTAGTGGATTTTTTTTTAATTTAGCCATGCTACCAGTCATTTAAATTCTTTAGCGAATAACTATTTCCTGATGCATCTTTTCTTATTGCATGAAAGAAACATCAAATGTCTGCTAAAGAAAAACTTGAAAAAAAGACATCAGCATGACATGAAGGTGTCTTGTACTCTGAGAAATAGTGTCTAGGATTCATTTGAGTCATAGAAGTTAAAGACATACATACAGTCAAGCATAACATGCCATACACTCGGTCTTTGAAAGTGCGTTTAATGAGAGAGTAGGTGAATGACAGGCACTGCTATCCGTTTTTGAAGGGATGCAGTCACTGAGGGTGAAATTAGCTTTTAAGTGAGATTTAAGTGGTATTGCGCAGGTCTCGCACTCGTTCTCACACTTCAGTGATTTTCACCCTCAGAGCATAATTCACATATATATGCAGAGATGTGATCCTTTCTGCTGCAGCAGGTGACGCTTTTATCCTGACTCGATAAAATCTTCCAAAAGCTAATCTTTCAAATAAGTTATTACTGTATTCTATTAGGTGCGTTCCTAAAATTCTCCTTGGATAGCAGCTATTGATGCTCCATAGTGCTGCTGTCCTGCTGAATATGTCGGTATGCAGAAGTGCTTGTTTTGTATATCCACTATCAAAGCCACATTCCCATATGCTGTATAAGTAAAGTTCCTCCTTCTAAAGGGAAAGGGATTTTTGCATTGCTACTTCAGCACACAGTTGGATTAACTTCAAAAATAAAATAAATAGCTTCCACAGCTATGGAAAATGAGTTCTGCCTTTGGTGAATTAGAATTAGTGCTCCACTGGGCAACAAAAGCAGGATTTTAATGAAGTTTCCACCTTCAAGCAGCTCTCTGGAGAAGATACCTGTGAATTGTAGCCAAATACTTATGCGGCTCAGCTGAGTTTATGTTGAATAACTTAACTGGTTAAAGAAGCTGCTATAGAGTGTCTTTGGCAGCAAAAGCCTTGTTAGAACAGAAGCCTAATTTATAGCTACCCAGGAGAACATCGACTCATTTTTACTTTTTTTTTTTTTTTTTCATTTCATAGACAGCTAAAGCTATTTTGTTCTTATATCAGTAGAAGGAGTAATTCTGTAGACAAATCTACAACAAGCATCCTTTACATCCACAAATTGCCTCAACATCAGTCAGAATATCTCTCATAACTGTATGTTATCTTTTCCAATTAAATATATCATGAAGTCAATTTTAATCATCTTTGCTGGTAGCAGAACTTTTTTCAGTTAATTTGATTATTGTTGTTTCAGACATCCATCAGCATCTTATTAAACCATCACACAAATATTAATTATGCCCCCTGAAGGCCCCATGATATACAATTAGGAAAGTATAAGAAACAAAAAATCCAAGATTCCCTTGATATGGAGTAATTCTTTATTCAGTTTGGGTTTAGATTTCCAGAAATACTGAATCTAATTTTTTTTTGGGTTTCTCATGCTTGTGCAAGCAAAGTCCAGTAGCATGACTTAAATGCCAGACATGCGAGTCCAATTTGAAAATTTTTGCACAAATACCTGTCCCCTCTCCCCAGCCCTTCTCATACCAACAGACATTTTAGATGACTCGCCATCTGTCCCGTGTTAGAAGGAAAATGAGTGAACTGTAACACTGACTGTGGACCAGACCATCAAAGGCAGCTAGGACCAGATTTCCCATAGAAAAGCACAGGAGCAGAAATTAGGCAAGGAAGCCACCCAGTGTCATACCCTTCCTCCATGAAGCCTGGATCAGACACTCTATTATTGTTTTTCTTGTTACTTCAGCTACCTTATTCTTGAAAATCAGGGGCTGACTGTATGTGTGCCGTATATTGGGATTCATTTATGGTGACTCCAAGTGTCTCCTCTCGGTAATCACAACATCAGGTGGATATGTTCCTTCAGTATTTTATTTTTTTTTTAATATCCTTGGGCAAAATTATGATCTTGGATCATAATGGATAATTATAATTATCCATTGCATTAAATTAGCTGTCAATCTCTGCAGCTCTTTCTTGCTATTTACCGTTCTACCCCTAGAAAGGAAGGCTTTGCAGCACTACAGTTGTGGAATTAACTCAATTTACCATGCTGAGAATTACAAAACTTGAGAAGTTTCTTTGCCATGACAAATGGTACGAATGAGCCTTCTGACTACGATGTAATTAGGTGAATTACAAAATGAAATCTTGCCTCTGAGTCACTATCACTCAAACTATAAAGTCCACAAGGAGAAAAACTGTCATGTGTAGTGCGAACATGAGCTGTTTATAGAGAGCAGGAGAAAGTAGTGGTAGAGTATTGTATCTTCAAGTATCCTAGCATTTTCTAGCTGAGCATTCCTCTTTCATTTTCTCGGAGCTGAGAAGAGGAAACAGAAAGTTCTCAGTTTGTGACACTTTAGAACAGTTTTGTTCTGCATTTGGTTATCTTGATTTTTCTCTCTGTCAGTGTTTTTTGAACTGTTAGCTTTGTGGAGCTACTTTTGCGGTTCAGCAGGCCTTTATTATCTCAGTATTTACTTCCTGTGCGTGTGAACCAACACTGCATTGACACCATTGAATCTAAATGGCTTGAATATTAAGGACAACTGCTAAGCTAGAGCTGGCAGTGGTTTGAAGAGCAGGGTTTAGCTGATCACTTATGATAGCAACGGACTCGTGTAATATTTATGCTGCCACTACGGCTGTTAATATTTTTTATAGTATTTATCGCATTATATAACTGGGAGTTACTGATGAAATTACCTTAAATAAATGCCTTTAGTATTTTATTGTATTTTTGAGGCCTTTTTTCTCACTTGCAAGGTAATTTTCCAAATTTTGGTTTTTATATATTTATTACCTGCTCGCTTTGTTTTAAATGCTGAGGAACATACTTATTCCTTTCATTCAGCAGAATCACTCAGTATGTAATCACCATCACAGATGCCCTTTTACAGATCTTGTTCTGGTCATTTCCTCGGACAGTGCCTCATTCCTTGCTATCACTAAGGAGTTTTGTACCTTGTTTCCCCTAGGAAATGAGAGAGCGCTACGCAGTCAGTAAAGGTTGAATTTTTAGATCCAAAAAAAATGCAGACGAAACTGAGCTGAAATATTTTTTGATTATATTTTGAATTGAAAAAATTCACTCAGGCAAAAATTTTTGGCAGTTGACTTGTGAAATTATGGCATCAATAGAATATCAGAATAGTCAGAAAAAAATCTTAAAACTATACATATGTTTATATTCTGTGTCCATGTTTGATTATAAGTGTAGTTATATTTGATTATGTATGTATATTGAGGCTACTAGAATTTTCCCTTAGGAGCACGCATTTTATAGTACCTATAAATTATTCGTTTGCTATTTTTAAAAAGAAGGATCCTCCTGCTTATTTAAGCTTTCTATCTGCTGTTTAAAAAAAAAAGAAAAAAAAAAAAGCTCACTGTACTGTATCTCAATCTGTCCGCTTCTTCAGCTATGCGTAATGTTCTGCAACATTTAATCGCTTCTCCATTGCCACACAATCATCACTTTAGCAATTGCGTTTGGTCTTTCTAGATGTTTATGCTTACAGTTCATCTATATTCAAGGAAATATTCAAATGGCCTCACATGATTTCAGATCACTTGGAGATGTATGTCTAGAAGTCGTCCTCCTTGGACTACCCAAAAGAAGAATGCCTGGAAGATGGCACTTAATTTAGCATATAATCAATTACCATGTTTCATTCCACTATTGAAGGACTTGTCTTTTTAGTTAGTGTTAGCTGGCATTTTAGCTAGTGTCCAAGCAACGTTCAGCTGGGTTCCATTTCCAGCTGTTAGAAAGGAAGAGAGGATTATATCCTGTGATATTTTGTTCACACTCTCCTAATGCTATCTAAATCCCTGCTCCATGTAGTTCTGGTCTGGGATTCTTTAAATGATCATCCTAGTTTTCTGTAGCAAAATGTGATTAAAAAAATAAAATAGCAGTGAGTTTAAAAATCTTACCACTTTTATGGTGAATATTGGTTGCATAGCAATCCTGATGGCCTGATTTTTTGCGCTGTCTTTACTGATAACAATCATTCTCTAGCAGCTATTCCACAGCTGTGGCACTTTTTTTTTTTTTTCTTTTCTTTCTCAATGTAAAGACTATAAATAATATGAATAAAACACCCATTAACATTTTTAATACTGTTTGAATCTGCTCTATCTGGATATTAATGTACTCTTTTAGTAAATACAGTCTAGTTTCATCGGATTAACTCAGAACATTTGCCAGTATCTAGTCTTTAGTTCATGTCCCTTCCTCCACAATCAATATTTTTCCACGGTTTTGGCGAGAGTAGAATGTTCAATCGATGCAAGAATCCTGAAACCTGTGAAAAATCTGTTTGTATTCTCCAGTGTTCATCTTCTTGTAAGTTATAGTTTATGGCAGTCAAATGAGTATATTTTTCAAGATGTATGGTCTATTATGTACTTATATGTAATTAATCTGTTATTTTATGTAATTCATCAGCTATTCAAACTAAGCAACTGTTAGTTGACGTTCTTCAGGATTTTCCCTATGTGTTTGCCTTTGTGCATGTGTTCAGTTCCTTCGATATCAGGACACGTGTTCTCATGTGTGCAGTTCAGTAGATGTGTGCAAGCATAAAGTATTTGGCTCTCACAAACCTCCTTCAACACTTAATAAATGGAGTATTGGCTAGGCTGTGACTTACAAATTAACCATTTTTTTTAAATGAAAGTTTTGCACCCATTTTTCTGATTAAAAAAAAAAAGGAATAAAAGTTGTTATTTTTTCTTTAGCCCAGGCTCTGTGAATGCAAGCCAAGTGGGCCAAAGTTGTTTCTGATGATCTTTCTGAGCAGTTTCAGGAAAACCTTTTTCATCGTTTAAATATTAAGTGCTTTAAATATTAAGTGCAAGACTGTTCAAACTCCCTTCAAAAGATGCTTTTGTGAGCTGATGAAATTATGGACAAGGGTGGGTATTGCAGCTGCCATGAGAAGTCTGATACTAAATTGGATCCCTGCTCGCAATTTCTAGACAATGAACAAAGTTCACTTTGCATTTCTAATCTGAAGTGAGACAAACTACTTTTTATTTATCAGGCAAGGACATAGCTGAGGTGAATCGCTCAACTGTCTTCATGTACAAGAGCCTGTTTTTCTTGAGAAGGATTGGTAAACAGGACAATAATCCCATTTTGGATGAAGTGTGAGCTTCCAAAAACACCTAAAACGTGGCCTGCAAAGGAAAATACAAAAGTCCATTACCAAATAACTTAAATAAAGACCTACAGTATTCAAGGTTTTAAAGTCAGAAAGGATTGTGATCATCTGGTACTGCAGGCAGATCATTACATTAATCAAGTAAGTGTTTTGAAGAACTGCATCAAAGACTTTTATCTGAGGCCAGAGGAGGATTTATGCTGCTCGTTATGGTTTATTTCACCACATTGCAACAGTTTGTCACAAGAGAAAACTTTTATGTCTACCAGAAGTATTCTAGGAACACGAAAACTAACAGGTACATTTTGAAGAGTTGTCAGGCAGAAAGAACAAGAATGCAGCAGAAAAATCTAATGTTACAGAGACAGCAAAACTAAGCTAGGAAAGAATTCCAGGGCAGCAAAAAAGCACCCAGATCTGACTGTTCCTCTTCATCGTTCCCCAGTTGCTGAATGCTGCACAGACAGACTGGAGGAGACTGACAGCAGCACAACATAAAATATTTTAAAAATAAGTGATTATTCAGGAAAGTATTGTGGGAAAAAAAGGGAGGTATCATATTCTAGACCAAAGTCATAAAGACTTAAAACTGTAGAGAGAGGATGCCAGTAATGCAATACCATGGTACTCCAAGGTTTTAGCTGCAAAGTACAGGACTGTGTGAAGAAATCTAAGTTTCAGACTGCAACGATTCTAAGAAACTAATTTTCCTTAGTTTGCAGGCACTGTGTGGCAACACTGAGACCTGAGCAACATTTCTATTCACAATGCAATATCATTAGTAAAGGTAATAAATCAGTGTGATGACAGATCTATCCAAAGGTATTATGCTGTCTCAGATTTTACTTTGATGTTTATATTTCTTTGCCATATGCTTGAGCATGAGATGCAGTTATTCTTAATAGCACGGGCTGTTGCTGTTCATTTTGCATTTTTCACGCTACAAGGGACTGGAAGGTTAAGAAAAGCTTACAATTTCACTTAATGTAAGCACACACATGGAAATATAGTATCTTCTATATCCACTTGAACTCTGTCTAACACAAAGATTGCTAAATGGTTTTGAGGCTTTTTATACATAACACATCTCTGCAAAAAAATAGTTCAAGCTACTCCATTACTGAATCTTTGTAAATGGTACAGAAATGTCACTCCGTCTTTCTTTGACTAAATTCATTTTTATGCATTATTCATGAAGTCACATCTTGAGGTTTCACAATACTGTCAGCATGGCACAATACCTAATCCTGCATATGCTGCCCTATAAGGTAATCAATGTGATTTCCTTGGCAGTCATTTGATCCATATATTTAAGCCTTAGTTATAATGCTGGTGATGTTTAATGACTTAGAATCTAAATTTTATATTAAAACAATAAGAGTAGAAAACTGTAACGACTTTAGAGTTGATTAATTGACTACTCGGAGACACTTATCAGCTCTGCACAAGTTCAGTCTGCCAAGGCTTCAGCCCAGTTAATTAGCAGTGCTGTGTCTTTTTTTTTAGTCTTCAGGCTTGAATAGATTATTAGGACAAAACCTAAGCTGCAAATTTAGTTCTGTAAGGTGCTAGTTTTCTTTTAGCTCCAGCTCAAGAAGCACTTCTGATTAGAGTTAAAGGAAAGTAAAAGAAGATCTAAATAGATCTAAATAGCTCTCTGAAATTTGAATCCATGCCTTTCTTGTTCTTAGTCTCATAAGCCAAAATGCCCTGGTCGTATGATGGCACTGCACGTAGGAAAATATCAACTTGAGCTTCTTTCCAGCATTTCCCAGATGCTGTTTGTGCACACTTGAAATCTGGGCACTTGACTGAATGTCATTGTCATCTCCTAGAAAGCCTTGAAAATATAACGAGTTCTAAGCTAGTTTCATCAGTGGACTTTGGGAGTGGCAAGCCAGAATTGCATCCCTGCGTCTCACACGATCCATTAGCATGCCAGCACCACTACCCAGGGTGGATTCGTGGCACTCTGCAGTATAAAATGCAGGATTTGTAAAGTCAGGAAGAAAGAGTGTGATGCAGTGTAACAGTCGGCTTTTAATTTTCTAATGCTGAAGTATTAGAAGTAATGTTACAGAGTAACATTACTGAAGTAATTCTTGAACTGGAGACAGGGCACTATGGCACTGTCAGATCCGATATATCCTTAATTTGAGTTTATGAATAACCATGATTGCTTGCTATTCTATATATCTACAAACCATATACATACATACACACAGGCACAGACGTATGCACGTGTATATGTGCCCATGTCTGGAGAAATATATGTATGTTCTGTGAAGAAAAACCCTACTCTGTGGAAATCAATGACCATACTCCTATTAACTTGAAAGGAATGAGGATTCACACCAACATATGCACTTTCCTCTATCTTTTCATATGATTTATAAGGTTTGAGCACAGTGTATTATATAGCTTTTGAGTTAACTAGATTTTTACTAGATTATTTTCCTTATTTGAGAAAGTCAATAAATTCATCTAGAAATTATTTGATAAGTATTACTAGTGGAAGTTGGACTAAATGCACCAGTAACAGCCTCACAAATTTGGACAATCAAATACAGTGAGAACTAGCTCACGGAGAAGTTGAAATGTACCTTTCTAACTTCATATATAAATAGCATTTCAATAAATACTCTCTCTCGGGAAACAGCCAGCCGGTGAAAATCCCTGAATTTCATGAAATTTTATGGCATGACTGAGGAAAGAGGGTGTTCATGCTACTAACCTAAGCATAGTTGCGTTGAGTACTGGAGTAAGAATAGGGTAATAATTTTAATAGAGTAATAGAGTAATAATTTCAGACAAGTTTTCTTATGCCATGTTCTGCATCTCTAAGGTAGGAATAGTAAACTCTTTCCCTTTGAAAAAATATTTTGAGACATTTAAGTAAAAAGTGCTAAGCAAAGGCTTTGCATTATTATGGTAATTTTAAAGATAATAAATGTCATCTTACAAAATAAGTTAAAAAGTGTTATGTGGAATATTAAATGTTTTTTAACTTCTTGAGTTTGAATTCATATTCATATTCTAAGCCTAGACTGATGCTTTGTTTGAAACTTCTTTTGAAATCATTTCCACCTGTTTAAGCAGTTTTGACTTTGCTGCAGACATAGCACAATAGTTGCATTATATGAAGTCAGACTGCTTGTCAAGGATAAAACCTTGGTTTTCATTTCCTTATATCTCTCTGCTAACTCTATTTCACTATCCATCAGTTACATGATTTTCTGTCACACAAATGGTAGTTGACATATCTGCCAGTCAGATCTATTCCTACAAATTTCCAGGTTTAAGAAATCAGATTTACTATTGTAAGAGAATGGAATATTTCATTAAATACCAAAAACAAACAAACAGAAAAAAACTTTTGTTTTGGGTAATTTCGTTTTTAACTCCTTGTGTAACAATTTAGAAGTTCTCTGAACACTGGGCACAGGCACATATATCCTTGTGACCGTCACAAGGGTAGCTGTGCTGTGTGCGGTGTCACTTATGGAGCATGACTGCTAGGGCGCTGAGAGAAAAATACACGTCCCCTCGGCATGGATAGAAGGGTTTCTGTGAAAGGTATGCAGAGGGATTAGACTTTTCTCACCGACACAAGAGAAGGACTTGAAGATGTGCTCCCCATCTTAGGTATTTACTCCATGTGCTGCACAGCACAGGAGCAAAGGTTGGGATAGGGGGCTGCAGAAATACCTCCTCTGCTCCCTTTCCCTCAGGCTTTCCTCTCAGACACAGGTTGGCCAGGTTAGAGCCAACCAACAGATGCCTGTGTGGTCCCCATGGCAATGCCTAGACCTAAAAGAAAGCCTTGTGTTGGTTCTGCAAACCTCACGTGAGTTGCATGCTGAGATACACTAATATCTCCTTGAACATTTTATAATTCAGGAGAGTAACAGTCCCAGGTAGCTTGCTTTTGCAATTTATTCTAACAGTAACTATATCTGATTTAAATTTAACACTTTTGGCAAGTGAATGAAAAGTAAGTTGACTGCTTAGATTTAAATGAACAGCAACAGGAAATTATGACAGCATTTTCTTCAAGAACATTTACAATTAAGGTTTGTGCATATAAATTTATTTGTGCAGTCCCTCATGAGCATAATAAACAAGCTTTAGTCACATTAAGGCTGAACTGTTCTCAAAAAATCTTAAAGCTCAGTCTCTGCAGAAAACACATTTTAAAAGAAGTAAATACTATCCAGACATTCTATGTCTGCTGTAAAAAGGAACAATAAAATAGTCCATAATCACACTTTTATTCATTAAAATGTCCATCAAAAGTTAAAGAATGGTTAAGCCTGCAGTAGTTAGACTGGCAAGTTTATCTGCAATGGATTCTTAATATATACTATGGTGTTTTGATTATATTTTTTCCCAGAAATGACTGAAATCTTTTTCTGAGACTTAAAGGGAAGAGAGAGAGAGAGAGAGAGAGATTTAACATCACCAAATGGATCTGCACTATCTAGTTGAACAACAGAGAAAATACATCAAAAACTTTAAATTATTGCTTAACAAAAAACACCGAAAGACCTGATAAAAGAAATAGAAGATTTCATTCTGATTATGTTTCAAGAAACATTGTTATCACTTTATTCTGCAAATTCTTTTTATAATGTAGCAAAAATATGCTCTTTTGAAAATAACGTAAAATTCTTCAGGAATTTAACTCTTTTAGTTTCCTTATTTATTTCTTGTAGGGGTAAGAAGATTGGACATGATATAGATTTTTTGATTACCAATCCAGGACCAAGAGATGATGATGATCTTCTGCATAAAGTTGTTGACTTATGGAAAAAGCAGGTATGAAGTAAATAACATTTGGCTAAAAAAGATGTATTCTGTCATCATTGAATAAAGCCTGTGCAGTGTTGAAAGGATGCCAAGTCTTTTTCACAGATGATGCTAAGATTTTGCAATCAAGTATCTTCTCATTTGGTCTGCATCCTCCTGCTCTGACCACTATGTTGAAGGTTCTGTCAAAGAAGAATAACCTTATACACACTCTGTTATATGTCCCCCTAAGAATCATCTGCTCAAAGGTAGGAAGTCAAGATAGATGCACTTTTGAGTGACCCATTACAGCTGTTAGAGAGGAATATTTCATTTAAGATTTTCTTGCTGTTCAGCTCTTCAGTCCAACCAGCTTTAAAGTTGGAAGGCTCTAAATTATAGCAGGCGTGAGTACCTCGTACTCTGTCGGAAAGACAGTATGCTGGCACTAACAGGCCCTTTGTTTCTTTTTTCTGCCTTTCTGGCCAGCTAAGATATCTTTCAACATTTAAGACTTGTGCTGTTCAAAGGAACTGACTACATTTCAACGTGTAAAAGGGCTTCTCTCTCTCTGAGGTGAATCATCAAACATCCCACTGCCATGCCAGATCGGCTTTCAACTGAGAGAGCCTAGAGAGACTGCCTTTGAGTTGCTTCTTAACGATGTGATTAATGTGTACTGGGTTAACATGCAGAAGGTATTAAAAAGTTCCGAACAGACAAGAGCTTTCTGACTGTACAACAAAGTGATCTGGTTTAGATGTGGTCAAAACCTTGTTCTTTCCTGGTAAAATATTACCATAGCTGCATTTATCTTTCTCTGGGTGATTTTAGTCTTTACAGTGTTAAAAGATTATTACTAATTTCTCAGATTCCTGTGGCTTCCACCTAATTCTGTACACTAAATGTTTGTATTGGTGATTGGTAGCAGATACAATTTAACAAACTCTGATCACTAATGAGTGCTGAGCAGCTTTCATTTTTTTTATTGTTTATTTTATTTTTTATTATTTACATAAAACTTCTTTCTCAGTGATTCTACTCACTTTATGCTGAGCAAAGTCTTTCTTCTTGGTAGCCATCCCTTTGCTTTCTGAAGGCTCAAACCTCAGGGAAGCCATGTGCAGGTCCTCCAAAAATCCTGTTTATTCTGATACTGCAGAAAGAAAAAGTAAGGATGAGTTGAAAGCAAGAGCCTGCCCCTGAGCACACCCTCTCTTTCCTTCTCCCATGGCCTCACTCTCCACTTGCATTAATATAGCAGTGGCTGTGATTTGAGATGCCTGGCGACTGCTGAAGCTTTGCAGCTCACTCCGTGTAACTTTCATTAAATTGAATTGAAAGGTAAGAAATAGAAAGTAAATTGTTCTTTATGACTTTTTTAAGGATAAAATTTGGCAAAAGTGAGTGCAGAGAGAGTGAGGTAGATCAAGGGTGGCCAAGGGTCTGATGAAAAGATTAAGATTCCTCTGGAGAGCCCAGAATGAAGAAAATACCAGAAGGGGAGATTAACATCAGCATTGGGAACCAAACCCAAATAAGACAGGGATTGTTTAAGATTTTTCTGTGTTTTCTTTTTCTTTTTTTTTTTTTTTTTTGGAGTCCTTATGGCTTGTAATGCTAGTTATGGCTTATCATACTAGTTGGCCTCTTAACTGGGGCAGCTGTAATATATTGGCTTTTACTGTTGATACTTAAAAACTATCTGCCAGCAAAACCAAAATGCAAAAACAAAGACAGGAATTATACTCCTCTTACCTTCTTATTACCTTTGATTTCTAAGAGGAAAAAAGGAAAAAAGACCAAACCTAAGGCACTTTTATACTTTTTGACAGTACACCTGTCGGCTGCTTCACAGCCTTCCACTTTTCTGCTACTGCTTCAAAGCCCGGATTCATCAAAGAATGTCACTGAGGTCAGGATGTTGACTGCCTTTCAGCAGCTCTTAGTGAAGGATCCTGCAGCATTTAACTTGTAAACTACGGGAAAAACTAATAATCTAAATAGTTTAAAAGGGCTTTTTTCTTAGCTGAAAAGTTTAATGTAACAAGATTCTTCCACTGAAAGTTATTGTTGAAAACTAAGTGGTTAAATCCTGTTCTTTGATGCGGCACCATCAGGGATAAATGGGCTGAGCAGCTGAGAACATAGTCTCTTCACTGAGCTTCAAAGCGGAATGGAAAAGGGAAAAACTGCAATGCAGTACACAGGTTATAGTCTTAATGGTTCCAAGAAGCTTAATAAAGAAAGAAATTACGTCCTCTGTGGGTTAGAGCATGCAAGTCTGCATGCTAACAAGCTGAGACATCTGTGGTAATGCAGTCTCATGCATACACCCTGCAAAGAGATTTTTATTATTTGGTACAAACCTATTTAGCATTGTTCATCAAAATGGAAAGAGAAACCACTGCTGAATGCATTCCAGCACTCTTCAGTTTTTTGTTTTGTATTTGTCCAAGTATAATGTTGCATTAGCCCATATTGCCATTCCATTTTTCTTCAGTTTTTAAGAAAAACTTGTGGACAGTGCTAACTCATTTTAGTATCTAAATAGTCCAGTTTCAATTCTGTCATTCATCCTTGCCAAGGTGTACAGATCAGGAATAAGAAGTGTTGATGTCCCGTTACGGTGGATGGTAAGGAGCAAGTAACTGGAATGACTTTTTTGTTGCTAAAACCAATTTATTTTTGTAAAGAGGCTTCAAAGGATAGCGGCACATTCATTACCCAGTGACAGCTGGAGTTTAGCAGTAACAAAACCTGTTCCTAAGACAAGATAGAGAAACAATTATGAGGCTGAAACAAAGAGCTTATTTCTCTCTGATGACTGCCTTGCCCATAAGACTGTGGAGTTGTGTTCACCTAGATTTTCTCTCCCTTTGACTCAAATTCTGAATTCTTTATTGCGTTTTGGCCTAACTCCCGCAGGGGCCTTTCCTAAAGGTAAGGATAGTACCTTAGCAATAGACTATTGCTTTGTGGAAGAAGGTTGTGTAAACATCTGAAGGAGTTCAAAAGAGAAACTCTGGAGCACTTGAAAATTGATCCAAGACCTAAAACAATCCTTATGATGGAAATTTTAAGAAACTCATTCTATTTATCTCATCCCAGAGAAATATGAGGTGGGTTTGATCAATGTGTTGGTTTAAAGAAATGTAAAAGATGTGGAAAGACATCTGACAGCTTGAAGATCAAGACAAAACAAGCTCTTTTAACTGGAGGATGAAGTTAGTAAATTTAGCTTAGTAATAAGATGTATTTTTCCTGCTAGAAATAGTAATTGAACGCTTGATAGCCTGTGAGTGGTTAATGCACTAGTTCTTTCTAGTGTTTAAGATAAATTTAAATTTATTTTGCAAAGCCAAATCTTGGACATCTCTGTTTTCTGTTTTAATTAGGAGGCAGTCACTCTGGACTCCTATGTTCTATCAATTTATAAAAGCTGAGAATTATTTATACAGCTGAGAGTAACAGTACTTAGCACCTGAGTTAGTTCATTATCACTCAAGGCTTGCAGTCTTTTTGCCAGCTGAACCTTCCTGCTAGAGATGGTTTCAGTGATACTGAACATCCTTATATTACTGTATGTCAAGTTCTATTTCCAATTTGAAGACCCAAGGATGAAGGAAGTAGTGTGATAGTACCTGCTTTATTTCTCTTTTTATTGTGTAAGTGATGTTTTGTTCTTTAAAAAGGCAGTGCTGGGCAGCAGCCAGGAGACTGCTTGCAACAAAGGACAACAACATTGTCCTTTCTTGTTGCTTGTGCTTTGAGTGGCGAGAAGTCTCCTGGCAGGTGGGGGAAAACTGTGCTTTACTGAGGGCAGCTCAACATGCTCAGGTGTGTGAATCATTGGGAGAAAAGGGCAAGGCTGAGATACCCAGAAAGCCAGTGGCTGTGGAAATTGCTTAGAAATGCAAAGCACAGGCATACAGACAGGACTGAGGAATGACAGAATGGTATTTTTGCCAGGAACCTAGATGGGATAGTGTAGAGCTTATGGCAACCCGTGGAACCACTGAAGGTTGCTGCATATAGAGCAAGGCTGGTGGAAGGCATTGCCCCTTTCCAATCAGACCTCCCTGTTCGGCTATCATAGAGTCATAGACTCACAGAATGCCTAAGGTTGGAAGGGACCTCTAGAGGTCATCTAGTCCAACCCCCCTGCACACGCAGGGCCACCTAGAGCACGTGGCACAGGGCTGCATCCAAGCAGGTCTTGAAGATCTCCAGAGAAGGAGACTCCATAACCTCTCTGGGCAGCCTGTTCCAGGGCTCTGTCACCCTCACTGTCAAGAATTTTTTCCTTAAGTTCCTGTGGAACTTTTGATGCTTCAGTTTGTGGCCATTTCCTCTTGTTCTGTCGGTGGCTACCACTGAAAAGAGGGCGGCTCCATCCTCCTCATTACCTCCCTTGACGTACTTATAGACACTGATGAGGTCCCCTCTCAGCCTGCTCTTCTCCAGGCTGAGCAGGCCCAGCTCTTTCAGTCTTTCCTCATAGGGCAGATGTCTATTTTAAAAGATTAATAAAAATCTGTATATGAACTTTTCAAAAGCCTTTTGGTACACATATTTCAAAGAAAAATTGTGGGTAAGGGCATGCCATGCCATGCCCTGGTGAGTTCAAGCTTTGCCACAAGGAAATCTCATGCAGCAGACAGTGTCTGAATGCTCTGCTTGGAATCTGTCAGCAAGATTATGCTCTGGACTAATCTATTTCTCTAAATGTGTCTGCCATGTGAGAAAATCAATCTCTACTCAGAAATTTCTGGTGACTGTTGACATCCACAGCAAAAAGCCTAAAGGAAAAGATGGGGAAGAAGAGCTGCAAATATTGTCCTCTGTGTACAGGATAGGACATTGGCACTCTCAGATGACCACAACTTCAGATTTACCTCTCAGGTTGCTAATATTTTTCTAAAGGCTGCAGGTGTTTCATGCCTGAACTGAGCCCAGATATAGCCTTGCTGTGCTGTTCTGTGTTTACTGAAACTGTACTTTACACAGACTTTTAAGACAATTGTCTAGAAACTCTGAAATTACAGTAAGTCGCCGCCAGTCACTCAACATGACCAATGTTTTCTCGTTAGGGCTTACTCCTATATTGTGATATCATTGAATCAACATTTGTAAAAGAGCAACAACCAAGCAGAAATATTGATGCCATGGATAATTTTCAGAAGTGTTTTGCAATTTTAAAGTTGTATCAGCCACAAGTAGACAACAGGAGTTACAACACGTCAGAGGAATGTGATACAGCAGAAGTCAAAGACTGGAAGGCGATCCGTGTGGATCTGGTTATAAGCCCCTTTGAGCAATACGCATACGCTCTGTTAGGCTGGACAGGCTCCAAGGTAAGTAACCACAAGAGTCTACTTTTCCTTAGCACTGCTAGCCTGTTTTTGGTCTTGCAGGACAGATCAGAGTTCATGGAACTTGTAAAAATGTTCCTTCTCCTCACATGCCACATTTTGTACTGTCATCACCCCATAATCCGAGCTGAGAAGTTGGTGAACTCATCAGGGACACTTCTGTATTATGTCTGAGAGTTTGTTCTTCCTAAAGCTTTGTGTTTAGCTACGTAGAATAAGCTAGATTTTCAGTCTGCCACATTACTTTTTTGCATCATCCTAGTGCTAACATGCAACTTAAATGATACTGAGCGGAGGATGAAAGAATTATCCCAATGATATAAAGGGAAATTAAACATTTCTTAAAGAAATGCTATGATTTGTAATTCAATTTGCTCCACAAGAAATTGAAAATAAATAGAAATTTTTCTTTTTGCATTAATGAAATCTTTTGGTTTTATTTTACTTAAATATTGTGTTTCTTCATTAGCTTTGAATTAAAGAAAATCTTTTGATAGGTAAAGAAAATTTTAAATATGAGTTGCTTTGATATTAGATGTTATTGTTTGTGGATAATTGCTGTTTTGGTGCGTATTATATAGTTTTTTTTGTGGGCATAATATTTCCAAAATAGAAAGTTTTATCTAAACGTACACTCAGAATTCAAATTATTGAATTATTGAATTATTTCCAGATTATTTTTAAATCTATTCTACATGCTTGCCCTCTGAGGTTAAGTATTTGTTTGGGGGAATGATTACATGGTGTAACAGAGTGCTCCTTAAAATTTTCTGAGCTCACTTTGAATGAGCTTTTTGATGTGCTGGCTGCAGTACAGGTGCATTAACACTCTACTCTACCTAGGTTAATTAGAAGTAGGATGTGTCGGACAAGGCAGAACGCTGCAATTGATGTGTTCTCCTGCTGTGCTGCTGAGTTGCTTCAGTCATTTTTCTGTTTTGAGATAATAAAACGTATTGATAGGGACCTTGGAATAAGCACTGCAGACTTTAGAGTCCTTTTTATCCTGGAAGTGTCTGACTATTAAAGGCCCATGTCTCCTCTGACCCCCGTGAGTGGTTGCCTCTCTTTGTGAGGCCCTTGGGGTAGGGGGTAAGGACTTCACTGCAGCTTGGCTCGGCTGCTGCTCTCTGAGACAATTCACTTGCCAGGTCGGGGTGCCCACAACAGGCCATAGTTCAGTCCTGATTTCTCTTGGAATAGCCAGCTATTCTCAGGATAGCTATAAGTGGTGCACTGTTGCCTATCCAAACAGTGCCTTTTGGATTACCCATATGTTCAGACTATAGTCTTCTAAAGAGGTTAGTTTTTTCATGTATTCATTCATTGGGTGATTTGGTGTTGGACTCTTACGTGAAGGTTAACCCTGTCTGTCTGTTACTCTCACATCTTTTACAGCAATTTGGGCGTGATTTGCGGAGGTATGCCCATCATGAGAAGAAAATGATGCTGGATAATCATGCCTTGTATGACAGGAGAAAGGTACTGTTTATTCTTTTAAATAAATTTATCTTATATTTATTTCTGTGTGTAGTTTTTCAGTTTAATTTTGAATATTCATGTAGATCTTCATTGCTGGAGTAATTTCTGAAGTTTCTGAAGTGTGTGTTAGACAGTGGCATTTGGAGTGAACTGTGAAATAGTCACAAAAACCAGAACACTTCATCTACAGGCATTTGTAATAAGTATTTTACTCCTCTGTTCTAGAATGAAATGTCCTTTCTGTTGCATAGCCATGATTTCAGGTGGGATTGTGCTGACATTTCAAAGGAAAAAGAAGGGGATCTTTACTGGTACTGACTCAACTACATGCCTGAGGAAATTTCTTTTGGATAAGTTACTAAGTGGAGATCAGGGAATTTCCTGTTTTTAAAGCCTTGGATTAGGAAGTGAGTCTACATGAAATTCTGTTAAACCAGTTACTAGTCATGGTCAAGCAGTAGAAAATCTGGTTTAAGTGATTTTGGCTGCAGGTACACTGATCTTTGCATTCATCTCGCTTAATGTCTACTTTCATATTAGGCTGTTTTAATAAGAAGCAAAATCAATACTGAAGATTTATACTGATGCTATTGTAGGCAAAAGTACCAAGATTTTACATTAATCTTTCCCGTAGGCTCCTGATAGAATGGGAAGTGGTTTTAGCCTCTCTTCTTGCATGTGGCATTTTCTCATTGTGAGAATGAGCTGTGATCTAATCCCTCCCTCTGCTTCAGCTATCTCCGTATCTCCGTATGCGCCTGTCAGGCTTAGGTGTTGTGGAAACTGCAGGCCACAGAGAAAGATGGACAAATATCAGACTAATAATTCATTCAGTGTCCTGTCTCCAGCAACTATCAGTATCTGATGCTTAATATATATAAATAAATTGTTTCTCCATGACTTCAGGTATGATAACACTGTCTTTCCTTCCATCTTTCAAGAGATATATTAACTACCATTTTCCACAAAGATAAAAAAAAATCCTGCTTGATATAGGTACCCAGTATGCAGAATTTCAGAAAAGGCAGCACGAAGTCATAATCTGCTTCAGTGTCTTCTGTCAAGAAGTGTTGTTGTAACAGAAGGCAGGGAGAGCACCTCCATGGCCAGTATTCTTCCACTATTATGGTCTAATGTGTTAAATTCAAATGATTTTTTTCTTATTTTTAACCTTGCAACATGAAGTTACTCACAGAAAGAGCATTTTGAACAAAAAGCCTTCCACACTGCCACTCAGCGTGTAATAGTCTGGAGTGTGCACGGTACAGCCCTTGGTGTCTGTAATTGTGAAGATTGAGATGATGAGCCGTGGTAGAGGAGGAGAAATTTGCAGTAAATTTCATGACCTGGATACATACCTCCCTAGGCTGATTCATTTATAAGGTCACCAGTTTAGCAAGTCAAAGGTAAGCTTCAAATCCATGATGGAAAAAAAAATTAATAACTTGAGAGTTCTTTCAGGGAGCACATGTTCAAATCAAGAAATAGTCTTTTTTATTATTATTTGTATTTGAGACTGGAGATTGGAAAATATCTCCTTTTTTACTTTTAGTACTTCTATTTCAAAATCATTTGACTGGAATAAATACTCAAGTGTGGAGGTTTTATCTGTACTTTTTTTAATGTAATTTAGACCAGAATATGAATATATGTGTTTTATATAGACGCTTTTTACTATGTTAAGGGATTTTATCCTGTCAAAAAAAAGCTGAAAAACATCTGAAATTTTTGCAGGCTGTTCAAGATCCCACAACACAGCACTAAATCAGGGTTTATTAGAGAGCACAGCGGAAAACTGAATCACATCATAATTTCCATGTTCACAGAAAAAACATTATCTGATATGGCTGGTTCTGTCCAGACAGACTGACTTTCATATGCAGCTTTGTAATGGTCAATGGAATACAGCTGAAGAGCTGGGTGAATCCATTTTGCTTCCTCCTTCTTATTTTTATTATATTAATTATTATTACTCCGTGTGTGTGTGTATATGCGGGCACATGTAAAGCAAAAGGGATAGAAAGGACAGGAAGAGTCAGGCTAATTTCTTTATTTTAATAGCTGCCCATGTTCATTTAAAATTTTGCAAGTTGGTATAAGAAATTATGAAACCATCCCAAAACAAATAGATTTTTTTTTTGCTAGAATGTGACAGTGCCTAGAAGAGAAAGACATTTTCTAAATAATTTCTCTTATACAAAAACAACAGTTTCCTGGTTTACTCTACAATCTAATAAAATTTGGCATATTTTATTCTTTTTCTATATTAATATTTATCAGCCCTTTGGCACTGGACCTTCCACTAGTTTCCCGGTGCCTGAAATACATCCAATGAGGTGTGTGTCAAAGAATCCCAGACTCCAGTGCTGAAGGGATTGCAGCAGGAGAGAACCCTGTACACTTCAACATATTTCCAAAGGGATTCTGAAAGGAACAGAGGAATAGGGAGCAATAACACAGCAGTTAGGAATCAATTACATAGCTTTGCAGAGGGCGGAAAAAAAAAAAAAAGGAACAAATAACTGAAATTATTCCTCTACCTCTCTTTTAATTTTTCTTTCTTTCTCCTTGTGTGTATCACTTTTGTATATCTGTAGCTTTAGGAAAATACTGGGCAACTCTCAAATTTATAACAGAACTGAAAACAAAATCTTATTAAAAGGATGTTTCTTCCTTTGCTATGACAATTGCCACAATGGAAACTGAAAATCTATTTCCAATTAACTGACAGCTTTCCTTTTCATAAAGATTACTGGCAGTTCAAACTTGCGTCTCTGTAGAGCTACATACTAAAGTTACCGAAATCGGCATATTTCAGTTGACTTGTATGTACTAATTTGAAATATAAAGTTGCTGTGATACACATCAGCTGGCATTTAAATCTTATGAAGATTCCCACATTTGGGGAAGAAAGGAGGTAATTTATCAGCTATCAGGAAGAAAAAGAAATTGCAAGTTCCCCTTGTCTTACAACGTTGCTGTTACTGTTGCATTAGTGACAAATGGCATGATAGATTTATGAACTAGTCTGATAAAATTCTCAGTGTAATTTTTTTCTGATTTATGAATGACTCCTATACTACATAAAATAGGTCAAATCTTATTTTTCTGTGTAAATCACAGATAATAAAAATCAGATAAATCATAGGATCTACTTTAGCAAAATTCAGATGCCTAGGGAGAAACCCATGGATCTTTAGTTGCTATGACCTTCCTGACATTCATACCTAAAGCCACTATAAAGAATATTTGACTATTGCATTATGTCTAGACTTAGCCAGAACCTAATAGGAGTATACACTGATCTCCATTAGGTATTTATGTGTTTATCATTTCAGCATCTGAGATGAACTTTTCAATGGGTGTGCATGTATGTATAGTTTGCCACATATCATTAATACCCCTGCAAATACCAGAGAATGACTGTAGAGTTGTCAGCACCTTAGAGGTGTAAAAGGTCAGGTCACAAAGCTATTTTTCTTGCCCCAAAGGATCTGTCTGGCCTTGTGAGCTAGCAAGAGTGCTGCTGAAGCTCTAGAAGCTCTCAGAGCTTGGTGAAATTAAAAATAAAAAGATTTAAATGTAGTTGAGTCAGATTCCTGTCTATAAGCATTAAACTGAAATTCAGAACTTCCTCCTCAAGAAATTTTTTTTAAGCTGATTTTGTTTCAACTTCTGATACTTTAAAAAAAAACAACTGACACATGGTTTCTTTTTTTATTTTTGATAATATGCTTGTCAGTGGTATCTGATGTTTTATTGGTTTATGCTGATGACTGAGACAGTTGTCCCACAAACTTCCATTCCTGCATGAGGAAACACGGCAGTTAAGGGACAGCTCACGTGAGCAGGTTGAAAATAGTGTGGGGATTTAACAGTTCGAGTCTTCAGCTCTGGGCACTGCCCAAGCTCTGAAATGCCCAAGACTCAGAATTGTCATAAATTTCAAAGCAATTTGGCTGTGCATTTTATGTGTAAATCTTTATGCATTCTGCTGGTATTTTTGGCTCAAGAAAGAAAGCATTCAAGAATAGCTCTGAACCTGTGGGGAAGGCATTTACATGCAGATTGGAAATAATGTCTTGAGATGATCTACCTGATTTTTGCCTTTTCTTATTCTGTAGTAAATCCCCTCTTGGCCAGTGCACGTGCCTTTTCTCAGATCTGTTTGTAAGAGTACACTGTGTCAGCCTGGTAGGCTGCCAGGATCATAGTTAGCCAAAAGATCACGCATCTGTTTCAAATATGTGACATTGGAGGGCATATTCAAGCAATTTTCAGGTTTTCCTCTTCCTTGTGGGTTTTCTGATCCACCTTTTAAGCCTGAGATATCTCTCAAAAAAGCAACATGAGAAGGAAAAAGCATTCTGACACATGGTGACAACTGTGTGAACTGAAGAGGGCATAAATAGTTGTAGTAAGGCAGGAGGTGGCAGGATGGTCCAGGTTTGAGGGTTAGCCTGCACTTTTAGTCCCAGATACACCATTTTTTTTCTCTCTATTTTAAACAGAACCACTTAACCTTCTCTGATCCCACTTCTCAACAGAAAATCTAATTCCCACAACGCAGATGTTTGGTAAGGATAAGTCAATATCCACTCTGGCAAAAACTAGTTCAGTTTAATGAAGGTTTTTGATCACTGGGCATTTTGCCTTTCCCTCTAAGTCAGAGAAAGAGCAAATGCTTAATGAAGAATTTGGATAATTCAAAATTCATTTTTTTTCTTCTTTCCTGATCATAGAGAAAGTCCAAATAATGATATTTTCTGCAAAGGGAAATGCTCTTGGAATCTTGGTGTTGGAAACAATTCACACCCCAAACTATTACAAACCTTCGAATATCAGACAGCTCTTGGGGCTGCAAGCTATGGGGAAGTCAGCTTGGCTGGTTGCTCCAGGATTATGGAGCTAATAAACCCAGGGGGGCAGGCTTTGATGTAATTAAAAAGCCTTATTTTATCTCAGGCTCCAAGTAGCCTTTCAGGCAGGTTGTTGAGAAGAAGGGCAAGTCAGCAGGAGCCCAAATAGACTTAGGTTTTTAAAAGCACCTGGTAAGTTTAATTCTACTGGAATATTTTTTCTTTCTTTCATTCTTTATTTTTTTCTTCCCTCAAGGCAGCATTTTGGTAATTGAACCAATTTTAAGGAACACTCAACTTTGAGTAGGAAGATACCAAAAAAGCCCACAAAAACAGATTTGTTACGAGTTTTACAGTTTTGCTGAGGACTTCAGTTCACAAAGCACTGGCACATTCTTGTGGGGTTGTACTCATCTTAAGTGGAAATATTGTTCCTTAGAATTGTCTTTCTAGGAATCCTAAGACGCTGCAATCCAGTTGTTCTCCAGCCAGCAGAAACCACATTTTCTATTTTTGTGTAGAGATGAGCATGAGGAATAAATTGTTCTGCAAACTTCATGAGTACAAAAGAATTTTTTGAAAGATCTCCTATGTTGTGCAAACTCCCAACCCTACCGCTTTCACCCTTGATAAATTGGCTTTTATGAAATACAGTATTTCTCAACTATTTTAACTACTACTTCATAGTTAACCTCCCTTACCTAAACTGGTTGAAAAATAGTATCATTACCAAAGACTTCAGAACCATTATCAGAAAGTAAACTGCTTTTTGTCTGTTCTGAATTTTGCTGGAAACTATTCCTTGCAACTATAGAAAAGAGTAATGTTTACTACTTCTCCTCTGTGCTTCTCACATTTGCCCAATTGTAGCTGTGCTGGAATTCTTTATGGCTCTTTTATTCAAGGTGTATTTAATGTTCTTGACATTACTTGCTGTACAGCAGTTTCTCAGAGTGACTTCTCAGCCTGGCAGAAGTCTGCAGTCATTTTCCATTTCATAAGACAAAGTCTCTACATAGTCTAGTTTTGATGGTTGGTGACAGAAGTTCTTATTGATGCATTTCCTCAAATCGTTATCTTTTGAGTACACCAGGGACTGTGTGGAGAGGTGGGGTAAGAGGAAGGATAGGATAGAAGAAATAAGACGCTACAGGTAATTCTCCATCCATGTTTTGTGAAGGGAGAATTTGGGGAATGATGGATCATGGCCTTGTAGAAAGTACCTCCTTCGTTCAGCTTGCTAACCACTGGCTGACATCCACTGCCAGACTATGGCTGCTGAGGACTAGGTTTATCTTGTAGTATTTAGAGTTTCTTGCATAAATCCATATATTTTTCACAATAACGTTTCCAAAAATCACTTTTAACTGCAATTATTACTTTCATCCGTTCAAGACAGTGAAACAAAATGATGTAAATAATTAGGATTGCTTTTCTGTAAAAAAGAAGCTGGTGTTCCTGGTGTATAATAAATTGATTAAATTATTAGCATATGAATGTTCTTACACTAGCATGGTAGCTTGCTGAGTTTTTGTAAAGATAAAGTTACAAGCTTGAAGTTATTTTGAAAAGTCATTGGAGTAGAAAGCAGTTATTAGTCTTTTGTCCTATGAAAATTTAAGACGTGAAATAGCTGCAGTAATGTTTTCTATTGTTAAAGAAATATTGGAAAAAATATGACACTATATGCAGAAGACTGTATATGATTGATGACAGTTTTGCATTTAAAAACCTTTGTGTGAACTTGAATGGAATTAAATGCTTTTTTTTTGTTATTGTTCAATAGCTTGAGAGGTGGTTTACATAACTACTGTCAATAGCAAATTCAAAAGATGCTCTGAAAACTTCTTACAGGGATCCTGCTTTGCAAAATATTAATAGCCCTACAGTTGCAACAAAGCCAGTAAAATCCTACCCTGACAACATTTTTTGGGTATAGTTTTCTTATGGAAATTGCTATGAATATGAGAGGCAAAAGTTTTGCTGGGATTTCTTAGAGCCACACTGTGAAGGTGACATGCATCCAGTAATCACCCTCCGGATTGCACAAATCATTTGCCTTCAGAAAGCTTTCCTATTTAAGAAAATTCTTAACTCTTGAAGAAAGGCTTGCCCTGTTTTAATCTGCATATATCTGCAAAGCCAAATGTAGGTGTGATTGCAGCCTAGATAAACATTTTGATGTTTACTTCAAGCTAACTAGCCCAAATAAAATGAGAATTTAGCATAGGCTAAAAACTGGAGAATACATTAAGGTCTCCAGAGGGCATATACTGGCCCTAGATTTGTTACTACTGTTTTTGGCTGGCTTTCTGTACAGCCCAGCTATTCTTACTGCTTGTGACGGGACAAAACTAGTTTGGGAAGAATGTTTTCACCTTAAAAAACTCAATTTGAATTTGTTGCATAAATGCATCCTTTATCCTGGTCTGCTTGTAGAGGTTTAAAGGTTATCTTAGCAAAAATGCAATGAGTATAATCCATCTATATAAAGGTATCCAAAGGAGACAAGACAGTGTAGCTCTACTAGAATAATTTCTAAAAGAACTTGAAGAGCAGAAGTAACCAGAATGTATTTAATCAAACAGATTATTTGCTTATTCCTGCAAGTAATCTCTCTGTAATGAGACCTGCAGCAGAGCTGGGATGTGATAAATTCTCTGTCTTGTCTCCCTGAGCGCTGCACTGCCACAGTCTCAAGCTCCACTACCAGCCGGCATCGCCCTGCTCTGCTGGTCCGGGGAGGATCTGTCTCTTGTGGAGTGAGTTAACGAAGGTAGAGCTTAGATACAGTTACAGAGCAAGAACTGTGTGTGCTGCTTTCCCTGTTATTGAGCTAGTGTGTAGAATCAGAAGCTATTGCAAAAATAGAGAAGTTATGCTCCAGTGCCCAAACAGTGGAAAACTTAATATAAATGCAGTCAGTATTTTTTGCAGTATTCTCTGGTGCCTTATGTCTAACTTTTTTGTTTTGTTTTTCTTTTTAAACAAAAACGGGAAAAGTGCTTGAAAATACCCGGTAAATCAGCCTATTATTTTAGTTCTTCATTTTCTTCTTGGTCCTAACCTATTCTATGGAAAAGTCGGAGCACAGTTGCCCTCTTTGAATAGCAGGCTGTGAGTCCCTGTAATGAGGGACTGCTTGTGGGAGGCGAGGGCACTACAGCAGGGCACAAGAATAGGCTCTGTGTAGATGCTGCCAACACAAAGCCAAATCAAGTAGGCAACTACAGTGATGAGGGAGTAAAAACTGAAAAGGAAAAAAACCTCACTATTTGGAATAAAAGGCAACCAATCAGTTGTAGTCAAGTACAAGTCATATGACAAGAATGGGAATGAAACAAAAGCAAAAGTACTGGCAGTAAAGACCATGGCCAAGACTCACCAATATGATTTTTGAGAAGTCTTTGATGTAGTGGATTTAGAAAAGAAAAGCATAGGCAGCAAGTCATCAATAACATATGGACAAGGACAACAAAATAGGGTGCAGTATAGTAACAGTCTAGACTAGATAAATTGAATAACTTTAGGGACTAATAGGCTGTGATGACAGTGACTGTGTTAGTGGGAAAACTTATGTCCTTGTGTTGGATTTGCTAGTACATTCATACACAAAGTTAAAAACCAGAGTTAATGTAGCTATAAGGAAAGCTCTAGCTGCACAGGACTTGGGATAGTACAGGAGAGAAGCTGCCCTGAGGAGGCCAGAGAGATTGCAGATGGATGGGTTGTCCCCTCCCTCCCTCCTCCTCTGCAAACAGGTTCCTTGACAAAAAGCCAGTTCCGTTTTCCATGCATCGTGCCTTTACCCAACTTGTGACTTCTCAAAAACACACATCCCAGGGAAGAAGAACTGGCTATGACTCCAGGCCTTCATTTTATTACATAAAAATGTGTAGTATTCCTATGTGTGTTTAACAGCATGTTTAATAGCTATAGTCTCAAAATTACATTTTTTTTGTATCATCTGAGAATGTTTATTCCAGAGTCATTCACTGAAAGATGATAACTGCAGAAATTTACTTTGCAGAGTTAAGGAGACATTTTTAAAGATTCTTTAAAAACTGAATGCTATAGTCCTATTTTGGCAGATGCTGCTCTAAAATTATGAAGTTATAACAGTGAGACAGTCAGCCTTGAACGTCTTGATGAATTAAACATGCTGCAGCTGCAGAGTTTGCTTTAGATGGCTGCAATAATGACTGGATTAAACTAAAGTAAACATAAAGATCCAAAGTTTATGATATTGATTTCCTGTGTGATCAGAGTTCTTCACATAATCATTACTCCAGCTAAATACTGAGTCACTGCAAACAGATGCACACACTTTCATTTTCTATCCAATTCTTTTATCTCTCTCAGCAAAGTGGCAATTGAATATGGGATTTGGGGGGATTTGTTCTTTTTGCACCTGGTCTGTTTTTAATAATTAAGAATTAAACTAATCTACTTTTTACCCTTGATAAATAAAAAATGATTATGCATCTTCTTCCAAAGTGTGCTTTTCCCTAGTGTTCTCTTAGCAGTTAAATGTCTTACAAATCACCTATGATAGGTCATTTTTACAAAGCCTGTAATTCATGTATATATTTATCTAAATTTAATCCCTTTGTAATAGCAACTTGAACACCTAACACAAAGATAAATATACCTAAATGCTGTTTCCTTTGCATGGTGTGTTCAGTGAAACCTGGATAGCTCTTAAAATGTATAAATATGTGCAGATTCAAAATATTTTGACTATATTAGTTTCCAGAGAAGCACTGAGAAAATCATTTTCAAGTTATTCATTTCACCTGTGCTCGGGAATGTTATTGAATGTGGGGCAAATAATGTAACCTCACATCTTCTGTTTAAAGAGAGGAACCAGTTAAGAAGAAGCTGGGTAGAGAGGAAGCTGGAAAATGTGGGAGTGAAGGGCCAGAGGGAAATGGGATATGGAGGGGAGTGAGTTCTTAAATTGGGCTGGATTAGGGAGGGCAGAGCTTAGGAGAGGCTGCACAAAGCAGTGGGGAATGAGTCTCCGCAGAGCATGGGGAGACAGGGNGAGGGAAATGGGATATGGAGGGGAGTGAGTTCTTAAATCGGGCTGGATTAGGGAGGGCAGAGCTTACGAGAGGCTGCACAAAGCAGTGAGGAATGAGTCTCTGCAGAGCATGGGGAGACAGGGTATATATAGACTGAGGAGCAGCTGCAGGGTGGAGAACAGAGTGAAGTGAAAAGAGGCAGCTGAAAGACTCTACGGTAGTCCTATTTGGTAGTATAGGAAGCTTGATAGTCTAAAAAAATGAATTCATCAGGCTAATGCTCTAAGCTGGGAGGAAAGACTGGGTAAACTTCTGATTACCCCAAATAACTGAGTTTATCTTGGTTTTCTCTGCATAGAGCCCGAAGTTGCATGAGGAAATCTGAGGTGAGACCAAGGCTAGAGTCAATACTGAAAAGCAGGGAAGAGATGGAGCTCTTTCCCTGGTTGGTCCCACTTTCACTGGCAGCCCCAAATTCCCAGGAATAATTGTAACTCAATATATTGCCGCCTAGTAAAAAGACTAAATATGTTACAAAAAGTGAAGACAGCAGGATTTCTTTGGAGAACAAGAACTCTGTGTCTCAATGCATATACATTAGAAAACTGAATTAAGGTTAAAATACAATCAATCACATTCAGGGATTTCTTAAATTACAAGTCTTTGTCTTTGCAATTTTAATAATGTTCTTTTGAAGAAATTTTTTATATTTTGTTTATAATAACCCTGTATGAATTACACTCAACTGTGCTTTGTAAGATCCGAGGTGCTGTGCATTTTTCTTCTTTCAGTCATTCCTCTGAAGCTTTATAAGGACAAATACAATGAGCCAGACAAACAGTGGTTGACAAGGTAAAGCTACTGTAAATATAATAGTTTTCAAGCAAAACAGAAATACAGCTAACCTTGAAAAGAAAGTAGTCCAGTTAATCATTCCAATGCCTTCATGATAGGATGCAGACTATCAGAGAACTACAGGGGCAAAAAAACCCCAGTATTCCTATTATTTGCAAGGAAACTCTGCTCTTTGTGTACACGGCTTTGTTATTTAGTATGTTGGAACTTAGCCTAGCTGACAGATAGGAAGTTCGAGGTTCCTCTTCCCTTTGTGTGCCCAAAACTGAAAATATTTTCTCGTATTCTGAATGATAACATACTATTATCTTTATTTACTGCAGAATATATGTAATTGTTAAAATTGTGAGGGGAGAATGATATATAGCTTTTTAATGTCTTGCAATAAAGCAAGACATTAAATGCATGACCATGCATCCGTCATTTTAAATGGAGAACTGTTCTGTTTTGGATTTACAGATTAACTTTATCAAATGAAAATAACTGCTTCTTCAGTTAACCCCAAAATTAATGTTATTTAATGTTTTATTGTTCAAAGTACCAAATGCCAGCTCTTCAGCAGTGGTTTCTGTTTCTCCTTCATCAAAGCTACTTGGAATAAGTACTTTGATTGCATGTAGGAAGGAAAAGGATTACCTTAACCATGAAGATGTTTTGTTAGGATAGATGCCTAGGATATTCTCATAGGAGCCTGATGAATCTGTTTTACTCAGTGAATCAATTTGTGGTTGTTCAGAAATTTAAAATGAAAAATAACTAAAGTTTATAGAATTGCTACAGAGTGAAACATTCAACTGTGGCACTTTTGATTAAAAGCACAGGACATGTCAGTTGTAAAATCGAATGAGAATTTATGATTCTGGTTTCTATTACATTCAAAATTTATTCATGCCCAGAATTATTAGAATAAATTCCACTGCACTATTTTGCATCAATATCATTAGCCGTGATTTTGCCTGGGGGTATTGAGTCAATGTCTAATGCTTGTAATACTGTTTTTCAATCATGGTTTGTTATAATGTCATTTCAAAGACTCGTTTTTCCCTCTGACTTATTTGTCATCTTATTTGTAGCTGGATTAGGACCTGATTAAAGCAGGCATGGTAATGTGCATATTACTACAGAAAATACCAGTTAAACAAGAAATTTACATTTGGAGCATAATAAAATGTCAGAGGCACTTCAAATTATTTGCTGCTGAAAGCCCATATGATATCATCAGAGAGAATGTGCACGGCGTATACGCAGTGCCGTGGAACATTACTGATGAACTTGATGAAATCCTTCACATTGGCAGCCCAATTAGTACTTCAGGATTTATGGTCTATAATTATCGTGAAATTGTGCTATTGATAGTCCTATTCACAAACACGGCATAAATATTTAGCAAAATGTCTAATTACAAGCAAAGCAAAAATCACCAACACCTAGTCTCTGAATGAACCCTCTCCAAAAGCAAATAGGAAAGGACTGGAAAAAAGATGAAAGGAAAAACATCTGATGGTTGTTAGTTACATTACTTAGGGAAGTAATGGAAGATGCTAAGTTATAAAGAAAATGTAAAAAATGTGTTGATCATAATGAGGATAAATAGTATTCAGAGTAAAAGATATTAGTTTGTAATTATTGAACGATTCCTTAGGGCTTGATTCTGTCTCCTTTTCTCATTAAGCAGTAGCTTATTCTGAGAGTAATGTCTCCCTGACTGCTGATGGAGTCAGACAGCTGGCTAGTTGTAGGAATATCGGGAACAAAAAGTTTGATTTTTTTTCCATGTTACTTCCTGACAAGGTTCATACTATACAATATAATCACTGAATATGATGATTTAAAACCCCTTATGCAATGAGAGGATGGTGCACATTTTTCTCTGGAAATTGTTTTCTTTTTCTTTTCCCTTCTCTCCCTCTCCCTCTCCCTCTTTTTCCTGCTTTTGCCTTCTGTAATGGGAAAATCATTTAGTTAGCTGTGCAAGTTACTGATTACCATGCTCCTTGTTATCATCCTGTCTACCTTAACGAGTGAACTAACGATTTCAAAGAAGTAACCACCATTTTATGGCTTGATAATCCACTGTATTCTGTATTTTCCTTGTAGATTGAAGATGTTCAGGCTCATATTGCTCAGTGGGTTTTTGGAACTTATGGATCTGCTGTATCTCTTTCTCTGCAGTTGTGTTACATAATTCTGGGACTGTAACTGGGGTGAATCTGTATTTGCTAAATAATCTCTGAGCAGATTCATGTTTTCCACCAAAGAAGTATAACATTTTCTCTTGTGACATTATCAGTTGTATAGAAAAAGAAAATAGCTGCCTATCTGAGCACTGTGCAAAGTGTACCCTCATCTCAGGTCGTATCTGTGAGTAAAACGGGAGTGGAGCTGGTGGTGCTGCTAAAGGCAGGCTGCGTCCCAGAGCAGGGTGGTTCTGTGTGGCTGACGGAGATGCTCCTGCAGCGGCACCAGCCTTTCATGCAAGTGCATAAACATGCAGACCTTGAGCAGGCTCACGGAGCTCTGCCACTGTGCACAAACAGCCAAATTTCCAAATTCAGCTCCTGAAGTCAAGAATTTTTGAGTATCGATAGCAGGACTGGGCTCTGGTTAGTGATTTTTTTTGTAAAATAACTGCATATGGTGCCATAAGAATTGTTTTTGGCATATGAACTACAATGGTAGTTCCTGGTTGGGGTGATACTCAATGATTCAAATTATGCATAGGAGGGTGTAGAAAACGGGAGGAAGGTGGATATTCAGGAGAAATTGGAAAAAATATGCTTGGGAGAGACTAGCTTTCACTTACGTCTGTAGTATTAAAAATCAGTATAATTAAGTACTGCTCACCTTTAACCTAGAAAATTCAAATACAAGAAACCTAGAAAATTCATGATGTAAGCACAAGATAGCAACCTGAACAAAATATTTCTTTTCTTTGAAATCTGTTGCTTCTCGTGTTTGATTTCATTAAACCATGTGGATGGTATTCTGCAGGGACGCTGGCTGGTCCCTGCAATGCCCACCAAGCTTTGTCTGCAAGCAATTGCTGCTGCAATGTGCTGCAATGTGCAGGAAGCCATCACCTCCAATGTGGGGTGCATATTTTATTAGCAAAAAAAGATATCCTATTTTTGAACACAAAGTGATTGAAATACTGTAAATTTGCAACATCCTTCCTCACCTTTCCCCCAGCTGCTACTTCTGCCAAGTCAGCAGGTCACCATCTGCACCTTACTCTTGGAAACGTTTTTATAGAAATCCATTATGATGAAACAAAAATCAGTTAGCTTGTTTTAATTATTCTTATCCAACCATTTTCAAGACTTTATTAAGATTTGAAAAAAGTTTAGCTAGATATTGCTTCCCCCCTATCCTTTCTTTTTATTAAATTCTGTTCTAGGCACCCTTTCCTTCTTGCCTTTTGGCTGGTGGCTGGAGAAAATTTTTTATTTTATCTTGATATGGTACCAAGGGCTATCCTGGAGAAGCAGGTGGGACTAAAGCTGTTAGCAAGTCAGCAATGCTATAGTCTGCCTTGGGTGTTTTTTGTTAGGACACTGATTTATTCCACATAAGGATTGTGCTTCTTTTCAAACAGCAGCACTGCTTTGAAATGAGAATTGTAGATAGTGATAAAATCATTTGTAGCTATTTATATCTTTTCATAAGGTTCAGATATTTGGAGAAATAGCGTCTTTCACTTTTAATGCAATAAACATCTGTCAGCATACTCAGTAAGCTGGGTATGAGTGTACTGCTCCACGGGCTTTTCATATCTAGAGATGTGGTTTCACATCTTGGAAGATACTGCAGGCAACATAAGTAGCATCATCTCTGCATTATACCTAGAAAGATTCTTTTGAAAAAAGTCTTTAATGCACTGGGCACTTCTCTGAAGTGACAAACAGATGTGTAAATATAACATTTAAATGTGTTGTAGTATCTTTAAAAGTGGTTTATTAAGCAAATGCTGCTGTTACCAGCTTTCATCTAGACTTGACTTTACTGACAAAACAGATTTTTAAGATGGACTGTGGCCAAGCACAATGGACAGTTAAGTTCCAATTTTTCAAATGCCAGTCTGTCCTCTTTTCTTCCTTTGTTTATCTGTCATTGTCATGCTTACTGCCACTGGGATAATTCCAGACATATAAAGAGATGGGGGTTTCATCTGCTTCGTATTTATCATTCAGTATACTGAATATATTACAAATTATCATCCTACCACTTATAGCTCCATTTTAATAATTTATAAATAAAGAGCAAATAGTAAGGTAATTAAGCTAATATAAATAGATGTCACATGCCATAATTCACATAAAAAATAGTGAGAGCAGAGCAAATTTAAATGAGAAAATCACAGACTATCTTACGTAAGATGCTGGCAATTTTTAAATTATGTAACATTATTGAGATAAAAAAGAAAAGTTAGAGTAAATTATATGGCATATATGGTAAATTAATGGCATGCCCCAAAACCTGTCCAGAGGCCAAGCCTTATCAAAAACTGCCTTTCTAATTTGTTAAGAAGATATTGTTGGCAATACTCTGTCCATGTTTCTCTCACTTCTATTTTATTTGATGAAATGGTATGCCAGAAAGAGTCCAGAGGGACCTTAATGCTTATGGCCTTCAGGGTTTCTTGCAAAAGGAGGAGGTTTGCTTCCTCCACCACGCCATAGGTTTCCAAAGGATAATGAAATCCACTGGGGTATGACTGCATCCTCTCTGAATTACTGCTGTACAGAAATAAAGCCATTTGCTCTATGAAAAGGGTAGGAAAAGTAGAATTAAATTCTTTGGACTTTGAAAGGGCTTTATTTTTTATGACATTCAAAAATGAACTCTCAAATAATGTAAGTGTGTGTGTGCGTGTAAAAAATTAAGTAGAGTTAAACCAGCAATGATACAGGAAACTCCATAGATATAGCTGGCTTCTTGGCTAATACAAAGGATGACACGTATTTAAGTAAAGAATTGAATCACTGAAATTTCCACCATATGTTGCATCTTCAAAATTGAGGAGTGCACACACAATACTGCATGTACTTTGTATGTACCAACTTGGAGTTTGCTTTCCAGCAGATGCTGGTTCAGAAGCACTAAATCCACTTTCCTCACTAATATTGTGTACATGGTCCTACTCGTTACTATTTTGGGTTACCTGCTTTCAAAGGCTAATTTCATAAATTCACACTGAAATGGGGAAATGTAAGTAATAAAATGCCACAGTGGCTGAGCCTGATTTGTACTATTGGCCGGTTGTAATAGATTAGCAGTGGAAAGCAGGATGGATGGACCCAATAGGGGCAAGTGTGGGCTGAGTGTGCAAGCTGCACAATTTCCCTTGAAGAATTATCTAGGTTCACTGAAAATACAGGTTGTTCAATTAACTAGACGATCCTGTGGCCTAAATTTTCATAGAATGGGAGAATCCGTTGTCTCATGTGAAAATTAAGAATTTCTACACAGGTAGAAATCTCATATTTTAGGAGGATGTCTTTTCTTCCATATCTTTATAGGACAAATTGCTAACCAAATGTTAAGGGAGTACTAAAATTTCCTGTCTTGATGTGTAAGTTTAACACATGTAAGTTAAAGAGACTCTATCAAAATTGAGGAAGGGAAGAGGTCTGGGAATTCCTCAGTGCTTTCCATTTTTCATTTAAATTATGTGTATATGTATATATGTATATGTGTACTTATATATATAGACACACATATATCTATATACAAAATCACTAAAGTCAGTATTTGGCCCTCAAAGGAAAGATGCACTGTTGGCCTAGCCTACTCTATATGTCTAAAAGCAGAAATCTGCTCTCTTGATTAAGTAGTTTTCTGTAGCTGGTTTCTCAGGAGTAAAATGCGAAGGGAAACCAGACAACAGCAGTAGTAGTGCCACAGCTGTTTGAGCTTTGGCAGTGCTAGTTACAGAAAACTCCCGTAGTGCTGGCTCTGTGTCTTCACTGGTTCTGTTTTATCAAAAGGAATATTGATTGTTAAAGTTCGAATGAAAAATAAGAGGTAGCAGTTCACATCAGAAGAGATTTGGATGGCAGCTATTCTACATTAAGTGTAGTTAATGGTCATGTTTACAACCACAAATGTAATATTTAAACCCATTGAAATAGCAGAATTCATTAAATGGGATAAGAGCAGAGTGATACCAGCTGCTTCAGAGTTTATTTATTTATTTATTTTTAAATGTTTGCTTGATATCCATTGGGCATGTTTTGGCTCTTTGAATATCAGTAAGAAGCTGCAAGAATTTCACAACTGGGCAGGCAGTTCATTATTTAGGAAAGGGAAGAAAGAACAGTACTGAAAGCAATAATCAAATTCACATCACTGTATAAGCTCTGCATAGATTGACAAAGAGGCAAAATGATAGTTTATGATTAACATTAATAACACTTACATTACCAAAGCAGTTGGCAGATATCAACTAGAGATTCATTTAGAAACGTGGCTTGTAGCTACTGAATGGTATTCGGCATCAGCTACTTTGTATTAGAAATTTTCCCTGTCAAGCAAATGAAATAAGTTTTGCTTGCAGAAAAATATAAAGTGACAGAACAAAAAATATGGGATGTAATTTAGAGTTCCAGAGATATGAAGTGCTTCTATTATACAGTATCTATAACATACATCTACAGGTAATCTTTTTTCCTGTTCTAGTTTTATTTTTATTTTTTTGTAAAAATTTATGTGTGGATTGCTTCCCTTGCTCATAATAATACTATTAAAACAATTAAAAATGAATAATAAAAAATAAAATCTTCTCCTCCCAGAACATGCTGTAGGGAAGAAACATGTTTGGTAATACCATTTAAAGGGCAATGTTCAATCTTTTTTTCCCCCCACCCCCTTTTTTTTTGCTTTTTTTTTTCCTTTTTACCCTGTCTAGTTTTTCTCTTCTACAATTTTCTCATCCTTTCTATATGAAAAAGGATTAATAATTCCCCTAGTGAGTTTTCTGTAGGTAATTTTTATTCCTTTGCTTGTTATTTAAACTTCCTAGAAATAAAAAGCACAGTAAGTTTACAGACAATATTTTGAACCAGAAATTCATTATGGCTATATGATTATTTTCAGTTTTTCATGCTCTAGCAAAATGTGGCAGGCTAAATACATTGAGAACTCCATGCAGGAGGACAAAATATCTTAAAAAAAAAAAAAAAAAAACAAAGAACACCAAACCTTCTTCTACTCTGCAGTTATCAGAGTCAAAAGCCACATCATGTTGGTCCCTGAAACAATGCACCAATTTTTTTCCCTCACGTTTCTGATATAGCATGTTTGCATATGGAAATGATCTTAATCAGGGCTCATGGAAAGAACTTCATAGACCTTGCTAAGCACTTCTACTATGCACTCTAGTGAAAAACATCTAATCCAAATGGTGTGCATCACTAGAAAGTCATGCCTTTATTGTGGGTCTTAATGCAGTGCCATTGACCACAGCGGGAGAGACTCAGACTCACTGTTTTTTTGGGGGTGGGGTGGGGGGAGCTGCTAGTGGGTACAGTTGATGCATGACAGCTCTAAATCCCCATTATTTCCCTTATAGAAGTGATTTTCTAAGAAAGAGAAAAAAACTTAGTAACTTAGGACACCTTCGAGATACATATGCCTAGTGCAAATATGGAATCATCTTGAATGCATCTATAGAGAATATTACTATAGTAATTTTGGTAAAACCAATGATCTTAAGAAGGTCAAACTTTTTACTTTCTTGGCAGGGAAATGTAGGTTTTATTTTAGTTCTTATTGTTACGAACACAGAATTGAAAAAGTAAATCAAAATAGTCGTAAGCTAGTCATTAGTAGCAAAAGGATCTGTGACATTAGAATGATTTTTTAACTTGTTTTCACACTTCAAGGTCTTCCTTGAGCATAGTGATGAAAAGAATGTATTCAGCTGAGGATAGGATGGGCAGAACTGTCAAAATTTAACCTGATTTTTAAACAGGAGAAACATCAATTGAAATTTTCTTCTAATGCCCTTATTGACGACTATTCTTTTTTTTTTAATTCTTTCACAGAGGATCTTTCTCAAAGCTGGAAGTGAGGAAGAAATCTTTGCCCATCTTGGCTTGGATTATGTTGAACCATGGGAAAGGAATGCATAAAGCAGTTTGCCAGTGTACATTCATCAGTAAACATCAATGATCTTTTTGCCTATTTCTCAGTCTGCATTAGAAATATAGGCTACACGTATATCTATGACAGCTATAATTTTTTAAAAATACATTAGTTACTGTTACTAGAACATACTGATATTCCTAGAAAAGTTTAAATTCTTAAAAATCCCTTTCAATTTTTTCAGTCTGAGTCACTTAAGTTTCATAAACTGGGGTAAAACTTGAAGATCTTTTTCAGGAATAACTAGAGAATATGAGATTTTTTTCCTTGTGGTAGGAATATACAACTACTGTAAATAATGCTTCATTGTTAAAATACTGTCAGTTATGACAATATTTAAATAATGCAAGATACTTGGGATAAAATTCAGAAAATTACTGAAATACATGCTTAGCTTTAACTGAATTTCTTATGATTTTTGCTGAACCCATATATAAAATTGCTACTGCACATAAAGCTTAAAGATGTAGGAAGTAATCATTCTGGTATTTTCAGCAAGATGAGGCCTCAGCTGTAATACTTGTCTAGGCTGAGGCATCCATCGTGCTACAAAAACTATAAACAAGTTGGAGGGAACTCTGAGAAGTTAGAAAACATGACATCTGCAGGGATTTGGGAAAAGAAAAGTAGAAAAAATAAACAGCAGTTTGCAACTATGAGGAAAGTTTTTTATAAACTTGAGGTACTAATTTGGACAAAAAGTGGTTCATGCTGTGATGTCCTTTGAGTAAGGATTTGAATCATGACCTATATCAAAATAACTGCTTTAACTGTGAAGTTGCTCTGTGGTCAATGCTCTCAACTGTCTGCACTCAAAATAGATTACTGGAAGTTTAATTATTTATTAATAGCTAAACATGCATTGGAATGGGAAGCTTAACTAAGATATTTGGCTGTTCTAGAATAGTATTTCCTCTTTCTGATCAGAAATTAATCTTGGATGTGAGACAATTTTTCTGATAAGAGTACTCCAATGAGATATTTTGGTTTCAAAATTTCCAAGTAGCTCCTGTGATAGAGATGATAGTGACCAATTTGTAATACATTTATCCTTTAATGAACAAGAGCATTTATTGTTTTACTATGCAGTTATCTACTGGCCATTCACTTGTTATTCGTAGAATAAAGGTGATTAGGAATACCATCGCTGGTCAACTACTTTTGTTCTTAAGTGACTGACTATTTTTCCCTGTTAAAGCTGATTTCACATCTTGGCCTCAGAGGGAGAACAGCAGAATGACAAGGCCACGCACAGCAATTACAACTGACAGTAATGGCCTCCCATCTTCAAACAATGGCAATTTTCCCCTGAAGGTTCCACATATGTATAAAATATACCAGGGTTTAGAAATACAGCTCCTACCTACAGGATGAATGACATGAAATAGGAAGTTCTATTGTGTTGTTAGAACAGTAGATAATACAGTACAAGTATTAATAAAAATTCCAGTGTAGATTTTTACATGCAAGCCCTCCCTTTCTGCTTATTAAAATAGGTACTAGCTGTATTTCTGATAAATGAGTATATTACCATGGACTTTGGACTATGAAAAACACTTTATAAAAAACATAAAACCCACGTGAACATATCGAATTCTATATACTTTGTGCTTAAATTTTATAGGATACAGTTTAGACATCCTGCATGCTACCTCCTCTTCTCTATTTATTAAAGCAGCCTCATTCAACTTAAAGGAATTATTCATCTGAATAAAGTGTTATAGGTTACAGGGTCAGGCCCAAAAGTGACTGTGGAAAACTGAAGGTATTTCCAAACAAAGGATCAGTTTTGAAGTAAGAGTTTTGCACTGCTCAATAGACACAACCACTTGCTCACAGGTTGTAGGGAGATTTTCAAAGAAAAAAACTCTTTAGGAAAAAAAAAGAAAGAAATGAAAGCTAAACAAAAATGGCTCTACCATGCTTACAGCAAGAAATTCATGCTATGATATGGATCCATTCTATAACTTTCAATATTATTTTATATGCAATTCACATTCTTTAGGCATAATATGATTTTTTTTCTTTTTTTTTTAATGGATCCTATTCAACTAGGGAATGGATGTTTAAAAGGACTGAATTGTAAACCATCCTAAAACCTAAGCCAGGGAAGGAGAACAATGTGGTAACAGCATGGAGTTTTATTCCTGCCTGTGCCAATAAACTCATCCTTTTTAAGTACAGCTTTGCTAACTGAGCTGGAAATATAACACTGCTTTCCAAATTGCTCTAACTAGAAAGCACTGGCACCGCTTCCTGCTTTATCATGCTGATACATGAAGCACCTTCCCTATGTTTTGCATCAGGATGCTGACACTTAAGCAGCAATGTGATTTTTCAGTCCTAATGCAAGAGAACAAAAGCTATGGTACTTTTTCTAAAAACACTCCTTGCTTGGCAAAAGCACTATTAAACTATCTGATTTCCATATAAAGAAATATTTGAAATGTGTAACTTGCATCTTGCCTGCCTATGCGTTATTTATAACTGCAAACATGAAGGAGAAGATTTTGTCAGCTCCTTTAGGTTTGGAAAAAAAACCCCACAACATAGTAGTTATTCTTTTATTTCCTTACTTTTTTCTTTGAATTTTCTTTAGAATACATTTTACAGAGAATGAAGAACTGGATTACTAAATGGATCAAGAATAACAAAGAATTATCATTATTACTAGGGAAAGGTTTAGACAGGAGATCAAATTAGTACTTTTGTGGATAAGGACAGATCAGGATGCTTGTAACAGAAGCTGACATCTCCAGCATCAGACCATCCTGATCATCTAATTTGACAGGATAATCTCCTTGCGCTGCAGTAGACCTGTTGGAATCAACGGTGACGATGCTCCTGAACCCCAGGAGCACAGGTAAGGTGGGAGGGGAGGCTGAAAAGGTGAAATATTTGTAGGAAGAGCAGACTGATGTCTGTGAAGGGAGGAGGGAAAGAGAATTTCAGAGCAGTACACCTAATACCTATTAAATTGCTAGAATGATTAATAGACTTTATTTTTAAGCACTTAGAGCAAAATAAAAAATCAAATGATAAATTATGGATAACATGGGTTCATCAGAAACAAATCAGACCAAACTAACACAGACTAAAGTCTCTAGAGGTTAATTTATAAAATGTCTGTCTCTCCTCCCCTGTTTCTACACCAAGGCAATTTGGCAAGCAGTGAGAAGAGAGGATCATTGGTTTTATAAGCATCTACATACTAACTCTCTATAAGTTGATCAGTGACTTCACATCTAGGAAAAAAATGTAAAGTTAAATTAAGAACAAAAACACTAAATTTCTTTCATCATTTATAGATTTTTCCATTTTAAATTTCTGAACAACCACAAGCAGACCACTGACTAAATAGAATTAATGAGGTCCTGGGGTTAATAGCTTAATTGAACAAAGTGAGGAGTCACACAAACAAATGAAGACAGCGAGCCCTGAAAACCTTACATTGGGGTAAGCTTTGGCTTGAAAGGGTGTCAGTCCTCCAGCTAGGAGCCAAATGCCACGAGTTTTGCCTCTAAAAGGCAAATAGGAGCCCTTAAGTGTCATGTGTATGCAACATGTGCATGCATCATGCATAGGGCTGAATCAGAGCTTATGGGCTCTCCACTTCTAAATTCAGCTAATCAGCCAGAATGTCTGCATGTGTATGTGCAAGCACTTGAAGCTTTGTTTTTCTTTCTAATGTATAATTTTACTAAAAGGACCAAATAGTCTTACTCCTGCTGTGTAGCTATGCTAAATGCCTTTTACTTTAATCAGGATGCACCAGGTATAATTTGTTTTAGCTGATGATGTTTCCTTAGAAAAAAAGATCAGTGCATTCCTAAAAGAAAGAAGTCAAGAAAGGGGAAGGTGGGAGACCTGTGTGGATGAGCAAGGAGCTCTTGGGAAATTTAAAGACAAAATGAGAGCAAAAAATGTGGAAGAAGCATCAGACCACATAGGAACAACAGAGGAACATTGTCAGAGAATGCAGGGATGCGAAAAGGAAGGCCAAGGCCCATCTGCAATTAGAGATGTTAGGGATAACAGGAAGGGCTTCTGCATTAGCAGCAAGAGGAAGACTAAGGAAAATGTGGGCCTGCAGCTGAATGGGGTGGGTGCCTTGGTGACAGGATGCAGAGAAGCCAGAGTTACCAAATGCCTTCTTTGCTTCAGTCTTTCCTGCTAAGGTTAGTCCTCATGAGCTACACAGCCTGGACACAAGAGATAAAACTGTGAGAGAGGAAGACTTTCTGCTTGTTGGGGAGGATTGGGTTAGAGATTGGACACCCATAAATCTATGGGCCCAGATGGGATGCACCTGTGGATGATGAGGGAATTGGCAGGTGCCATTGCTAAGCCATCCTCCATCACCTTTGAGAGGCCAAGAATAGTGAGAGGTGCTGAGGATTGCCCCATGAAGAAATGCAGTTTCATAATTCAGTCCTTGCTGGCCTGTAGAAAGTTGTTTGTTCATTGATTTTCATACCTGGCAATTGCTCACACCTGCCTCTTCAGAGGAAACAGGAACCTGCTCTTCTCCTTCCCTCTATAATTTTACAGCTGTGACAATGTAAGTAGTAGGAAGAAGCTAATATTTACCAACCCTGTGGATGTGCAGTGGTTAACAAAATAGTGAGAGCTATTATTATTTTTAAATTTAAAATAATGAAAAGGACAAAGGTTGTCCTCTCAGCCCAAGCTCGAGGGAGTTTTCTCATCACTCAACACGCAGATCAATTTATAGTACTTCCTGGCCCAGGGCATTCTGCTAAAGCCAAATATACCCTGTTCCAGTATCACCTCACACAGTCAAATCATAACTACAACAGGGTTCCTCCAACCATCCTTTTTGAACCTCATTCAAATCCTTGAATGTACTGAAACGATTTAAATCCTGGAATATATTTAAAGCTACAGGCAGCCCATAAAGCCTATTTTCTAATACCAATGCACAGACAAACTCCTGAGGTGCATTGAGGTGGCTCCTGAACACATACCCCAGAAGCCCAGGGCCACAGGCAAAACTGAGAGCACCTGCTTTAGCCTGGGCCCTTCTGCTGATGGACTCTGAGGAGTGCAGCATGTGCTGGGTAAGTGCTGAGGTGCTGTCTCCTTTGCTGTGTTTTTGTGGTTTTTGTTTGTTTGTTTGTTTGTTTTGTATTGTTCAAGGCCTTAGTTCTCCATGTTATACTGTTTTTTGTGGTCCATTGTCTCCAAACTGAGTGCTTAGTTCAGAGGGGTTTCCAGGAATGACTAAGCTTCAAAGTGCCTTTGTTGTTAATGTTGAAGTTATAAGGGAAAAATGTTAATATGAAGCCAGCTCAGAAGCATTTCTATTAAATGAACAAAGACTTTCTACTGGAGGGAAGTTATTTCAGATATTTTTTAGTTTATGTACATACACTATATGCAAAATTTCCTAAGTTTCTAGTCTGCTTCAATGTGTTTTCCTCTCCAGGAGGCTATTCATTAACACCTAATAGAAAAAGAGCAAGGAAGGTCATTTTGAATAAATGCCTGACTTGTCTGCCAGGGGGACTGTGGGCTATATTCCAGAAATTAGTAGTTGCTACCTCTTAAAAAGGGTATTGAGGAGATGGAGAGGAGGGATAATTTATCTTACTCAGTGCTTTGAAGATAAAAATAGTAACCTTTTTTTTTTATCACCAAAATCAAGTAAATTGTCTTCAGAGTTGGATATAGAGAGTGAGAGAAATTTGTAGTTTCAAAAATGAGTTTTGACCAGATTATGTAATGTTTGAGTGGGGAGGAGTAAGCACTGCTGCAGTTGGAAGTTATTGCTCATGACACAAGTCTGAAAGTGTTCAGTTTCTCGTAGCCTACCTGGATGGGATGCAAGACCCATCATGTAGCATCCAAGTCTGTGAACCCCTCAGTGGAGAGTGTCCCATGATCATAGGTGCTGTCCAGGAAATGTTGCTTTTGAAAAGAGTGTTGAGTGGGATGTGCTAGGGCTGCCAGGGACCCTGAAATGCCTCTGTTTCTGGTTTAAACTGTGCACAGGATCAGAGATTCTTCCTGCAGCCCTATTGGGGAGTGAGGTGTTACTCTGTTCCACAGTGATTAGTGTGATCTTCCTAAATCACTGGGGTGTCTGCACCTTAACAAATCCCAGCTGTTATAACTTAAAATATTGGTGATGCATTTGATCTTTTATCTCTTTATGGAAATTTACAAATTCTGAGCCTTTTGGTCTTGTACCAAGCTCCTAGGCATATTAAAGGCTGCTAGAAAGTATTTTGTGTGTTGGTGGTATGAGAGTGGGAAGCAGTTGTTCTGAAAACCCTTCCAATCTAGTTGCCTGACTGTAGCTGTTGCAGAGGGGCTGACAAATGATGGATGATATCATTTGAGTCTTTTGGGATGCCAATATTAAAAAAAAAAAAAAATCCAAATACCACAGATCTGTATTTAGGTGGACATCTGGATTACCGGGGGAAGTATGGCCTTCCTTTCTATCCTAATTTTGCTCCATCCTTTGCCCCCAATTTGATCTTTCCTCATTAGGAGGCCAGGGCAGGTGTCTGGGGAAATCTGCTGATAGCTATAGCTTAAGCTCGCTCCTCTCCTGCCCTCTGATGAATGGGACGTGCAACCCCTTTCACTCTGCTTACTTGCCCCAAGGACCCAGAGGCTCCCTTTGGCATCATAAGAATAGGATGTGGGATATCATTAAGCAAATTTTTGTCAGGTGCAAATAATGAGGCCCTAATGAATTGGATATTTTAAACATATTGCTGCCAGCTACTCTGGTACATGTCTGCGTTCAGGGAAAGACTTTCAGAAGCACCCAAGTGAGAAAGAAAGAGTAGATGAGTGGGCCACTCCACTGCAAATGTTAGCGACAGATGGCCGCCTTGACAGTCCTGACTAGATGAGAAAGATATGTTTTACTGCCTACAAACCACAAATAAACACCCCTAAGTGCCTCTAAGGAGCGTTGGACTCGATTGATCACACAAAATTATTAACAAATCAGGAATTACAAGCTCTTGAAGAAAGGATGAACCTTGGATAAACTCTACTAACTTGAGTGTGGGGAGAAAGAATAATTACTAGTGAGAGCTATTAGTGGTAAACTTAATATTGCAGAGATTGTTGCAACTTCAGTGTTCCTAAAATCTAAAGAGCTGACAACTGTTAAGTCTGGAGAGATTTTGATTGAAATAACAGAGCAAGTATGTTGTAAATTTAATTTAGAAGATATTAACAGAGAAATGTGTTCAACAATTTATATAGAAGGTCATGCTAAGTGTGATTCATATTGAATGAAGAAGAAAATTTTGTCACCATATTAAATTACCCACCCATGACATCTTTATTTTTCATTTGTTTTTCCTAAGACATTTTTCTTTGAATTTCTTCCTGATGGAGGGGAAAATAAGTTAATTTTCCCATTTCATCAGATCAAACAGCCTTACAGTGTTCAGTATTAGACAAATTTCATTGCAAATACCAGGTTATTTAAAAACAAAAGAAAGAGGCAACATAATTGCAAGTCATTATGTTGGTATATCAGTCACAAGTAGATTATTTGAATACCATCAGGCTCTCCATGGGAACAGAAATTTATGCCTGTAATTGTTATCTTTCTGTATGTGTGATTCATGTTGTTGCTGTTTGATCATAGGTGATGGATTCATAGGTATGAGAAGATTTTTGTTCCCATCCAGCACAAACTAGGCTTTAGGTTTCTGAAACAGAAAACCTGATGCTGCTTCTATTGTGCTGATTTTTAAGCTGATATAAGGCTGTTATCTTTGGAGGAGGCTGCATTTATGTACACCAGTGAAAGAGCTGGTTTGTACTTCGAATGTCTATGTGGGATGAAATTGATGGAAAAAAAATATGACGTTTGTTTGAATCAAGAAAAATCTGTAGTAATATTCATAAAGACAGCAAACAGAGCTCAATTATATGAAAATATACCTTGCATAATTGTAGAAACAGAATACTGCTGACACCTGCATAGTCTATTCAATATATACCCCTTCAGAAAGTTACTTACTAGAGTAAGCAACTACATACTTCTTAGAGGCAATCTAGATTGCAGAATCTCAAAATAATGCAAAGTGATTAAATATTCTTTCCAGGAAGTTATTTTTCAGAAATAGTTCATAGCTTAGAAAATTAGAAAGTCTTACAAAAGTACTTCCATTTTGGAAGTTGAATATTTAACCACCACAGATGAGATAAATACGCATATATGAAACAAAGGTAATAATTCTGCTGCCTGCTTGTAGTTGTTTTGTGTGTGTGTGTGTATGTGTGTTTGATAAATCTTACCCTTAGGTGTGCCTCTGCAAGTGAGAAAAAAAATGGTTCTATTCTATTATTGAGCTGAATGATTTTTACAAAGATGCCATGGCTATTCAAAATATCTTAGCAAAACACAAAGCTCTGTTTATGGAATGCATTAGCATTCATGAGTGATAATGCAAATGTGAATTATGTCATGGTGCACTCAATATACCATCTGCTCCAAAAAGAAAAACAGCTGTTGGTAAATGTAAACTGCAGAGCTTACATGGTATGCAATATGTTCAGATACTGTATGGAATAAATAAATTGGATGTTGACAATCTATTGTATAAGAAGCATTCAACTACTTTCTTAAGTTGGAAAAAGGAAGAGTTCAGCTGCAAATACTTTTGAGATGGTAGAGGAAATTACTGTGCCATGTCCCATCCAGATGGCTTTTGCTGAGGCCAGCCACTGACAAGCTGCTGTAGTTACCATCTGCAGTTAGGAGAGCTTTAACACAGCATGGTAGAAGTTTCTGTGCTTGAGTTTTCATGACAGTGATGATGCTGCAATTTGTGATGTTGTTCAAAATGGCTGGGATGGGATGTATTTTCTTGCTTAAAGAGTCCAGAGTAAGAAATGCTCATAAGGATGAACGAACATACTTTTCAACACAACTTTTGATAGTGAATAAACACAACTTTTAATAGTGATAAATCACATGTACACATATATAGACTTGTATGTATTCAAAGAGATGCACTAATATGTAAAATATATATAAGTATATAAAATACTTGTGAAAAATGGACAGTAGATTTAGAATAAATAGGGCCATGCCAACTTGCTGTTTGTTCTTAAGGATGGTGGTTGAAGCAGGACTCTCAAATTTTTGTACTATCGTGAGTTGTTAGTGGATTTAATCACCTTCAGCAGAACTGATTGATCAAACATGGGATGAGAACCTTTCTAAAAACATTAGGAAAAAAAATGCAAATTGTTTTCTTAAAAACTGTGTGTTATTTCCAAATATTGCTAGGTTGTAATGCTAGTACATCCCCTGGATTTATTATTTGTTAATTTGCAATAGTATTAGGATAAATATATGGCCAAAATTATTGCTACCTATGGCTGCTCAGTTGTGCTTCCTGTGTCTATGAAGAGTCCCTTTTTTTTAGCCCATTGTCTGTGATACAATTATAGTGATTCCACCTTTAAGTATTATTTCTGGGGTTATTTCCTGGGGTTTATTCTGCATGATCCCTCCCTTTAAAAATGAAATAAAACTGGGGCTGAGATATTTATTTCAGGTCTCCTGTGTACAAACAGAAATTAATTGTGGAACATAAACGGTTTACAAAACATGTAAGCAAACACTGGCAGCAGTATTTTTAATAAACTTGAATTTGTTGGCAAATAGATCAGGAAATATGGCTAGGGTTACAGCTATCTTTCTGGAAAGAATAAAAGCAGAGACTGGGATACCAATATCCAGGTAACAAGAGTGGTCTATTTTTCTTAGGTGAAATAATGTGAAGTTTATAGAATGGACACGAGCCGTAAATATCAATCACCAGACTGAAGTTCTCTTTTCTTTTTTATGCTTGGACTGAGCGTTAGATATAGGAATGGCTATGCACTAAAGCAAAAAACTTAAAAACTGTCAGCAGGTAAGAATAAGCCTTTTTTTGTCAAATTCAGATGCAAAATGTTACAAGACATTCAACAGCAGAGATCAGGCAAACAGTGTAAGAACAATAAAAATGCCTGAGGGACAGAAGGTGTTGAAGAAAGATATATCTGAGTATCAGCATCCATTTAGGAATGAGCACATACACTGCCAAAGAATTTGGCCTCTACGTGCCAGCATACAGATTAGGGATGGTGCTGGGCCAAAGATGGAATGCTCTGAGGGATGTCAGAGCGGAGCTTATACTCTGTAAAAGAGAAAAAAAAAATCCACAACAGCCCGAGGTCAGCAAATGACCACCAGTCCACAAATTGCAGTTAGACAAGACTAATACAGGCACTGTAGGAGAAAGGCAGTACTTGAAATCTCATTAGAGTCCTATGGTGCACTGATGACTGTAGCAACACAAGCGCATAAGGGATGGAAAGTATTTTTAAACTGTTATATGTATGTTCAATCACATAATTCCTAAATAATTCACAGCAGATCTATTTGGTTACAAAAGAGGGATAGTTAAAAGCTTATGAGATAAATAAGATTTCTTAACTGAACAATTGTGTCACCAGCAAATCAAAGCAAAATGTCAGTCAACAAAATCTGAAGAGAGAATTACTAGAAATGTATAGAAGTACTCAGCAACTTCTTTATGATTACTATTTTAACTTGAAAAGTAACTTAAAAATTACTGCAACAGTAAGAATAGTTTTTATACCCCTTAATTTGTGTTGCTTTCTGTAAATCTAGGGATCTCTCGACCGGGTGTTGGGTGGCAAACGTGGAAGTGTGTGTAGCAGTTGTTGGTGACTGCAGTGGAGACGCAAACTGGAACCTGCTCATTGTGAATTTGTAGAATCTGTTAATAATCTTATTTGGCAGCCTTCAAAATAAAGCAGAATAGGCTGAGAGGCAGGGGACAGGTTGGGCAGTGAAATCTACAGACAGGGCAGTGAAATCTAAGAAGCTGAGGGGACTGGGGGAAGTGAGGCAGGACAAGCAGTGACAAGCTGGTCCCTCCCGGGAGGGACTGCAGGTGCTGGCAGTTGACAGGCCAAGATAAAGGATTGTCTTACACGCCTGAGGGCAGTGGAAAAAGGACATGGAAAAGCTGAAGGAACATGAGTTTGAAACATAATGCTTTAGAAATGCCTGAAAAGAGCAAGTCACTATAAAGTTAAATACATAGGGAAAAAAATGTTAAGTAAATGAAAGGTGCGTAAGGAATCAAAGCAACGGCTGCGGTTCTCACTGCACCAAGGGGGCAACCTGCCCTTTGCATTGGTGTGACAATAGGGAGGTTGCATATAACCTATAACTCTTATACACACCTCTTATAGCATCAGATGTGGGTATGTCTCAGATTGTTACATATCTCTGATAGTTAGCTCCTCCTGCATCATCACAAAAATCCTTCTCTTTTCTCTTTTCTGTTTTTTTTGTCTTTATTTTCTTTTTTAAGATAAAAATGCCACAGAGTGTGGACTCAAAATAGATCTGAGGCCTCATAAGAGGCATCCACTGTAAATAAGTTTCAGTGGTTAAAATAGGATCAAAAAAAATTAAGAAGTATTATGCAATTTGTCTCTACTTATGACAAATGATTTTCTGTAGCTTTCATGTTAGTTACATTCTGCAATGAAAAATGCTGCATTATTTATGGCATGTAGAAAATCTGTTTAAGATTTGTAAAGAGCTTTTTTCTTTATAAAAATGATCTTGCCAGCATGTTATGTTTCTCAATATTACACCATCAGCAAACACAAAAATCCACTATCTGTCTTGTATCGAGAGCTTATGCAGGATTTATGGTGATTTTTCAGAGGATCATAGTTTTAATGGAGTATTGGATATTTAAAATGTGGAAGAGGACGGGATGATTAGTTTTTGTTTGTAAAGCCTTTAAAGCTAAGAACGTAACATAAATAATACAATGTTATTTTCCAGCTTGTGGAAAAAGAGAGCACCAGCAGTGGCAGCAGATCATCAGCCCCTGTTACGTACACTCCCCACTCCCAGGTATTTTGGAGAAACTGTGTTACTGTGCTGAAAAACAATTATGATAGATAGATTCATAGATTCAAACAGGACATTTGATATACCCAGTAAAAAATTACCTACTTATGAGTTATCTGACATTCTAAATATAGGAAACAAATGTTTCCTAAAACCAGGAACCTATAATGTAAGTGGATTGTGGTCCTAAAAGGGAGAGGTCTTGCAGTCCGTTAAACTCCAATTTCGTAGCTGGTGTCCACAAGATATGGTAACACTGTCCTGTTCACCCTGCTGTTACGTCCACGTTGGCTCTCCTTTCCTCTCATCTTATACTCTGCTTCTTTCTGCTCATCTATCAAGTAAATGCATTCTTAGGACAACCCTCTCTTTATTTTCTTAAACATTGCCATTTTCAAAGAAGTATTTAATATGAAATCTGTTTGGTTTTCTTATCATTAGAACTGAAAAAGACGTCTCGTTTATGGATTAGATGCTGGTTACAACCTCCTGCCTCACCCTGGTACCTCAAAGTCTACAGAATACTTTCACTCAATATGCACTGATGATCCCAGAGTGGGTCTAATGCAGGGAGAGAGACGAGAAGCCGTCACCAGTAAGATGATAGAGATTGCCTGGAAACAGCTGATGAAAAGGTCTGGAAAGAGGAATGAGAGATTGATTGCAAGGTGTGTGGGGAAGTTAAAATAGGAAGCTGAGAGAAATGGAGGTAACATTGCAATGTGTGTTATGTTTGTCAAATTCTGTTCCTCTTCTGTAAGCTACTCCTAGTTGCGTTGCTTTCATCTGCCCTGTAGTGGCTCCCTAAAAATCCGTGTGGTCTGATCAACTAAAACATGTATAAGCTTCTGATTTATGTCTTTCTAATGATTTACAGCTTTTTGTTCTTTGTTACCAGTCTTTGTTCCCCCTCTTCAAAGGTTTTGCTACAGTGATGGTTTTGTGTTCCTAATAGTTCTACAGAGGCACTTTCTCTGTTAAACTGATTCTACTGAGGACAGTAGAGGATGTGGCCCCAGAGCAACCTGTGTTACACAATTTGTGAGTAGTTAAAATCCATCATATTGGCTTTTTCAAAGGAACTTTCTGTCAGTGCTCTGTAACAACTGCTGCAGGAACAAAAAGCCAAGGGTCACCCTCGTGAAAAGTTCCAAATTCACTGATCCTTTTACTGTAAGATTAAGGGATTTGTTCTCTTACACTTTTAATGGGTTAAAAGATCAAAGTTATGAGTGAGCGTGAGCTTTTTTTTATCCCCCAGAATCTGTTTTGTTCTTGTAGAAAGGCCTCCCGAGAGGTAACTAGATTACACTTATGGAAGTCAGATGAAAGTCTAACTGGGATTTACGTGTGGCTAACACAGGTGAAGGATGTTAACTAACAAATTATTCTAGAAGGATGAGCAGTCTTGGAGAGTGATGTCGCAAACACCTGAATCGCCATGAATTAACTCTTACACTGGAGTTTTTGGTGAGACAAAAGACTTCTGTTTTTTCGCTCTCAAAAATGATTTTGATGCCCAGAGGACAAATATACACAAGGAATGAAGACAGCTTTGCTCACACTGTGTGTTCTCGGTTCATGAATCCCTCTCCAGTGGGATGTGCATGGGCACATCCAACCTCTGAGTAGCTTCAAAATATTGACACTTCTTTAAAACTTGCCACACTGATATTCCTCCCTAACCTCCTTCTAGGGAAAATTATGCTCTCCATTGATGGCACAGTGAATATTCGGATTGGAATTAGTTTACGGTCTGACAGCTTTGAAGGCTAAGAGTTTGTGATGACTGCAAGACTTCTGGGACTTTCCCATTTCCAGAGGCAACCAGATTTTGGGTTTTGTCCCTGATCCGTAGCAAGATATTTAATAAAACACACACACACACACAAAAACAGTCTTAAAGGATTTTCTGATCTTTAACTTATTATTTAGTATTTTTATTCATGACACTTGCATGTTCAGAATTACCAGACAAAAAGAACATGATCTGTGCAAATGAAGAGATCGAAAAAAACCCTGAAGTATTCAACTGAACAGTGTTTTTTGTTTGTCTCTTTTGAACAAATTCTGACACAGTTTTGTGAACTGCTTATTCCAAATAAGTGCTTAGGAAAATAGCTTGATGATTTTTCCTGATTTATACGTTTCTCATTTCACATTTAAGTCCTGGAACACAGTTCTATATTTCCTCAATAGCCTGTTATGCCTCTCACTTCTTCTACAAATTCCAGCACCTTAATGCAAATTTGGAGTTTCCTACATAATACTGAAAAAACAACATTTCTTTCCATGTAGAGGATCTCTTCCAGTTATTTTGAGATTCTTTATGAAAAGTTGTTATGACAAGTTTTCATTTGTCCCTAATCCATATCTGTATGAGGAATACAAAGTATACGAATAGATTGATGTACACAATAAGGGGAAAAGGAAGGGTCCTATCAAATCTGTACAGATCTTGAATAACTCCGATTTCCAGCAGCCTTTGTTCAGTCTTTGTTTCTTGCAAGTGAGACAGAGCTTGTCTCTCTTTTTGCTGTGTGTGTAATTGCTACCTGGGCTTCCTGGAGCAAATTTTCCTATTGCTGGGGACAATTTATTTCATCAAGTTTCAAAGCGGTTTTAATGGTCCATTTTTTGAATCTAATCAGCTAGATTTCTAGTGCTGAGATAGGGAATTATTCTTCATCCGTTAGTGAATATCCTTCTTTGCATATTACTTTGCCATAGCCAATGCTGCAAGAGTAAGGGCCTTCCTGGCGAGGCAATGCTTGGCAGTGCCAACCTGCTACTTAGTGGTTGCTGGTATTTAAAACCTTTTCAGAAAGAGCAGTGCGTGTCAAGAACACTAGGCACATCTGTTATTTCACCATTCATATAGTATGAGGAATAGGACTGTGAGAAACATGTTGGGAACATGGCATCAATGTATGCTAGAATCTTCTGGGTAGGCAGGTGGTATAAAGGACAGGAAATACACAGATCAGAAAGATCTTGGTTGAATTCTCTGGGTTATTCTAGGCCGTGAAACTCCTGGGCTGTTACAGAACAACAATTACATTTTAATTTCATAGAAATTGGTAAGTAGAGCAGTTATTTCTTGACTTTTTTTTATAGACTATGCTTAGATATAGGGAGTAACATTACTGACACATTCATTTTATAATCCTAAAAATAACAAAATAACAGAATTAACTTTTTTTTTTTTGAAGTACAGCACAAAATAGGAGAAAGTAAATCACTGCCAACTGCATAAATATGTAAGACTTATTTTTGCAAATATTGAAATAAACATTACTGTGATCTTTCCAGCTTGGTACAATAGTGCAAATTGGCAAGGATTATGGTTCTAAACCAGCTGCTTTCTCAGTTCTGTAACCAATGCAGGGATAAATGGGCTTTACTGTAAAAGACGATTCACCCAAGTGAATTGTCTGTTTTCATGGTTCTGTAAGACATGAATTGGATTTTTTAATGCATTCTTAAGTGCATTTTCTTCTTTTTCTTCTTTTTTTTTCAGCCATATAAGTAAACCTGGGAATTTTTTATTTTTTTTTTCCAAGTTGGTGACCAATAATTCTTACTGAAAAGAATCATGTATCCCCACTCCCCCTTTCTCTTGGACCAATACACCTACCAGATAGCATCTGCAATGGATGCTGACCCTTCCGAGGGGGAGCTTGTACCTTGTTTGTAGTCAAGGTCACACATCGCCATGCTTTGAAGCAGGCTGGTGACTGTGTCGCTGTTTTCGCCTGTCTTTTGTGCGTCAGCAAGGTGAAATAATCTGTGCCCACACTGTGTGTCTATCATGTTTCATTGCTATGAGGGGTAAAAACTTTGCAGAAGCTGTGCTTTCACTATGATGCTGTGAGACTGCGCCAAGCAACCAGGAGCTATCCTAGGTGTTCAGCATGTGAGGAACTATCCCTGCATGGCTCTTTTACGCAAATTCCCTGTTGGAACTTATTTGCTATGAAGAATTTTTTTTTTTTTTTTTAGCCTATTTTGGAAGTGAATTGGACTTGAACACAAAAAGACAAACTTATGAAAGCACTGGGTTGGTTTCACATGTACCCAATGAGAAAGAGCTGTTGTTAACTTACACCGAACTTATTTTACATATGATATAAATGAGTCCTAATACTAAAGCTTTCAAGTAGCATAAACACAATGCAAAATAATGAACAACAGTTGAAAAGGAGATAAATAAAATGATTAAATTTTATACTGCTGCTTTTTACAAGAAAAATTCAAATCCACATAAACAATTGCTAGAGTGTTGTTTTGTTTTAAAAATATATCTTTTTATTGTTTGATTCATGTTTCATGTGGCCAGTGTTGCAAGATGTGTTGATACTACATTTTACCTTCAGTTTTAGTCCCTAACAATAGGCACAAATCTCATAAATCTCCCTTGTTTGTTTCCTCCTCTGCCAAATGTCTGAATGAGAGCATGAAACATGCCTAAAATGTTAATATCAGGTATATAGTCAATATAGGAATATATCATTTTCTTTTCTCTGCAAATAGCATTGGTTAATCCTGATGATGATGGAGAGTAGCGACTCACTGGAATACACTAAAATGAGAGGTGACAGTGTACCAAGAGCTACCCCCAATCTGCCACTCCCTGCTCACATTCCATTACAGTGAAGCCTGGTAAAGCTTCACTTTACACATAAAACTGAGACTAATATTTTTACAGTCTCATTACTATCTAGTGTATTAGAGCATGGCAAAAACATAGCTTAATGGAAGATACATCTTTTTATAGTGAATGATCACTTGGCAGCTTTGGTTATTTTAAAATTTAAGGCCGCTAAACTAAGTTTCACCATCTGTTCTACCTTCTAATTATAACTGCAGAAGAACATAATTCACAAATATATCATAAAAGAGGATAATGTAATTGATTAAATGATATTGCTGTGTATATGTGTGTTTGGTTATTCACCCTGTTTTACTTTGTAGCTCATAAATCAGTCAGAATGCAATGAATAGTGACTTTTTACTGGCAGACATAAAAGTGATGTACTCTCTTGTATCTGGGGAGTGAGGGCAATGAACTGAGGCTAGTAATGCATAGAAAGAGAACACCAGAAAGGTACAAATACTGCCCAACATTAAGTGCACTGCCATTAAGTATGTGTTTGACTACACACTGCGTGTCCTAACTGTGTGCATAAAATTGTACTGCAAAATAGTGCATTCATCTGAACAAATGACAGAAAATAATCGGGCTGAAAGATGGTTAAGACTAAGCAGGAAAAAAAATCCATTTTTTCCAGTACCAAGCTACTGATTCCATTTTTGCTGTAATTTCTGTGGTTCTCAAACATCTTTAGCATACTTCCTCCTAAACAGCACTTCTCTATTATTACCTTTGTCCCTTGATTTAAAAGATAAGGCAAGGGTGACATTAATGTATATTTAATTGAGATCATTAGTTCTTCAGTTTCCCCTCAATCTTCTTCAGGACCACAGAACACACGCTAGTCATGTCTTGTCACTTTTGTGCTTTCTCTAATGTCTCCTTCCTGTCACCTCATTCTGACAGGTAATTTAGAAAGCTTGTCACATACCTCCCTTGCATCTAAGTCTGCTGGATGTGAATGGATTGAAAGGTGGAATACAGTGGAATAAACCAATCTGTAGCACGTTTGAATATATATTTTTTTAAACTTTAAGAATATTTGTTTTGACTTTACAAGGGGTTCCTCAGCACTGGTGATGCAATTCAGGTAGAGGACAAACATGAGATAACACAAAAGACAACACATGACTATTTCCTTAAGCTTCACTTACTTATTTTTTCTCTCTTTTTTAATTTCCTGTTTTTTCTTTTTTTCTTTTTTTCTTTTTTCTTTTTTCTTTTTTCTTTTTTCTTTTTTCTTTTTTCTTTTTTCTTTCTTTTTTTCTTTTTTCTTTTTTCCTTTTTTCTTTTTTTTTCTGTTTTTCTCCTTTTTTTTTCTGTTTTTCTTCTTTTTTTTTCTGTTTTTCTTTTTTCTTTTTTTTTCTTTCTTTTCACCAGACTATGTACGGGCATGCTCAAAGCGTTACTTATTTCACAGGACTGAGCCAGGGCACTCGCTGGTGGATTGGAGGAGCGAGCACAGACTGTAAGTAGCAGGATTAAAGCCTCAGGGCTGCAGCCAAAGCCACTTGGACCAGTGGGAGTTTTTATGCCAACTTTCAGCACCCCGTTAATTGGTCCCTGAATCACTTATTCTGAAAGCTGATGAGGTATTTCTTAATCTGTCCAACCTGTTGTTCATGAATTTATTTATTTATTTATGTAAGTAGGCAGTTCTTTGCCATTGGCGCTTTGGCGCTCTGGCTCAAAAGGACTCTCACAGAAGACACACCTGAAACTGGAAAGCACCTATTTGTACCAAGGCAGGTTGTTATTTTGGGGCTCAGTTGGATGAAATGTTTACGGTTGCTGCTCGAATGCCCATATTCTTGGAGAGGTCTGTAGCACACGAGCAGGTCTCTAGCAAAACGATCATTGATTACTCCCCCTGAGAAGCAGACCTCTCGGTCATCTACAGGTCGTTAGATCTTTGGGAACTGATCGCTAGCAGGTGATCTGTACAGGCAAGATTTAATTTAATCTTCTTTTTCATCATTTTTTCTGACGCTCCATACACCCTTGACGCCACCTCCATTCTACCGTTTCACTAGAATCAGTTCAATTTTCAAATTCCCATTTTCCTGTTTGATTTGAAACTGGGTGAGGATTTATTTTTTCCTGGTTCGTTACACTCAATATTCAAAAATTTGTAAGGCCCGCCCAGAAATTTCCGAGGGTTCGGTATATTCAGAAAAAGGGAAGTAAAATGAGAGAAAAAAAAAAAAAAGGAAAATATTCTCTCTCTCTCTTTTTTTTTTTTAATGCAATGGTTTAATACGGCATATCTTTCTCCCTCTTTCTTGCTTTCCCAGTAAGGAACTACCGTTCGGAGCCCGACCACGTAGGCAGCAGGCACTTCTCGAGCTGCAATATAAATGATTTTGAGATATGAGGCCAGTCACAGGAAGGCAGCGGGAGGCACTCTCAGCAGTGATGAGAAACTGTTCAGTAGATGACTTTAATTTATATAAGGTTATCTATAAAACAGAGCTGTTTTGGCCAGATGCCCAAATTTAGTCATGTGCCTAAACTTCATTAGACTTCGTAGACAGACAAATTATGAAGCTGAAATGGGGCCAGGGCCTGGCCTGAGTTGCTCTGCAGCTCTAGAACTTTCCAGAAGAAATTCCCATTTTGAGTACAAATGTCTCTATTAGTTACTGCCTTTTTGGTCATTGGTGGGCTTGTGTGGTGGCTTGTGGCTCAGACCAGGGGCTCCTGTGGCAGTTTGGGGTTGGGAGAGACTGGTGGGAAAGTTACTGAGGAGAAATAAATGTCCCTTCCTCCCATCCCTGTGCTCTGGCACTGCCCACAGCCCTCCTGACCTGCTGGCTGCCGCACTGGCCTGCTAGAAGGGATAGATCTACCCGTAAGGTTTTGTTTTTGTTTTTCCTTGTTGTCTCCTCCTAAAATCCCTAATATCTCCTAAAATATTAGGGTTTTTAAAACGTAATGCTGCCCTGCAGCCGACTGCCAGCTGGAGCTGTGAGGCTGCCTGAGGCAGTGTGCGGAGCTGGCTGAGAGGGCAGTTCCTGTCAGGTGCTGGTGGCCATGATAAACATAAACAAAATGTCGTTGCATTAAAACAAATGCATTTTTTTTTCTTCTCTGTATATAGTTTAGTGTACAGGTCACTTCCCCCATCATTAACACAAAATTTCGGGTGAGGAAATGCCAGGAATCCCTTAGAAGAGGCAGACGCGTTTGAGCCGTGAGGGCAGCGGCGGCCGGCGCGTTCTTGCCGCCGCAGCGCAGCCGGCAGCCGCCCCCTGCAGGGGAATCACAAAGGGGCCGGCGAGAAGGAAACAGCTCTGCCTCTTCCAAGAGAAACAACAACAAGTCTGGGCAACCGAAGGGATGCTGCCTATTAGATGAGCTGCTGATAGTCCCACTTGCCTTAGTGACCAAAAAGAAGTCTCAAGTAGCCAGGCTCAAGTTAACTTCCAGCGGCAACCATTGCATTCATTACTGCTGCGTTCAGCAGAAAATTGTCTCGTTCAGGCTGGAAATGAGTGTGGATGCAGCCTGTCCCATGGCCGTACTTGAACCTTACGCACATTTATACTGTGAGCTGAGGCTGGCAGGGCTCAGGAGTTCGATGGGGTCATGCTGGCCGGGTTTTGAGCCTGATAATATATGAATAACCTTCTAGGACTAATAGTAATTAACTTTGAACAGTTTCTCCTGTAAATTATTTTCAGAGCCTCTTAGGGTTGCTCTCGGCCAATTGCAGACTTGGCAAAAGGTTAATTGTTTGTGAAAGACAAAGAAAATGCCCCGCAGCGCCTCCCTGGGAAAATTAAGGAAATAATAAAGTCTTTCCCTGGGAATTCACCTGTTTCGTATGTGATGTAGCAACTGCAGATTTTCTCCTGTCATATTCTAGTATATATCTTCAAGAGCAATATTTCACAGAGTGTGAATGAATATAGAATAATGGCATAATAATTGCAGCTTTGGTCAGAAATCTGGCTCACAATTGATATTGTGATCATTGAAGCTGGTCTGATATATGTATATATCATAAAATAAACTTGCTTGTGATGCCACACGATGCTATGTAGAGCTTATCAAAGCACGTGTATGATGAAGAGCTTATAGACGAGCCTTTGTTTTAAATGGGTTCAAAGTTTGTAATTCATTCTTTTCTGACTTCTTTTTAAAGAATCTAATCTACAGAGGAGTGGAGAATTTTGAAAATCAAATAAATTTTATTCCAAACATTGTGTAAGAGAGAAATACAAAAATAATGTTACCTTGTCAAGAATGTGTTCCTTCTGTTTCTTCCCTCACTTAAATTATTTTCCTTCTGCTCAGGGAAGAGGAAGATTTTCTTTTTCCTTCTCTGCCATGCTGCTGAATGGGTGCATGTTTCCTCCTCAGTTTGGTCTTCTAGAGCTGATTTTAGAGCCTGATTTGGTTCTAAAGCATCTTAATACATGCATAGTATTTCAGTAGGTAATATCATCTCTAGTGTGAAGGTGCAGAAAATGAGCCGTAGAGCAATGTGCTCTAATTAAAATTATTTAAAAATTAAAATTAACTTATTAAAAATAAGTTTTTCACGTAGATCTTTTACACTGTTCTTTCTTGTTTGAAAGAAAATGAATCATTGATAAGTTAGTGGAAAGAAGCTGCAAAAATAATGATTTTTCCTGAAATTTTGACAAGGAGCAAAGTCATATCAGTCTGCATCGATCTGAATTGACAGTGACTAAGGGATTAGTTTCTGGGTAAGGTTGCAGTTGAAAAACTGATTGAGAGAGAGAAGGAGAACCAATGTGGTTTTAGGATCTAGAAAGAGGTGATTTTGTGGACATTGCCTACAGGCACCAGTCTGAAAAGCAATGTTATTCCTTCAAGTTTACTGATTATTTTCCATGATGAAGCTCAATAAATGATGGTTTTATTGCTGTATGCTCTGTAGCTTGTTACTCATCATATGATAAAGCATAACATTTTCAGGAATGAGGCATCTTCTGAATATCGTTAAAGAATATTTAGAATTTTCTCACAAAAAGGAAAAAAGTGGGGAAAAAAATCCTTATTACCAAAATGATATCCAACAACCATTCATTGGGATCTTTGGTAACTTGGATTTGTGGAATCACTAAATGGAGGGAAGATTGACCAGAGGTCAATTTGGTATTTATATGGTCCCATATAAATAAATAGGAAATATATAGTAATGGTTGCAATGGAATATTATGATTGTTGTGTGTTTCTTTTACAGTCAGTTCTATGCAGAGATTGAAACCAAAATGGACTTCTGTGACATGTTACACATGAGACTGCATTTAAATTTTTCTACAGCCCTCTGCTGAAATATTCAGGTTACACAGAAATAATGATTTTGGCAAACTGACAACACTTGGCCTTTTTGGCAAATGGGTATCAATCACTCAGGTTTTTTCTTGTCTTCTGCAGACGGGTCTGCCATTACGTTGGCAGGTGTACTCAGAAACCACTCTTTTGAGATTTGGTGTGTCAAAAGCATTAGGCTTTGAAGTAGAATACAGGTTGTACAATCATAGTGTTTTGATTCTTGGCATGTAAATTTGCACAGCTTGGCAGGGTCTTAAACTGAAGAGAAAGAAAAGTGTGCATGTAAATACCTTGGAGAAAGAAGCCTTGTAGAAATCCACAAACACAGATATATAGTAATTTGCATGGTAAAGATGATTTCTGTAGTCAGAGGAAGAATAATCAAAAATTAATGATAAAGGATTACAGTATCCAGCTATTACTACTCTCTAAAATTAGGCAAGAACAGATGTGTCAATAAGAACACTTCTTTTTTCATCTAGTTTCTTTATTGTTCTTAATGATAGGTTGCTGGCATATTAAAGCTTTCAACTCTTAGCTCTAACAATTCCAAATAGACCAGAAATACAATATATGAAAAGAAACTAAAGAAAATAGGCATTTGTCCTCTGCTGATTAAGTGTATGGAAAAGATTATATGAAGCAAATAAAGGTATTTATTTGGTTAGGTTCTCCTTAAACCCAGTGCATGGCAGAAAAGCAAGTGATGATGTACACAGACTTAGATTATGGTGGTAGAGAATTTTAGAATGTTTTAAGTTGATGACAAAAAAAATAGAATGGGGATTATGTCAATCCTGTAACTAACATTTTATAACATAAAATACTATTTATATTTGAGATAATTACAGTGTCATGTATCTGCTTAAAAAACAACTTATGATAAGTGAGTTTTGTCCAAACTGGTACCTTCAGGGATTGTTCAGTTCTACTGGAATGCTCAAATATTCTTTTTCAATTGTAGCAACCCAAGTGCCTTTTACGTTTGGAGAATATATTGAATTTTACAGGGGCTGGATACATTATGGAGTATTCGCATTGTTGCAACCTGAATGACCTACCATTAGTAAAATATTACTATTCTATAGAGGAAAATATATTCTCTTGATCATAATGAATTTATAGTAGCAATGCACATCTTATAAACTTGTGTTTTCCCTATCGAGCTTTCTATGGAGGACTTGTTATTTGTTGGAAGCTGTATCACAATGTTTATGTATGCATGCCTCTGAAATGCTTGTGTAATAATCAACATGATAGTATGTTTATCTCTACCATTGAATACTCATGCTCTGTATTTGATTCAGATACAGGAGTGCCATCATTCTGAAACTAAAATAAAAGTACCCCAAAATGGTTCTGGCAGGTGCTTCAGATTTCTTTTGTAAATACTTGAAGATGTAAATGTGAAGAAACTTTAACTTTTAATCACTTTTAACTGATTTTCTTCCTCAAAGGTAGTTGTCTGAAGAGAAATCAGTTTGTGTGGAGTACAGCGGTAGATAAGACTTTTGTTTTTCAAAGCAGGAAANCTGGCAGGTGCTTCAGATTTCTTTTGTAGGTACTTGAAGATGTAAATGTGAAGAAAATCACAATTTTCTTCCTCAAAGTTAGTTGTCTGAAGAGAAATCAGTTTGTGTGGAGTACAGCGGTAGATAAGACTTTCGTTTTTCAAAGCAGGAAAAGTGCTGATATTCTTGGTAATTTGTTCATGCTAAATGTTATAAATTTCTAGTAGTAAATACTTCTACTGTGGTCTCAAGCAGATGGGAGCATTGCTAATCATCCATTTAATTAGATGTATTTTATTCTTTTGCAATTTGCAGGTATAAAATCCACATTATTCAAAACCTCCAAGCATTAAGTCTTCTCACTGGAAATGGCAAATATAGTGGCAGAAATCATTTGTACTTGGCCAGGTGTCTCAGAATTCATTTATTGTTAATATTAGAAATACTTTAGGTTATTTCTGTAATATCATAGATAGCAGAATGTTACAGACTTCCTAAGTTTCAAAACAGAGCAGTTTGCTGCTGAACGTGCTAAATAAATCACAGCTTTGATCAAAAATATGGAGAGACAACTGCTGCAATTTTCAATAACACATCTATAGTTTGTATTTGACTAGAGATATTTTTACTTGGTGTTCCATATTTTAATCTTAGCATAATCTTAACATAAACAAGGTAATTCCTAAATAGGAGTAGTGGTTATATGTTTGTGTGGATGTAAGAAAATTTTGTAATTCTGTACATTATTGAATATTCTATATTACATGATATTAAATGATATGCAAAGTCACATCTTTTTTTTTTTTATGAAGTTTTGGCTTTTCTGCTGAAGTTAAGACACTAAGGTTAGCAGAGTAAGAATAATGATTCTTTACAAACCCACATGAACTTTATTCCTAAAATGAGGAGAGAGATTTGAGTTCATGTAAACATTTGAAAATAGCAACCCGATTGGTTTCTTCCACTGGTTTCCTGAGATTTTATTTCTAATGGCAAAGTTCAGCTGTTTTATAATTTCTGGCTATGCTTAAAATAAAACTGAATGCTAGAATTTAAATTCTAAGTCTCTTATAGAAACAAGCTATAAGAGTAAATTTTGATTTGCAGCATAGTAGTTGTGTAATCTTGAGCTGTCAGTATATGTTCAAGTTATGTATTAAATGGCTTTAAATATCTGTTATTAGTACATAAATTTGTATATGTGAATAATCTTGCATTTTACATATTTCTTTGTTTTCTTATATTTAGTGATCTCTTTTGTTATTTAGCTTATTACAGTGAAGTCCTCCTTGAAGGAAGGTTGTTTTATATTGCGCTTGAACTCAATCATGTCAGTTATTTTTTCCTGCCTCCAAAACAATTGTAATTTTTTGCACAAATAATTAATTGTACATTCATTGAGAAGTGGGTGCTTGAAATATGACAAGAGGCATTAAGAGGAAGGCTAAAATACAGCATGAATTCAAGTATGATTTGAAAGCAAACCTGATCTTTCAAGGAAGACTACTCCTCACTGTCTTTTTAGTATTTCCCACACAAAAACAATTACACCACAGAAGAAATGGTAGGCAGTCCTCCCAAGCTAGGATCAGAAGCCATTGGTATGCAGCATCATTTAAAAACATTACAGAAACAAAAATGATAGGGAGATATTTTTTGCAAGTTCAGGATACTTGAAACAATGCTCTTTGTGCACTTTGTCTGAATCGGTGAATACTGGAGGGAAAGCTTTCCCTATAGGAAAGCAGAAACTGCTTACCTGGCTTGTGAGGAAAGTCTGTACCGCAAATACATTGACATCAAGAAAAAAAACTCTTTTTAGCTAAGCTGAGTGTGGTAGAATACAGTCATTTGTTGCAAGCTTTTGAAGTGTTTGAAAACCCTTTTCCACCCTTCATTTAGAGTGTAGATGGTGCAAACATTCAATTTAGAAAGAATGTATTGTTAGAATAATTTAGAGAAGCTATGATCAAGAAACCACAAATGGGAACAATTTGGTTTTGAAAACTTCTTATCTCATTACAGGGATAATGACTTGAAAGTCAACCTGCCAATTCTGCATGATTAGGAAAGTAACATTCATGTCGATTTTTCATGATGTTTCCAAATTCTACCACATATTACATATCATTTATCTTATAAGGCGACTTAGTGCCTCTCAGTTTCAGTCTCTGAACAGTCTCAGCTGCTCGGTCCATGGAGCTGTTTTGCTGCTTTGACAGGCAGAAGTGTACCCAAGTTGTGTTAGCCACTTTTCCACACCACTGAATCTGTATAAAGAGCTTTAGAGACTGAAGACAGAGAATGATAATTAATTTTAAAATTTTCAAATTATTTCAAGATTGATATTTGTACAAAAGTAGAATCTAGAGAGCATTTTTATATTGACCTCAGAACGCTTGTATATGTTTCACACATCTGAATGACTATTTTTCGTTTTGAATCCTTTATACCAGAGTTGTGCAACTGCATTTAAACTCATAAATGTGCTTCTGGCTCTAGCTAGACACTTTTTTTTCACTAAAATGAAATAGGTAGAGACAGTGCAGCTGATCTCTCTTCATCTCTTTGGCTGATCTTCTTACAGAGCATTGTTGTTGTGACATCTGCATGACTCAGAATTTAATGTGGTATCTTATAAATAAAAAAACTTTCCCCACTACTTGCTTTTCCTACGGTCTCTGTTTATAATTCACTTGGTGCTATTCTCACACATTTGGTTAAAACTTTATACCGTAGAGAAAATAGTGTTCAGTGTCATCCAAGTGCTTATTTGTGACTGAATGTCTGTCATTGGATTTGTTTCCAAAACACTTACTGGTATCATGGACTCAAGATGAATGGTAAATATAATAATTCTGTTTTTCCCTCTTTAGCATAAAGTAGTTGCTCGGATAACTTGTAGTGAAACTGTGTCTTTGAAAATTAGAATGAAGCCGAGTGAGACAGCAAAGCTGGCTGTTGATGACAGAGCTGACTGATGTGACAGACATATGGTGAGCTCTTAAAGTTCATCTCTCCTGCTTACAAATTTCAGTCTGGACTTCCATCACTATCCAACTTAAAATTCACTGAAAATAAAAATTAGTGAAACTACTTTATTGAGGATGTTTTGGCATTGTGGGAGGTCACTGGGGGAATTCTTCAGGAATCTCCATATCTTCAAAATACTTGCAAGTGACTTTATGAAAAGGGCTGAACAGTGAGGTGAATAAGTTTGGGCTTGGTTTCTGTCTTAGCTTACCAATTATCCAAGATAGTAAAAATGGAGAGCCATTAAAATTTTGGAAGGATATAACAAGACAGAAGGCTGAACAATAAAAAGGCAGATGAAATGCAGTGGAGATCAATGCAAAATCATGTAAGAAAAACAATGTCACATGTGAAATGAGAGACTCTAATCTGGCCATTACTGTGCAGGTGTGAGAATTTGGGATTATAGTAGTTCCATGAAAATGACAACTCAATAGTGAGAAAAAAATGCTATGAATTACTAGGAAAGAAATAAGGACAAACAGCATAATGATGCTAAGGTATAAATCTGTGGTTTACCTGCAGGCGATCTCCTTCTATTTCAAAAAGTGGAACAGCTTCCAAATGAGTAAGGCTAGAGAATTTAAAAATGGTAGATTTAGAAATCCAGAACTAGTAAATGATCTACTCGCTTTCCTTTACACTTGGGTTGTTCTCCACATGATAAAGCTAATGTATTTCCTGCTTGCATGATCAGCATGTCTGCAAGAACAGTTCACAGTTAGCATAACTTCCTGTGAGACACTATTTCTTTTACTCTTGCATTTCATTTTCAGGTGTGTACAATCCTCAGATGTTTGAGGAAGATTATCATTCATGCTTGTGATTTTACTAGGGATGTATACTTACTTGTTTCAATTTCATTTTGTGTTTTTGATGCTTTTATTTTCTTTACTATATTACTTTTCTCTGTGGATGTGGAAAGAAATAATAACTTATGCAGAGGAGATGTAGTATTGTTATGGAACTGAAGGTTGCTGAATTGGTGTACAAAAACCATAAATTAGGAGTATCAAGTCAAGATGAAAGTGACTTCAAGTGAATAGAAACAATAAATTGACTCATTCATGTTATTTTTAGCACTTAATTTTCTCTAATACTGAACTCTTTGGTTTCTGTGTTCCTTATGTCCATAAATTTGTTGATCACTAGTATGCAACACTACCCCTTTGGACCAGTGCCTGAACTCCTTCAAAAAAACCCATAACTCATGTCCTCTTCTGGTTTCAGTTAAATTCACATCTAGGGCTACTTTCTCTCATCTTCTGATTCTTGCTGTCATCACATTTGGAATTTTTTGGAAATGTTTTGTATAAATCTCTGACTTTTCCAAGCCTCTGTTTAAACATTAAGCTACTTGAGTTGTCTACTTAGGGTTATTTGATCTACAATCTTATCACAGTATCATAGAAGTCAAAAGGTCCAATTAGTTTATTTAGTCTGGGTAATTATCACAAGCCATTTCATTTTATCCACCTGTTCTTATTTTAAACCTGGACTAGCTTAACTATTCCTATCATTTGAAAATTGAATTGTTCCACACCAAAGATAAAGAGTAGGAGATGAGAGAAAGCCATATAATTGACATAGGTATTTCAGGAAGGAAATGTGCCAACCGTCATAGTGAAAGCATGTCGGGTTCGTTATCAACCCGTGGTGGTTGTCCGTGGTTATAGAGGGAATACTGAGGCCATCCACCTCAGGGTCAAGAAGCACTGACACCTATGAGATGATAGGCCAAATGACGTTTATTGAAATTCACTGCTGGCTCTTATAACTTCTGTCCAGGTGGAAGTTGTCTTATGTACCAATTAGGCTCCAGATATCACTTTTTGCCCTAATATGGTTAAACCCTTGCCCATTCCGTGACACCGCGAGATCTTCCGTCCGCCATTCCCTATCTCTGCTTCTGTCACGTACAACAGGTCTCGTTAACAGTACGGCTGCAACTCCCACAACGTACAACAGGTCTCGTTAACAGTACGGCTGCAACCCCCACAAAAGCAAAACTTTCAGTTTCCCTCTGTTCTCACATTTACAGACAGCAGAGAAACTATGTATTTTGGTTTAACTGTATTTAAAATCTTGTTTTTAATAATTCAAGACTTGTCTGATACAACAACAGAAACATCTTCTCTATATGCAGGAAGGGTTTTTTTTGCACAGAATGAAAGAAATAACTTCTCCTTCATTCAAATTAAGTTTTAAATTTTGTCTTTCATTTATTGTCTATAGCTTTTAATTATTCTCTCCCTCTGACTTCTACTGAATATTTGAAAACATTCATATCCTGAGAGGCTTCTTCCTTCTTGTTCTGTAAATTGTCACAAATTGCGTACTGTCTTTTTTTGGGGTGACTTCTAGATGCATCTTGTATAATTATCAGATAAAAGTCAATCTGTGACTGGTGTTAGTTAGGTCTTTTTAATCAATAAGGTAGGAACATTCTTCTTCCTAAGGTTTTCCAGGTCACATTTGGTGATTATTGAGTAAGGTTATGGTCTGTAAAAAACTAGAAACTTAGTGGAAAAACTCTTCAGCCGTTGAAAGAGGTATTCACTGCAGGAATGATATTTAATCTGAACTATACATGTCACTACAAAAGAGATTGCCATTTTAGCATTTATGTTTTACTCCTATCCCTGTTTCAATGGGACCAGTGCCTTTCAATGCTGTATTTCTCCCTCCACTGTAAATATTATGTCTGAAAAAGTATGTTTGCCAAGTTATGATAGTTGTGCCGTGAGGGTATTTTTGTTTGCTTTTTTCCTCCCCCTGCTATTTCTAATAAAGATCGCCACTAGGAGTGGTGAAGTCTAAAGACCTAGTGAATCAAAAGACTGTTTTGAATTATATTTTACACAGCAGAGAGTGTAGTGAGTTAAAAATACTGCTAGCAGAATCATTCAGTGGCAGAAAGTATTGACGACTCAAGAAAAGAAGAAAGCAGAAGCTGTCGGGAATTTACAATGAAAATATCAACATTCGTAGTCATTTCTTTGACTTTTCCATTGGTGACGAAGATGATCAAGTGCTTGAGTTTACTAAGAAATTGACTTATAATTTCTCAACTATTTCAAACTGAAATAAAGCATCTGCAACTTCCTGTCATAAACAGTATGCTTGTCCTTCCTACTTGTTCCTTTGGCCAGTTTCAAAAATACCCTCAGAATGATTTTAGTATGTCGGTCAAATATTTATTCTTTCTTTCATATCGCTACTAATCCTTATGCATCCAGCCAGCTTGCATGGCTGTATTACTAGTATGTATTTTCAGTTTTCTTTAGGGTACTTATTTGGAAATTGTTGTGTTCTTGTTATTAATCCCATTCTTGAAGTTTTACATATTCGCTCTGTAGCAATATTTCTCCCTTTCATGGTAATTGTCTTTTCCTTTAAATCAAGTCTCCTTTTACATAGAAAGGCAGTCTCTTATGTCTATGTGGGAAGGACGGCCAATCTGTTAGGTTATTTTTTATTTATTAGACTTTATTTTGGTACACCAGCTACTTTTGAAAAAGTCTGTGTACAGTGACCAAGAAAATAAGACAACTTGTCAGTACCTTAAAATAGCTCTGCAAGAGTCTGCCTTTCCATTTGTGGGACAGAAAAAAAGAAAAGAGGGGCTATAAGCTGAAAAAAAAATACTGAACACCTTGGCTTAAAATCACAAGCTTGTTTTAACTGTAAAAACTTGGTCTTTTTTTCCTCATCTCTTTCATGTCTAGAAAATAATTATATAGTTTTTCACTGCCTATGTTGAGCTGAGAATGAAGTAAAAAGCCTATATATTCTTTTTTCATCTTTTGAAAAATAATAATTTTACAGTTGTTAGAATCCATCTTCTTTCAAAGATATAATGACATGTTTTCCTCTTATCTGTCCTTAAAACATTAAATCTTTTATATGAATTGGTTGACAGTTTTTGAAGAATAACCTTTTCAACATCATAAAATAAATGAAAGTGGTGAAGGATTTAGATTCAAAATGCTTTACCAGTGCACTAATAATTTGATGAGCACTGCTATCATTTTTCTAAAATGGCATTAGATTAAATCTTCCAGAAAATTCTTTGAAGAGACTCATCTTTAAAAGTTGGTAACATAAACCAGTTTGAAAATGTGATTGTGGTATTGAAATACTCTGTCTCTAGAGCCAGTTATTAATGATCCATGAGAAATATTTTGTATGTTTCTTTACAAGATCTGTTACCTTAGTATTATTATTTTAAAAACTTAGCTTACAAGTGATATAGCTCCCTTTCTATCGTAAGGTCTTGTCTTTGATAACTTAGCCATTTTTCTCTGGGCATTCATGTCAGCTGCACATGACCATGATGTGAAAGGAAATTGCTTCCAACGCCTCCAAAATTGCTTGCTTGGCTTGAATTAATCTTAATCGAATTTCTGTCCGAGACATTTAAAAACCTTAGAGAATCTCCTTGTTTGAGCACAGCTTTGCTAATTTGATTCCACACTGCAGAGGGAGGACAGATTTGGAGGCCCTGCAGGGTTGCTGTTGCTGATAATGTTTCTGTGCGGGTGGCATGAACCACACTGTTCATTAATGTGACGTACCTTGGTAATGAATGTCCTCATCTCATAGCTATGGATGCAAGTTCGTTGTTTTCCTATTTAAATGTGTTGCCTCCCTGTCTGAAGGGGCAAACAGGCATTCAGCCTTGAGAAAGAAATGGAAAGTAAGATGCAGGATATTTATCCTTAGAAATCTTGTATTAGGAAGAAGTATTTAATCAAATATCAAAAATCAACTATTTAATCAAAATTATGTCAAAAAATAGAGGTGAAATCCAACAGGCAGAGTAAAAGATAGGACACTATCCAGTGCCTTAGAGGTAACTTTGAGCCTGTAACACTTCAAATAAGTTTCAGATGTCTGATGAATTGTTTTCTTTCTAACTGAGGAAACACATCAGACTTTCTAGTTCCTGAGTGACTTTTTTTTAGATATTTCTAAATTTAAAATGTTATTTAATTGTACAACATTTATTTTAACTTCATGTCCAGGATGTTCCTAAGAAATTGAAAAAAAAGAACGCTTCTAAGAAAAATTGTTCCTATTGATACTGAGTTGGTCAGAAGAAACTGAGTACTCCTTTTTACGAACAAGTAACAAACAAATGGCTAAAAGAGTAATATCTCTGCCTACAGTTTGTGTGGAGGCGGAAAAAATCTCACTTAAATAGTATGGCGTTAAGGATAAGAGTTGCCTTGGTCCGCTTCCTAGCAGTAATACATGTAAAGTCCTCCATAAAGAAGGAGGCTGTATACTGAAAAATGAGGTTCCAGGTCTTTATTTGGATAAACTCTGTTTTGTGCTGATTGCTTGTCCTAGGAGCAGTGGAAACTCTGTAGCCCCTTTGTGAACTAGCATCAACCTTCTGCCCTAGCTAATACTGAACAAGGCTGGCAGGTAGTAGCAAGCATCTTTTCCTTGACTTTGTCTCACTTCTTGTCACCTGTGGTACATCCTCTCACAGATTAACAAGATTTATTGCAGACATACTCATGCAGTCAGGAAACCAGGCATGGAGTAGTAGGTAAAGACACATCTTATTTCTGATTCTAGGTGATACTTACTGTATTTAGGCCTATCTCTTTTAAGCCATCTACATTTAATGCATGAACTTTACAGCTTCACAGATTGAATCGAAACTGGTCGTACTTTTCTTAGGGAGAACAAATTCTTTTTCTTCTAAATATCAGGCTCACCTGCAATACAAGATTCCTCATTGTGTTTATATCATTTTGATGGTCATGTAGTAAATAACTATGTTTTTCGTTAGAAAAATTGATTTATGGTTTTGCTATACTGAAAAAAAGACGTTGTTCAGTATTTTGACGTTCTGATATTTTTACAATGGAGTGGGCTTTGAGTGAGGCAAATAAATGACTTCCGTGTTCATAACTGTGTGCACACTTACATGGTTTAGGATCACAGAAGAAAACTGTGCTATTTAGAAGCAGACTTACTCCCTGATGGATGTTTTCTCAGTGTAATCACTGAAAGGCCCCACTGGATTCAACATTATAGGGATGAGAATTCTTGAAGGATTAATGCTTCCCATTTTCTCCAGTGGACAGGGTTCCTTCTGCATTCAGAAACCAACTTTCCACCCGCTATGCTACACTATATTATGTTCTTTGCCACACAGTGTTGCACTGAGATTTTCTTTGTAAAGCAATATCCAGTTTCCTCTTATTATGTGCTCCACAGGGATTTCCTTAATTTTGACGAGCCCATTATTTTGCTGTTATCTTCATTTGTTCAATATGTTACTAAGCTAGCAATTTCTCTGAGTGCGTGAGAAAAATGTTGCTTATGTTTTATGACTTTATTACTTTTTATGTAATCAGTTCTGCACAATTTCTTTTTTAACTACATTCCTGTTGACCCTGTGAAGATAGATTTAGCACCACACAGTTTGATGGCTGTGGTATACTGTATGGTAGTTTTTCAATAAGGTAGTTACTCAGTTGCCTGCAGTGACTTCAGTAACCTGTTTTGACCTCTGCATCTGCAGAAAATGAATTGAGGAGAAAACACGCAGTGAGTAAATCTTCACTTGGCTTATCACACTCAGTTCTCGAACTGGAGAGAAATGTTTGGAAAGCTATGAAGTGGTTTGTTGAGAAGAGGTGACCTTTGAGCTTTGAGGACTTGGAAAGCAAAAGGCCAGGAAAACCTGTATGTGTTTTTTTTTTTTTTTTTTTTTTTCCCCTTCTCTTTTCTGTGCCCTGTAGATCCAACAGGGAGTTTGCACTGATGCATGCTGACTGCTGGTACCAACTCCAGGGTGACAATCTTTCGTGCTTTAAAACCCAGTTACAACAATGATGAGAAGGCAGCGGTGGCTGCCAGCTGTGTGCTCTTGATGTGGATATGAACGATGGGGCACGGTAGGTCTCTCCTGGATCTCAAAGGAGCCATGCAACCTGCCAGTTGGCACTGTTGAAATAATTTGTGGAAAACCCCACTTTTCTGTTTCTGTGGCGTTTTCTTTTCCTTTCGAAGTGTCCTGGGAAGCGTCCCCTGCAGCTAGAAGAACAGATATTATCTGTGAGAGCAAAGAAGTATTATTCTGTTTGATTTGAATTGTCTAACCCACCTAGGGCAAAATGATCTAGAGTAGAAGAAACTTAAACTACAGGAAGTCAGATATAAATGTTATCTGATTACTTTTTGAGGTTCTCTGAAAAGACCACGATGCCACGATTTCAAAACAGGTGAACATTTGTTTAAATTCTCATTCACTAAATAAAAAAAAAAAAATGAGTGAAAAGATGCAATTGCAAAACTTATTTCTAACTGCATTTGAAATCATTCTCCTGAAATTAGTTCTGTGCCTCTTGATACAAATCAGCCATATATGTTTCCTTATTAGTGATCCACTGCTGTGTTTGGCAGCAATGATGGCCTAATTTCACACACTGGCTATTATAGGAAGTCTCCCTATAAAACAAAAAGGGAATATAGAAAAGTAATATCTCATAAAGCTCAGTAAAAAGTTTCCATCTCAATGGAAAATGTTCAGATCTATAAACAATGTAGTTGTAGCTATGAAAAAAGGTGTTAAGTACAGCCAGCATCATGACGCTTTATAAAGTAGTTTGGCAGTATAGGTGGACAGTGCAAATCAGAAGTAACCAGCAGATGAATCACAGTTCTGCCCCCAAATTTCTCAGCTGCCCAGCACTGTACCTAGTACAAACAGCAAAATATGAAGGTGAAAACACATGCCAACCACCCAGCTCATGTTAATGTCTGCAAAAGACAACATGTTCTAAAAATGTTATGTACAGCGTTGACTTCTTAATAAAACTTGCTGTGCTCCCTGTTGATAACACCTTCTCCAAACCCCAACGCTGTGTTATTTCAGCAGCACTAGTTCACTTGTCTTTGAAAACTGGCGTTTTTGTTTGCTGTGCTGCAGTTGCTGGTTGGTCCGTGAAAAAATGTGTTTGCTCCCTGCTGTTGTGAATGAGTGCTTTGAAGCTCCTGACATTCTATAAAAAGCTGATAGACCTGATTTTAAATAAATATATATATAAGAGGGAAGAGTTGAATTGGTAATATTTTGTGTTGAATCTAAATGCTCTGAACCTACTTGCGTCTCAGACCTTTCACAAAACTGTGTCTTATTCAGACTCTCCAAATTTGCAGTGAGCTGCTGCCAGCTTCAGCTTTATGCAGCAGCTTCATCCATATTCTGTGCCTCTGGTTGTTAGTTCATTTTTACCTTCTGTTGATCCAATAACTACTTTCTATCTCCTAACAACCAGATCTTAGCTGAAATCTCTGCCTGCTCACATCATGCATGATCCCATCACTTGTGCAGTAAATCTCTTTTCATCGTGTGTTAACAGGTGAGATGTGTTACTTCTGAATTTGACATGCTATCTTTTCCTGATAAATACTGTCTTGCGTTTATTATAGACCTTTATGGCAGTATAACCAGCAGAGTTGTTCACCCCATGCTCTTAGGAACCACAATCAGCTTGGTTATCTAGCAGTAGCAATCCAGTGTGCAAGTGGGAAAACAGGCTGGCTCCTAAGTTAGTACTTTAACAATGCTTTTCATTCTACTTCTCCTTTGTTTTCTTATCTAGTAGTATCTAGGGCTTTTGCTAGCCCTATAAAAAATCGGGAACAGAACAGACAAGAAAGCAGCCTAGCAAAGTAGTAGTAATGGCTAGAGATTTTCAGTAGTACAACTCGTAGTGTCGTGCGCTGATATAAAACCTAACCTGATCATCAAATATCACCTGGGGCAGCCTGAACCTTCTCTCACAAACAGTACAGCTGGGCTTGTACTGTTTCAGCTGATTCCAGGAATCCCGTTCTGCTCAGGAGCTAGTAAAGCTGCCAAGGGCTCCCTGTATTGTCCATAAAATGCAAGCCATTGTCTTCGAGAAAGACCTCATTTCTTAAAACTCTTGACTGTGCAAGATAACACCCTAGCACAGTTGCACAAATGGTACAATTTGGAGTCGTGTGCATGTGCATGAAGGAGAGAGATTCAAAATATTTTCTCAGTCAGAAGAATATTTTCATACTCTCACTCCCTTAGTCCTTTGACTGTTTTTCCATACTTGATAGCAGTAAAGTCTCCTATGATTTTCAGTCAAAAAATTTTAGTTTGTAAGAGATACATGGAGGTCATCTAATCCAAATCCCAGATCGAAGGTGGTCCATCTTACAAGGTAGGTTGGATTGCCCAGACCCTTATTCTGTTTGGGTTTTTCAATGTAAAGTAGTCTTTTTTTCAGTTACTGAATCAGTCTTATTTTTCAGAGACTTTGTTTTTGATCCTGAAGAAGCTTCTGTTTTAGCAACTGGCATTTCCAAATGCAAATGTGGGAGTGGTGAATCTTTGCTCTGGTATCAGAGCTAAGAATCATGTGTGACCAAGGGACTTTTGTAGTAGGTACCGTGTGTTCGTTTGATCCTTTGCTTCCCCTGTTTTTTTTAACTGTCCTTTCTCCTTTTCTAACTTTTTTTTCCTGGTGTTAACTGGGAACTGATCTCTTTTTGACTGATGGGCTGCTTCGCCTGCATCAGATCTTAATTTCAGATAAGTCATGTGTGTGAGGTCTTTGGTTCTTCTTATTGATTTTAAAGTCTTGTACATGCTTTACTACACAGAGTTTGTGCCTCTCTTGGAATTCACAGTTTATAGATTAATTTCTATATACAAGCTTTCACCTCAACCTTATGTTCAACAAAAAAAGTTGCATAGTTGAAAATCTCAAAAATCAAGACATTAGGAAAAAGCAGGGAGGTAACAATAATAGCCTAGGAGCATCCTGGACATATAACTGCAAACATCTTATGACACAGAATGATATGTTAAAATTCACCTTTAGAAATTTGGGAATATGAAAGGCGATTTTTATTCAGCTTGGCGTGATTAATTTTGGTTTTGAAACCTTCATGTTTGCCTTGGTAAAAATGTGGGAGGTTTTTGCTTGTTTTCTTTTCCACTTTCTCATTTATCAGAAATGGCTAAAGCCATTTAGTTCAGAGAGTATGGAAGGAAAATATTATCCCCAAAGTTAATGTTTCTGAGATATCTACAGCTGTCAAAACATGCATTGAAGAGGGAGACAAGATTTGTCATATTCTTCCATAGATAAATGTGTATACGAATATATCTATACATACATTTACATGCTGTTTTCTCAAAGAGTATTTTAGGATTAAATTAAATGAATTACACTGCTAAAATCAGGATCATTGATATTATTTGTTCATTGTGATACTTTAAACTGAAAGACCCTATTAAGGATGTATCTTTGCTCCTGTTTATATCTTTTATTTCATTCTTTGCTTTTACATATTTTTCCTCATACCCAGCAAATTTCCTACATTTATTGCTATTTTCTAGGAATTATGGGAAATTTAAAAGCTCTGCATATGGTAACTCAGATAACCTTCCCCATCTGCTTCACCTCTCCTTCTTGTTTATGTGCTTCAGTTTCAACCCAGAATTATCTGCTGAACCACTGTGTTGATTCTTATTTATGCTATCTCTGTATTTTCTTAAGATGATCATGATCATGGAAGATCACAGGCTGTGAGTGCTGAGGAAAAGTTGATGCTTCTGAGAGATTCTTACTTCTGTGTTGTTGCTATTAATGGACCTCAAATTAATAACAGCTAAAATTCATAATAATTTGAGCATTGTCAAATATTCTCCTGCCAATAAAATATATGGAGGGCATAGGTCCTGATTTTTTTTCAATAAGGCAAATTGTATTTACACTGTACTTTACAAAAACTTTCAGTTGGTATTTCTGTTAACTTGTTGTAAGCAAACATTAAATCATTTTGAAATAGCTTGATAACATAGGAAGAATTATTTAGGAGTAAGAGAAAAACTTACTGTACATATTGAAAGACCAAGTAAAAATCTGGCTATTTATTACAGCACCAAAAATCTTGTGTGAATGACAGTGATTAATGAAGATGGATTCTGAGGGATGGATGGATTCTTCTTGCCTGAGCGTAGCCTTGGAAAGGCCACGTGGCCACCGATCCAGCATGGCCACATCACTCCTGGCTCAGGGAGGAAGCTGGGCGGCCCCAAAAGTGATTAGTCTCGCCTGTGTTAGACCCCTCCAGATCGTATGCAAGATTTCTGTCTTGCACTGACTGGAGCTCAGTAATGAACTTGAACTAGATGCCTACCTTTTGCGCAGCTAACCGTACAGCTGGTAATGACGTTCAGCTAAGCACAACGGCGTGATTAGACCAGCATGATTGATGTGCCTAGGTAGGACCTTACGCTTTAAGTTAGGGAACAAACCAGTAAGTTCCATCCTGGTGAAAATGCATATGTACGGACAATCCTTTTCCTTTAATTTCTGATTGCAGAGTAGCTTTTCTCAAATTTTGACCAAAAGTACAGTTGCCATAGCAGCAAGTTTCTGCTTGTGAAGATAAAAAGAAGGCAGTGCACCACATAATACGCATAAACGTGTTTGGGTGGAGGCAAGGCACAAAATGAAAAGACCTTATAGGAAGTATGATTGTGATTTGCCCTGTCTTGTTTACCTTTTGCCCAAGATACTCGTTGCAGCGCTTGGAGTCTGGGTCTTCTGCTGAAGATGGAGCAAGGACTGGACAGGACAACTTTGGCAGAAGAACATGGGCTCTCATGGGGAGCTCAACCTGCTCCCTGAGCAAGTACGGTAGGTCCTGGAAAGAAGAACTGAGTAAAATTGATTCCAGGGTTAGCACAGTGGAATAAAAGTTAAAATGCTACTCCATGCTTTGCTCTCCCTTGGCTTGTTCAAGGCGTTAATATTCCCACTCATCCTCTCCTGGGCTCTTAAGTTCATGCCATCTGTCTCTTGTGCTGGATGACAGGTACAAAGGATTAAGTGGCTGAGTATTTGATTGATGTAAAGGAAAAGGGCCATGAAAAATGGAAGATCATTCCTTCATCTAGAAGAAGAAATCTATTTTGGATTATCTGGGTTTTATGGGAAAAGCCAATTTTCTAAAATGGGAAATTCTGATGTGGGAGAAATGTTGGGAATGGACTTTGGGACACCTTGAGGAAATGGAAGAGCAGATTGCTACAGGAAACACTTGGAAGCTGATAACTTGAAATTCAGGTGGTAGTTAGACACTTGCTGCAGCTGTCGCTGCATGCGTGTGTTAGTCTTACAGGATCTATCTTGTGCTTATCTGCTGTTCTCCATATGCTGCAGTGATCATCAACTTTTGCAGAAAAGCTGCAGTAAATAAGAACAATTCTAAAAATAAATATCCAGAACAATTTATATCCTGTCTTCAAGACCGTAAGTTATTCAAAGCATTTTGTTCTTTTGTGCTTGTTAGTGTGACTATCCTGTTAGCTCTTTCATCCAGTGATTTTGGTTTGCAGCGCTTAGCTCTGTGTTGATTCTATCAATCATCCTTTAATTTCCTTTGAGGACCTGCTTACCTTGTTACTCTACAATGCAGTTTGCACCACGTGAAGCTTAAAAAAAGAGAAATAAGCAGAAAAAGTAAAACAGGAGAAACCTGCCATTATCAAGAGGAACTGTATTAGCAAGTGCTAGTGTGTAGCTTTGCCTATTTCTCAAACTATAACTTGCAAATACAGCCTCACATGCAGCCTCAAATGCATGTCCAACTCCTACAGAATATTCAGGCGTCCAATTCCTTTTCCATCCCCTAATGTGAACAGAACATATGCAAAAATCAATCTTAATTTTTTTCCTATGCCCTGAATTGGCAACATTTACATGTGTTCCCTAGAAGGCTGACCTTAGACCATTGCTTCAGCAGCTCTGCAAGGATTTTATGTTAAAAATCTAGAAAGCTGTGAGACTAACACTTGATGCAGGTTCTCTTCCTTGGGTTTGGATTTTGGAACAGATTTTGGAAAATGGAACCAGCCATCATTGGGCAGCAGTGTTCCTTTTGAATAACCCTATTATTTGAGCCACAATCAGTTAAGAATATTTAATTAACTATATATATGTATAAATATGCGACTGATGTTTCCAGGGAGGGTGACTGATTTACACTGGCAAGAATTACAGGAGAACCAAGACAGTCTGAACAAAAGCCGATCAGTACTTTTGAAGTATTCTCCTACTGCATTTAATAGTAACTCGGCTTCTAAGTTGTGTTCATTTCTAATTGTAAATAAAGGTGCAGCTTCTCATCTTCCATCCCATATCTGTGAGAGATTAATGTGCAGGAATGGGTGGAAGATGTGGATGAGTGCCACAGATAGAGAACGTTTAATGGTCTGTTTCTGCTCCTGTCACCTTATGATGTTTCTATAGAATTAAAACAACCTTATGATTTTTAGCAACAACAAACTTTCTATCTTGTCAAAATTATGCTTCTACTCAGCAGGAATCTTGGCAAATTCTCTCCAGCTGAAGCAAACATATTTAGGTACATTTGTGCAGATCTATAAATTGCCTTATTACCATCACACAGTTTGGCTAATACCATTTATTTTCCCATTCAGAGTTGATTAGCATTCTTTAGAACATGCAAGAAAGAGAATATGTAATTAAATATGGGTAAATTAAATAGCTCCCCAAAAAGATCTTTGTCTTAGAAGGGTTGTTTTTTGTCTAGGTTTGTTTATTTGTTTATTTATTGGAAAGCGTATCTGAAAAGTAAGCAGAGGAAGGACAGCCTTCCCTGCAGTAATTCTCAGAGAACAGTGTGGGTAATAATTCTGTTTATGTAATGAAACCTATGATTTTCCCTACATATAAATATAGTTCCACAATGCACAAATATGAGGACTAAATAGCAGATAAGTGGGCAATGACCTAAAATGAGAGTTGATGTAGTTCAATATATGCCTAATGGAGTACGTAGCTTTCAGAAAGAACCATAGTAAGTTTTTCAGCAACTAATAACCTACTTCTTAGACTGCAAGAAATAAGAGCAATAATAACTCTCTAGCCTTTGGTATTCTCTCCTAGTATTCTTCAAATAATAAAAGGTGATGGTTATAAAAATAATAATGGTGTATGGTAATAAAAGGTTAAAAATAATAGGTGATGTGTTAGTTTTCAAATTCATTGGACATGAGCAAGAAAAATATTTATCTAACAAATTTAATTTTGGTATACTCCCAATTCGTTTTGATAACATAGTTTTTCAGTTAGGTGTCTGGAGTTGAATAGGAATATATGAACGAAAGGGAAGGAACAGAACAAGGAGGACTTCACTAGCCATTCTTTACTAATGGTGTCTCAAATTGCAAAGTTATTTGCTTTGGCTGATTTTCTCCTGTGTATATGGCTTAGAGACTAGAACACGTACAATTATTTAAAATTTCCCTCTGGACTATACCTATCCAAAAGCATTTTGTGCATAAATGTAACTTTATGTCTATAAATTGAATTCTGAAGAATTTTGAGAATGCTTGAAAGATAATATTGATAGAGATTAAAATTAGTCATTTTTCAAATAACTAGTAAGTTATATGAATCTTAGAGTAAAAATAAACTGTATAAAAATGTGTTATTAGCAAAATTTGTGGGTCCCAATAATTCCTGGTAATGGTGTATCTACTGGAAATATAAAGCATTTTCTGAAGCTATTCTTTCATATCTTCTAAAATAAGGGACAGTTATCTTCTATTCCTTATCATAAACTCTTGTATTTCTGATAATCTGAGATATAGCTCCATCTAACATCCTTGCTGTTTGTAAGGTGTGTATCTCTCTTGAGACATTCCACTTTTACGTTTCTGTGAAGCCTGAACTTACTGGTTTCCAGCTAAGAGCCAACTGCTGCAGAATCCGTATTTCTGCGAGGTTATTCCCATTCACAGGTTTAAATATCAAAGCATCTTACACCATGCTACTCAGAGAAGAAAATAGTGTTTTTAAAGCAAAAAAAAAAAGTATTTGCAGTAGTAATTAATTTTTATTTAAGTGCTTCTCATTAATTTGAGCTTTGATAGTGCAATACTTCTTAAGAATATAAGTTCACAAGGTCATATCTGCCAGTTTCTTGGGTGGTAACTTTATGTATTGGGATGTCCAGCCTTCTATGAGACTTCCTAATTAGGAGTTTCTACTTAAGTGAAACATATACTGTGGGCATAACTACTACTAGAGCAAGATTTTTTTTTCCCTCTGTTGTCCACAACTCCAGTAGGGTAGTGCTCTACTTCTAAGGAATTCACAAAGATAAATAAGAAAAAAATCTTATGTTAAATCTTATGTTAATCAATATGAAGCAAAATTATAAAAGGAAATTGTTGAGAAAAATGGAAGGTATATAAAGTAAAAGGATTATAAAATCATTGTATTTCTCTTGTGCATTGTGTGACTTTTTCCTTCCAATGCAGAGAAATCTCAACATATAGGGATCTGCTTGAGATCCTGAGGAGATCAGAATAATTCTATGGTAACTGTCTAAAATTTCAACTTTTTCTTTTTTAATTCGCATGTCTCAGAAATAAACTCTTAGAATGATATCCTGAAAAAAGGTACTGTTGTCATCATAAAAAAATTTGCAGAAAAGTTTCAGTTCCTGCTGAATATCCTTGTTTCATTTTTTTCCTTTTTTCTCTCCTTTTTATAGCTAGCAAGAAACTATTCATCATCATAGACAAAGAATGACATTTTGTCCAAATACTTTGTATAACCATGGAGAAATTTCTCTTTTGCTTTATTGAATATGTCATAGAGGATTTGTCCTGTATTGTAAAGCATTTTAGAGCTATTTTTTCTTCCTCAAAACGCTGTTACATGGCTCACTGTTGCCAGCAGTCTGTGTGTGTGTGGGTAAACTACATTTCAGGTATATTGTTTAAATGTATTTTTGAAGATTCCCTTCATACTTCGATTGCTCACCTGAATCCGTACTGTGTATTCACTTCCGAATGTCTTTTAGACAGCTTTTATTAATTTATAATTTCAACATGCTCTGTGAGTAATATGATTTAATAGTGTTCTAACCGGTATGAGGTATTCATTCATATTTTTTCTCTTCATGTTGTATTTTGTTCTGTATACTGTCATATATTTAAAGACACACTTTAGACCCGCAGGATCTTAGTTTTTTGAGGTTTAGGGGCTATTTTTTTATTATTATTTTATTGTACTGCTGTTTGCTTCCCTACACTGTACATAATTATTTCTCTATGACTTTAAAAAAAAAAAGCCTCATCTAAAGTTTACTTCATGCTTAATTAGGCAACTCGCAATCCTGTTGCAAAATCATTTTCCCAGTTTACTTTTTGACCTTGTTTCTAGATTGCGACTGCCCAGTCAGAGCAATTAAGGCAAATAAAACATAGTTATATATCACATCCTTTTTCTCTAGTAAGTATTCTTTACAATTTTGTCATAACTGATGTGATTGACAATGGTTTGGCAAATAATGGTAGTAGGGAAGAACAGCTTTCAGCCAATGACTGTTTGGATGCTCACTTTGAATGTTCTCTGTTTAATTTTAGTGGCTTTCTCTTCCTGCTACAGGAATGAAAATCTTCAAACAGAGTGACAACAAAGAATGAGTATCAAATACTGTCCATTTGTTTATTACCCTTGCTTTAAACATACTTTACAAAGAATAAATTTGTATTTAAAGGGGAGTATTCACGCTGTCTAACTTCAGACATTTAATGCCCGTGTTAGACTGTTCTTCATGTTGTCAAATAGGAGCAGGGAGGCTTAGGTATTCCTACGTGTGTTTTGGACTTTTTGTTGAAACTGTTAACCTAACATTTCCTCTAAACCCAGCAAAGAAGAAGACACAGAGCTTTTACACAGATCTTGAAGAGAAATCTTCAGTAAACTACCAGTAACAAGCTGGATGAAAATGCTTTGTTTGCAACGTATAAAGCACTCAGATTTCACAGGCTGCTTGCAAGCTTAGAAAATATCATTGCCTTCTGCAGTAGCCTTTAAACAAGATTGATTAAAATCTCCACAGTCTTTCACAATGTTCAGCAGAGAAGAAAACTAAACAAGTAAACACTACATGTTTATACTCTAGAGTGCAGAATGTTATTTACCATTACCATGTTTTATTGTACTGCCAATGAAAAATAGCACAGAAATTGGAATTTATTGGTGTTTTCCTAGTATATTGGGTCCAGTAGCAGACTGGAAGGAAGTCCCATTTTAGTTAGTTATTTCTATGTTATGGGCTTACACAAAGACATGTTACCTTTTGAATTGGCATAATCTCTTCTTATAACAGGTGGAATAACCTTACATAAATCTCCTTTGGGTCCTGATGAGATTTAGTGTTGTTTACATAAGCTTTGGGTTGACACCAAATCTGAGATGCTTTGACTGTTGGAAGCTTCTTCTGGAATGCAGAAGGTGGGTGGGAATTTCAAAGAAAACAGCAAAATTAATGAAAGATCAGAAATGCGAATGGACTTTGCTCTGTGTTTTAGTAATGGTGTGGTGGGGGGACGCTCATGGGANACATGTTACCTTTTGAATTGGCATAATCTCTTCTTATAACAGGTGGAATAACCTTACATAAATCTCCTTTGGGTCCTGATGAGATTTAGTGTTGTTTACATAAGCTTTGGGTTGACACCAAATCTGAGATGCTTTGACTGTTGGAAGCTTCTTCTGGAATGCAGAAGGTGGGTGGGAATTTCAAAGAAAACAGCAAAATTAATGAAAGATCAGAAATGCGAATGGACTTAGTAATGGTGTCGTGGGGGGACACTCATGGGAAGGTGATGGTCAGGAGCACGGCACGGCTGCGGAAATACGTGAGGCTGACAGCTGGCCACGTTCCTGTGCCCTGGTCTGTCAGACGGGGGTGAGATTCAGGGATTTACTTGAGTGGGAAGGGTTAGTTGTACTGCTCTGCTCATTAAGTGTGCTGGTTCTGCAAAGTGTCACACCAGCTACAGTGAACTTTGCAGTACGTGGAGAGCCTGGAGGAAGCGTGTGGCCTTTGAGCATCGTCACAAGCGAAAAAATGCACTGCAGTGCATTGCAAATGCAATGCAAAGGGAAGGTTTTTGCTGTAGCAGGAAGGTAGGGCAGTATTATTGTAATGAGTAAAGATACTAACATTTGCACTGTAATTTCCTTTTGCAACTTAAGGGTTCATAAGTGAGTTGGTGGACAGTCCTGCAATTTTTCTACTCTTAATAGAATAAATGAATCATTGAAATATGATTTCAGTTTTCTTGACACTTACTTCCTATGTCCATTACTGGCTTCAACCAACCACCCTGTAATTTTACTCTTACAGTGATAGTCCAGGTCAACTGGAATAAATGGAAGCCTTCTGCCAAGGTTATTAAGATATTTAGACAATATAGTGACCATGAACCAAGATGATGAGGTTCAACTCTCATCTGTAATACCCTGAGGTTCTTCAGTACCTGGAAATGTTAATTTGAATTTATTTTAATATCAAAACCTACCTCTATTATAATTCTTTTATGGACACCCTTTGGAGAGAAGCACAAAGGTACTACAGTCTCATAAATAACAAATTCTCTTTGTAGTGACATCAATACAATCATTTATCATAAAAAATATAAAAAATGGTTTGAAGCACTTCATCGAAAACCCAGTATGTTTTAGGAGTTCTGCATACTTTTAAAAAATACATTTTATTGCCTGCACTACAGCTGTCAACAGCCAGTATTAATTTTGTAGCACCTAAAAAAACTTTGAATTATTTTCGAAAAAATGTTTTTAATCTGCCCTATCTGATATCCTGCCATATCTTATATCCCATTTGTAACTTAGACCAGATGACTTTGAAAAATTGGCAGTCCTGCACTTGGCTGTAATTGATTATTAATACATTGCTGGTAGCAGTTTTTACTCTGTCAGATGGTTGCTTCTGGAAATAGCAAACTTCTTGTGTAAATGGAGCTTCCTAACTGTGCAAAAGTAAGCCAATTTCACTAAGCCTATTTTCTTCCAATTACCTTAGTAGAAAATATTGGAATTCACTGACCTCTATCCTCTCGTGCTGGAACTGTCCTTTTCCAAGGAATGAGGGTTTGCTCCCATGAATATCTGCTTCTCTCAGTGTCCCACCTCTGGGCACCTTTGGGACTGGAGATGACGTTAGCTTNCATTGCTGGTAGCAGTTTTTACTCTGTCAGATGGTTGCTTCTGGAAATAGCAAACTTCTTGTGTAAATGGAGCTTCCTAACTGTGCAAAAGTAAGCCAATTTCACTAAGCCTATTTTCTTCCAATTACCTTAGTAGAAAATATTGGAATTCACTGACCTCTATCCTCTCGTGCTGGAACTGTCCTTTTCCAAGGAATGAGGATTTGCTCCCATGAATATCTGCTTCTCTCAGTGTCTGGGCACCTTTGGGACTGGAGATGGCGTTAGCTTAGTGTCCCTGTGCTGCTTAGAGGCAGAGAAGGGACCCTGCAGGGAGCGGACAAGTTCGTCGCTTGTATTAAATCCCTCCTGGATCTCGGTAGGAGATCGGTCTGTTCGCGCTTATCCCTTGAAGTCTGGCAATTAACAATTCAGGCTAATGAAAATAGTTAGCTATTTTCATAAGCTAGAATTTTTAGGTATGAAAGGCCCACCAGTATTTCAAGTCAGCTGCCTCCTGGGTTTATTTTAAGATTTATAAATGCGACTGCAATCTTTTAGGACTTTCTTTTTCATCAGTTTCATAAGGCATAGTCAGTTTATTTTCAAAAGAAGGTTAACCCTTTCAAAGCTTTTTCCTCTAGCATTCAATTACGAACAGGTATTTCTCCATTCTTAATAGCCCTTTTTTATATTTTAACAGTGATGACTAGTGTTACCCAGTAGTCAGTATGTAATCCTTTCAGACTGCATCCCACTTTCCAAGCTATGTAGTCTCTCAATTAAAATAAAGGCAGTGGCCTGTGATTGTCTATCTCCATAACATACTGTGCAATGTATCTTATTCAAAAGGAAGCAAAGAGATAAAATGGATTTCCATTCTGCTTTCCGTTCCAGTTGCACCAACGGGCAACTGTTTTATGTATGTGTGGACTTTCTGTGTGTGTGTCTGACCTTTGCCCAAACTTCATCTTCCCCTAATGCACACTACACTCAACTTTCCAATTAAAAACATTATTAGAAGAGAAGAGCCTGGTTATTCTGCAGACTGTGCAAACAGTCAACTTGTAAGAAATAATGGAAAAAATATCTCTTTTTTACTGTTTCCTGGATGTTCTCCTCAAATTATCTACCATGCAATAGTTAAAATTTTCTTTCAGGTGCAGTTGGCTGTGTTTACTAATGACCTTTAAAAGTACAGTACTCATCACAGTACATTTCAGTCGCTGCCTTTAATCCTGTAGAAAATATCTAAGCTAAAAATGTCTAGCTAAAAATACACCTAATAATATTATAAATAACATGAAAGATAACTTTGGGCTTTTTCAAAGCTCTTAACCTGTGAAGCCATAAGCTGCATGTGGTATTACTGCTTCAGAATGCCAAAGACTTTGCTGGAGTCCTTGAGGAAAATGAAGGAAATAGCTCATATTCCTGACATTCAAAATTAGGAGAATTTAGATAGAATATGATGCTTTTAAAAGGTATGAACTCTTTTATCTTTGTTAGAGAGAAACAATAAAGAATACATTTCGCTCCTTTTTTTTTCTAGTTATATTGCACATTTGTTTAAAATACAGTCATGGGCAGATTAAGGAGAGGTGCTCTGTTAAGAAATGCTCTCCTTTATCCTGATAAGAGGAATATTTCTGTTTATTATTTAGTAGTAGTTGAACTATTATTTAGAAATAGCTCATATTCTTTGCATGTTTTAGTAGGCTACCAATTTGGATCTCCAGCTCACTTGGATTGGTGAGACAGCAGCACTTCCACGTGTTATCTGAAAACAGAGAGGGTCAGACTCAACTAGAGAAAACAGCTTGACACAGTATCACTTCTAACTGGGCTTATGTTAAAAAGGAAAATATTTCAAGGACCCTCTTTGGACCATAGATCTATGTGAATGATGCTTGTTTAAAATATCAGTCCAGTGCTGTCTTGCAGACAGAAATTCACAAATTATAACTCAGAAATACCCCTCAGTGAACATCGGGGAGTGACATGAGTGATGGTTGTTGTTTAAAAACTTCTCAGACACTCTGTTTTCTCTTTTGAAGAAGGTTCACCTTTGTATGCTCTTGAGAACTTTGTGAAAATGTAAGAAATACACAAAAGGGTCTTGGTGACCAAAAGCTGTGAATCAGATTCAAGATTTTTTTAAAAACTTTTTGCTTTACATTTGATAATAGTGAAGTGTTTGCAAGGCTTCTTTTTTTCAAACTGAAGTTTTCCAAACTGAAGTTGCAAAGGCACAATTAAACTACAGAAAAATAATATGATAGAATATTATGGCTAGCAATAAGAGAAGGTAGTTCAGGGAAGCATGCTGATGATAGGATGAACTTGGCAATACCAATAGGAGAGGAAATAAAGAGCAGAAAACATTTTTAATGAAAAGATTCAAATGCAGAACATTTGCAAGGATATTCTTATGTTGTATATTGTTGCCAGTATGCAGCAACCTTATTTTTAAAATTCGTCCAGGGCTGAAAGTCAAGAGCAGGAGAGAAGTTAAAAGAGGGTCATGCATAGCTCTTGATGACTTATAAATCAGACTGTGTGACCTAATTGGACAGATAATTAAATTATCTCTTAGGAAAAGCAGATTTATTTGTCTGATACTGCTTTCAATGAGGTAAATGGTAAGACTCCATTGGTGTATGACATTGCAATTGATTCAGAAAGGTTTTATTTACAAAAAAAAATGGTGATTCCATTCTTTATTTATGTGGCTTAATCTGAACTCTAACTACAAATTACTCAGTCTTACGGAAGCTAGTGAAGAAACTAGTTTCTAGGCTGAGTTTTGGGTCAAGCCTCTGACTTCTGTGTAATATAGTTCTCTGTAGCTTAGGGGGAAAGAATGTTGTTTTCTATAGTTCTGCTTGAACTAGAATGAAAGAAAGAAAAAATGTTCCTTCTAATATTGTTAATATGCTTTGGATATAATCCAATTGGTGCTTACTGATAGTGACCATTTCTCCCTTCTTTTTGGTTCCCCCTCAAAAACTATCAAAATTCTTTACTTCCATCCCCCCATCCCATGCATCTTTTTCCTGACATTTTATACTATGCAGGATAAATGGGTTTTTGTTCCTTTTTTTTTTTTTTTTTTTTTTATGCAGTTGAAAACATGAAAATGTAAAGTCTTTGAGAGAAGTGCTCTGTTTTCAGGAGGTATAACACAACATGAAATCAACACACAGTCAGCTCTGATGTTCCTGAGCGTGGAAATCTATGGAAGAGAGTATTTGGATAACACTGCTCGTCCTGCAGGTGGTAAAAGCGGGCATTGCACGTTCTCCAGGTGGAAAACTGCAACTGCTCTCCTGGAGCTCTAAGAAATATTTCCTTAGATTAAGAGATTTTATAGAGTGGAAATATGGAGCATGTGACATCAAATCAAAGTTTTGAATGTTTTGAATACAGTTTAAAATTCTTATTTGTAACTGTAGACTTAATTTAGGCTAGGAGCAAATGGCACAGCAGCTGTTGATGTGAATAGGAAATTTTGTGCTTGTTATAAGTTGGAATTTATGCTAGTTCATTCATATGATCCACCAGTTTTTGACTGGAACTAGTTCCTAGTCTCTAGTTAATCACCAATGAGGAGAAAGTGATTTCTACTAACAAAAACTCTCAAATTGTCCTTCATCAGTTTTTACTCTAATTTCTTTTTTAGCCTTGAGCTTTGAAATCCATACACTGAACTGCCTCTAAATTAGCTCTAGAGTAATGAAGAACAGCTTATCCCGAAAGGTGACCATGCAATAATTAATAAGATGCCCCAGAGGGTTCCATGTATTGTGATAGCCTTTCCTCTTTAGGCAATTTAGGGGTCCATGTGATTCTTTGTAGAAGCCCGTGTTGTTTTTATGGAGATAACTTTGCAAACCGCATTAGAAAGCCATCTGTCACAGACCCTCCTGTTGAAGTACTATGTGTTTTGAGCCTTCTGCAACTGATTGCTTAAAAAAATAAGTTTAACAAGCTGCTCCCATTACGTCTTGTCTTGCTAATCTGAATTACTGGAATGAGCTGTGTAAGTTATACCATCTGAATGTAATCCTTTTTAGATTTTTTTTTTCCTTTGGAGATTTTTTTTTAAGCTCTCTAATGCCTTTCCCTGATTACCCTATCAACAACTATTTAAAAATGAGATAATTTCTCTAAATTAGAAAGGGTAAAGACATGCCTATGAAAGGTGCTTAAGGTTAGTTTCTCATTTTGCATTTCCACAAATTCATTATGGTGAAAGTGCATATAGTGTAATGTTCTTTTCAATTTTACCTAAATTCAAACAAAATGAAGTAGTTTTTTAAATTTATTTTTCCACTTTCCTTTGGGGGATTCCTCAGGGACAGATGCTTAGACTGAACTGATTATACTGAAATGAATATTTTCAACCTGTGGTAGTTTGTATTTATTCATAAATTGATCTATAGAAACATAAATCATCAAAGGTCTTATATTCTATGTATCAGTATTCTAAGACAGCAGTGCACTAAAACTTTGAAGATGAAAATTTTCTAAGATAAGTTTCTACTTATGATTTATTTAAACAGTAACTAACTGAAATGCAGTGATTGCAGTGATCTGCATTTTATTTTTATAATGCTCTACATATACTGAGGTGGATATAAGGCACTTGCACAATGGATATTTTTTTAAACATTGGGTTTTTTTTGCTGTTCATCTTATGTCCCAACTTTTAAAAGCCGTCATTTAAATGAGCTCATGAAGGTCTCCTCAGGGGTTTTGTCTTGTTTTAAATAAATTGAAATGAATTGATTTAGAGAGCCTATTACAATTCGTTAAACTTACTCAGGCTGTTGAAGAACATGATGTCACTGGGGTTTATTATTGATTACAAGGAAAGAAAGAAAGAGAGAGAAAAAATGGAACTGTTCAGCAGTGTTTTGAAATTAATTCATCGGTTGTGTAACATGTACAATATAATCTCTTCCCAACCAAAAAAATTGATCCTGTGTGAGTATCTATCATTTTATATGAAGTTAATGATAAATTACAGGGCCTAATTTCAGAAAGTCAATCGAGTAAACAATGTAAATTTTAACTGTTCCCTTAGTCCTTATTGTTATCTGAGGACTCTCCATGGAATAATTATAATGAGCACCCTTGGTATTTCTTTGCAATTAAGCGTTTTGATGAGGATGGTACATGTGACACTTCTTAGTTTTATCAGGGGAAGTAAATAGTATGAGTTATGCCCTAGTAAATCAGGGGAAGGAAGCAGTGTGAGTTTCCTTATGTGCCAATGTAAAGTCAACCAGGAACTAGGAATGCTGGTCCTATGTATTGGGGAATGGTAAACTTCCTGATCACAGGAACCCTTTCTCAACTATATAAGTATCATCTGTTGGTTATCTTTGTGATAAAATGTTATTAAGGTTTTATTTGAGAAAATTCCCTGTGAGACATTCCATATACTTTGAAATCTGAATTAGGCATATTTGATCCATGACATTTAGAAAATAGTGATGGCTAGTCTTTTGTATCGCACAGTTGGAAAAAAAATCTAAGTCTAAACATTTAAAACATTTTTTTAACTGTTATTTTATCAAGGTTACGTAAAAGGTTTCAATTGGTTTGTTTAAGAGGAAAAAAAAAGTTCCTATTTACACTAAGTACAATATAAGAATTTTTGTCTGAAAGATATTCTTGATGACATCACTTCAATGATTTATTACAACAATCTATCATCACAGCAACCACTTTCTGATAATGTGCAGAATTGGAACAATAAATCTCTAGTATGTTATCTGAAAGGCTGATACATTCTATAGGCTTACATTTGGAGGGTGTAAAGGTTTGTATATGGTGTTGTGAGGAATTTAGTGATGTTCTGTGTATGGTGAAGAAACACAGATGTTTCTAGAGAACCACGCAGATTTTGGATGGTCTGGCTTATACATGGAAGGTGTCTTGGTATAGCTGTGGATTTTACATCCTAGTTGAGTTGTCTTATGGCTTTGAAATTCAAATTATAAGCCTAAAGTTGGATGGTATGAATATCCTTTTCCACTCAGAAGTATTTAGCTGGTAAACTCCCAAAGGTATAAGACATTTTAGTCCAAATTCAACACCTATATTGAGGATGTAAACCTGAAGAGATTCAAGTTTACACAAGAATTGTCTAAGGGAGAAGAAAGTGAATCCCTGTCTTGATGGCCACACCAACATATAATCTTTTTTTTTTTTTTTTTTTAGCATTTTGTTACCATATAAAGCAAGAATTAAATAATTTACAGTTGTGAAATCTGTCTGAGAAAACAGTAACACTAAAAGGGCTCAGGAATAATAGTGCAGAGCCAGAAATGTAAGAGCTGCTAAAGTAATGCTGTAACAAAGTTTCTCAGTACATGAGTAGGGTAACAGTGAGCAGAATGAAGTAAGTGACACTATAATATATTGCATTAATAAGACCATTATAGCTATGGTCTCCATGGTTCAAAATAGACACTAAATAATTGAAAAATGTTCCTGCAAAAACCAAAACAATGATTCGAGGTCAGAAAACCTGATTTGGAAAGAAAGAAAAGCTCTTATTTTATCCAAGAGAAGACTGAGAAGCAATTTAATGTGTCTCTCCTTGGTATTCCTGTGGATAGTTCCTTTCTGATAGTAGAGGGCTCTTTAATCTATCTGATGAAGGTATAACAAGATCTGGTAGCTGCAATCTGAAGCAACACAAACTGAGATTAGGCATCTAATATTGCTTATCAGGGAAATTTGCAAAATCAAAACAGTGGGTGTGCTTTTCACCGCTTCAAGTAGTTAAATCTGGAGGGTTTTTATATATTAATTACAGTATATCCCAAAAGTTAGAAAATGAAGACAGAACTTTTGGTATGAAACTGTAGGGTATGATACTGTAGGGTATCATTAGATTACACTAAACCTCCTTTGCTACCTTTGGAAGCTGTGATTTATTTGTTATGGCAACTAGAGAAAAAATATAGATGCATAAATACACAAATACACAAAAGTGTAGAGTGAATTGGGGTGTTTCCTGCTAAACACTGTACATATGCATAGTGAAAACATTGCTTCTGTTCTAGATGTTTGGCATTCCAAACAATAGTTAATAACATAAGCAAATGAAGCAAGATAAATCTCTTTGCTTCATTTAAAAAATGTAAAATTCTTATATATGTCTGAAAGTATCAACTTTGGTGTAGAAAATGAGGGGATGAGTTTGCTGGTGTGAAGCAGCAGTAGTTTTGGCAGGAAGAAGAACTGCTTGGAGGAAGATAAAGCGGATGCACTTTAAAAAGCGCAGGAGTCAAAGTGTCTCTGAACTTTCTTCACTCATGTTCATCCCACTCAGGTGATCCCATTAAGTAGTCTGGTAGATTTAATTTTTCTTTGATTAATTAAGCAGTCCAAAGTTTTAAAAATAACAATTGATGTTCAGAAACGCTGGCTCTGTCCACAGCAAAAAAAAAAAAAAAGTATATATATATACATGCTTATATATGAATTGACAAAATCTGTCGTTCATTAAGTCCAGACATAATTGAAGTTATTTTCTGAAATTGAAAATATGCTATACTGCCATAAAATCTGCTTCACTACTTGGCTCTAACCTTACTCACTTACTGTAATATGTGAATAAAGATTTTTCCTGACTTTTAGAAACTGTGGCTCTAGGTAACAAGGACATTTATATTATCTGCATTTAAAAACAAATAGAAAGCCATGGATTTTGTAATGTTCATACTGAAAAAGTTTAAACTTTTCATATAAACCACACCAATGAGTCCCTAGCTGATACTTCATTGTATATGGACCCACTTAATTTCTTTTCTGGTTCCTCTGCTGAATTAAAATGTATCTTTTTTAGATCTTTAAATACCATCTTGGTAATTTCTAAATTAAAATACTGTTATATGGAAAAAAAATCACTTTTTTATGCAGTGATGTTATTTTATGGATTTGATAGAATGAAGAAAGCAGTAAAACCCACCAAGGGTGAAATTCATTCCTGGCAGAAAGCCAGGCCAGGCATGTGTTCCAGGGAAGTTCTGCTTGAGAGCTATTATGATATGGCTTTGTTTGAAAAATTGTGGGGCTAGAATTCTTGAGGATTAGTCTCAGATGATTTCTGGTATGCTATACTGATACCACTGTATTATCAGAACATCTCAAAAAATCAATTAATTTAAAATCTCTAGCACTCATGAGGAACTATTATTTTCCCAGACTGAACTGAGTTACTGTAAGATTAAAAAGTTTTGCCAAGGACATATGCAAAGTTAGTATCAAGGTAGGGACTGACTAGAGCTGAATAGAAATCAGATTTCATTGCTGTTGAAAATAAAACGAAATCAATTGAAATTTCCTCTGAAAAGGTATTAGAAGTCATATGTGGATAAAATTATTGTATTTTGTTGAATTTAAATATTTTTATTTGATTTTTCTGTACATGTTCTATTAAAAAAAAAATCTGAAAGTTCCCAATTGAACTAAAAAATTAGTTCAAAACTAATGTGCCAGGAAAAAAAAGTAATGTTTTTTTTTTCTAAACAGAGTTTATGCAAAATCAACAAATTTGAGGTTATCGCTGTTTAAAAGAAAATAGCATTATTTTCAGCATTTTGATTTAAAAACTTCAGTCTTGTTCTTCTCTTTACTGGTCTTTTTGTTTTGTGGCCCAGTTCCTTTACTAAAGGTTCATACTTATTTTTACAAAAAGCACAATAAGAGGAATATGATATAGAAGGAGAAATTTTGTAAAGGTAGGTTCATTCTTCATTTTACAGCTGTTGTAGCTATTTTTCTTTCTACATCTTGAATCTTAAAATAAAAGTAAAGCTTCACTGACAGACAATGCTGCTGCTCTAGCATAGCAGAAACTTTCAATTTTATTTCAATACACTGTACCAAAAATGCATTTTTCCTTTGGGAAAATAGATTCTTCATACACTGATGTGAAGTAGAACTGGAAAAGACTTATTAGATCACCATTTTCCTACCAGTGCAGGAGGTTTCCATTTATCTACACCCCAAAGCATATTTTCGTTATTATTAGAGAGATGTATGTATGCCATGTAATTATTTCATTCCAACTCTCTGGGGTTTTATAACATTTCTGACAGAAAAATCTAACAATGTTGAAGATAGTAGCAAAGGGGCAGGTTGACGGTCAGATTACAAATCCTTAAAGGGTTCTGACAATATTAATCTTAGGAACATTGACTTTCTATGCCAGTGGAATATTAGAAGAAGGTAAAAAGTAAGCTTTGCAATTCTATGTATTTCCTTGTGCTCAGATTTCTTTGGCATCTAAGAATAACTCCATGTCAAACTAGGCACAGGCAAAACTGATAAATGATAAGTGGCCCTATTTTGTCTCAAGTGTGAAACATGGAAGAATGCAAATTTCATCTTCTTTAATTAAATATTTTGTGATATTCACTCAGAGCTTAGTTCAAGAAGTTTGTAGACCTTTGGCAGATCTTGCGAGCCTTTCTTGTTGGAAATATATGTGAGACACTTCAAACCTCATAAATTTTCCTGCAAGTCCACATAGATATAATATATTATCTTTTCACATTTATTGGTGGATATCCGTGAAGCATCCATAGACTCTGGAAGTTGAAATGTATAAGGAATGCTAGAGAGAGCTGATACAGAAATATCTCTAGCTTTTTTATATATGTGTGGATATACAGTTAGTGTTATGTTCTTAAATATATGCTCATATTGAGTGGGTAAGTAAGTGCATTTTGTTTAAGTGCCCTTGTTTTCTATGTTTCATTTTGCAGTTTTCTTTTAATATTTCTCTCCATTTGTAACCATGAATCTGTACATACAGGTTGATTGTGTAGGTAGTAATAGGTAATGAAGTATTGTATATATTTTGAATTGCATTTGTGAAATAAAACATGGTCTGGAAAAACTCTTATGAAATATGCCTAAATTAGCTGACAGGAAGGCTGAGAATTTCCTCTTTCACTGAAGCATAGAAAACTCTGTTTTTTTCTACCTGACACTCTCCATTAATCTCAAAAGGAAGCAAGAGATCCTGATGCCACCCCATCCATTACAGTGTCAGGAAAAGCCTGGGAAATAGTGACAACTTTTCTACTTTTCATTTTCAGCGATCTGTGGAATGGGACTCATATGTCCTTGAAAAGGACATATGTCCTGGTGAAAGTGCACACCAGGATAGTCAAATAATTTTGATGGGGGAAATTCCAGCTGGATGTGAGGGGGGAAAAATGACAACCTATGTGATTAAGCAGCAGAACAGTTGTTGAGAGGGGCTATGCAATCCTGATCCTTGGAGAAACCCAAATCCCATGTGGGTGAGTGGCTGAACAACCTGACCTAACTTTCAAGCTGGCCCTGCATTGCTCTGGCATTTGGACTAGATGTCCTCCAGGTATCTCTTCCATGATGTAAATATGTCTAAACAGGAAATCCTCTAAATTATTTTCATGTAAATATACAGATTGCTTTTCTAAGTTTGACTGGTCCCTAGATTCTCTTCCATGATAGTGTGTATCTAAACAGCTTATCTTATCAGCAACTCTGATGTGTAACACAGCTAGATTAATCCACATCAGGAAATTTCCAGGGGACAAGTCCCCGTACACTGTAATAATGCTTTTAAGCTGTAATTTATTCGAACAGTTCAAATGAGTTTTAACATCCAGCAGAACAGACTGTGATGTTACAGTAAGAGCTTCCTGTTATAAAATCACGAGTGAAAAACAATTCTAAATTGTAGTTTTTATTATTTAACTTGAACCTTTGAAGTAAATTTTACCTTAACTATGTCATTCTGTTATGAAAAAAGTCTTCTCTAGACAGCAATTTATGAAATAACTTGGAGTTTTTTGTGGTTGTGTTTTTTTTTCTATTAAATTAACTGAGAAGGAAAAAAAATTGTATCAGTACCAACAACTTTCTGAAAGCAGTAATTTAAGACACACCTCATGACAATAAAAAATATTAAGGACTGTTAAAATTATTGAATAAAGAAATAAATCTTTTAGATGAACTTTTTCAAAATTCCTAGAAATATATTTTAGGATTTAGACTTATCTGTAGACTTGTTGCTAGGTGGTATATGAGGATTTGAGGTTTATACTGTAGAGTTTGTATAAAGTAAATTTTTGGCTTATACTGTAAGTTCTTATAAATTAGTTATCCTGTAACTAAATATCTTTAGTTACTGGTAGAATTGATGTAAATCAATAGGCAACCTGCAAAATTATGTCAAATATTAAGAGGATTGCCCTTTATTTCCATAACATCAAATTATTATCTTGTTTAAGGTTCAGATGCACACTTGCAACTTTGCTGATGTGTAATAGCCAGAGCTTGTTAATTCTAGAAGAACTGGAAGACTTACAGTACCTTTTGCATTTTTTCTAGGTACATTTTCTTACTGCTTTTTAAGCTTCAGTTTTACAGCTCAGTGTTCCCAGTAAACCTCTGCATACACTGCTTACAAGATATTGAAAATGAGGGATCTGAAATGAATGTAGGAAATTTTTCACTTTTACCAGTTTATAATCCCTTATATAATTCTTTTATTTCAATGGTATAGAGTCTATAGAGGACAAAAATCCTCTACCCCTGGGAAATAATTGCTTAAAAACACATCTATGACTTAAATGAAAACTCACTAACATTATAGAAAATGTTTTCATATTTCAGATATTCTATCTTCATAAATACAAATAGCCGAATTTTCCAGTATTTATTTGGATTGCACATTTTGTGTTTTTGCTAAGGATTATAGAATCCGTAACAAAAGGATTATCCTGTTAGCAAAAATTTCATTAAAAAAGAGAAAATTTAAGTAATAAATTTAAAATAGTATGTATACAAGTATTTAAATGAATTAGCATGTGACTAAATCTGAGACTCAGAAAGAAAATATCTACATATGTTATTAGTGTATTCATTGTTGATATAAATAAGTGCAATGCAGAACTCACACAAGTTTTGTGATTAGATATTGAGTGAAATGAACCTTCTCGATGATTCATAATGGTTTATGACTGAGTCATAAGTGAATTAATGATATTTAGTGATTTCATCTGAGGCCTTTGTGCATAGCTGATAAATGCTTGTACTGAAATGATACAGAAATTGAATTGTAAAATTTTTAATTGATATCAAATTCTAAACCTTTCTCTACAGTTTTCCTAAAACCTTGTACTAATCAGCCAATGCTGTAATAAAAAAATCATCTAAGCTTTATGGCTTTTTAATTTAGTAAATTAAGATGCCCCAAGAAACAGTAATAACAATGAAATTATAATTGTGTATTTGCAAATGGGAGGTCTTCTAAAAGTTTCTGTTTTTTTCCTATTTTTGATCAGGTCTTCGTCTGCGCTAATGTGCCTGTCCCTACATTGGCAGCACTTGTGAAGGGTCTAATGAAGCTCTTTGGAGCATCAGCAGCTCAGAGTACCTTCTGCTTGGCAACTGAATGGGGTGCCTTCTGCTCCCAGAAGGGCAAGCCTGGTAAAGGCAAATGCAATCCTTTTCACCTCCTGTAATTCACCTTTCCTTCCCTGTCATCTAATATATAGCAATATGTGATGAAAAAATAGTACTTACGCTATTGTAGCATAAGAGAATGTCTGTCTTTACAGAGACAGCAAAACTGATCTTTCCCCTTCTAGGTTACATTTTTAGATTACAACCCAACATCCACATGTATCGAGTGAAATGTCTATTACTCTGTGGAATATTTATACGAGTCACAGAAGTGCCAGGAAATTTCAGACTTCTCTTTACAGCAGGTATTGGAGCTACTGACACTCTTGAGATCTTATTCGTCATCTGATCGATAAATCCTCACCGTCAGTTGAGGTGAAGAGCAAGGATTACTGAATCCCAAAAGGGCCCTTTATCCTAACTTATTTATTTATTTCTTTATTTATCCTCTCAAGGAAGTTATTTTGGATTTATATACTTGTGACCTGAATAGTCAAATACTTGACTGTTCTTGCAAAGCAAAGTGAAGCCTCTCAACAGCATGGCACATTGATGTGGATTTTCTGATTATACTCTCAGAAGATACTCGTCAGCTCTAAGCATGGAGAAATCGCATGCATTTTTTACAGTTCTTCAAACAGAATATGATACTAATGTATAGCCAAGGTAAAGATATCAGGGTATACTTTTTAGGCATCAGTCTTCTTTTTCTGCAGATAGCAACGCTTTTTGGAGTAAAGCAACTCAAAGATTTGAATAAAAGAGGTTAGAAGAGAATACCATAAATCACTCTTTGTTTAAATGTTGAATGAGATTGTTATTAATTTTCTTCATTAGACTACGTATTTATAGTTTCAGAGCCCTATTATCTCAAATTTTAAGATTTTTATTACGATATACTCCTCTCTCATTTAAATCCTTTTTTGCTTTGTTTTGTTTGGAGGCTTCAGTCTAAACAACCTCTTAATAATGTGCTTTAATCTCTGGTGTAGAGTCACATTTGGCTTGACTTCCAACAGCTTTCAATTTTTCCTGTATGTTTTCCAAATTCTAGAATACATTTCTCTTTGGTAATCATTTTCATTCTTTATTTTTCTGTAAACTATTTGCTTACTTCTAATAGTATTGTTTTGCTTCTAATAGTAAAGTACGGACTTTAAAGGAAACTGTTAAGGAACCTCCCTGCTGGTAAGGTGAACCTGGGGTATCGGTCCTAGGCACTGTATAACACTTCACTGGGTAGATAAAAGCTGAGTAATAGAAGTTACTCTCTCTGGCTGATAAATTGCAGTGTCACCACACGGTTTTGTTGGAGACCTCTCTGCACAAGTGGAGCAGCATGGTCACCCTCTGCAGCCTCCACACTGTAGTTATTTACATTACACCAGGGCTATGCTCTATAATCAAACTACATAGGAACATCCAAGTCATGTAGTGAATAGTGACCATAATTTCTCTTCAGATCATCTGTACTACAGCAAAATTATACTCAATTCTGTGTTTCAGTTTAAAGAAACACAAAATGGGCACTCATCCAATTGTATTTCCAGTCAAGTGAAATCTACAGAATCCATATAAAAATTTAAAGACTTTTTCTTTTCAATAAAATATTTTTAAAATGTCTCAAAAATTTTAAACAATATTAAAAAAATTAAATTACATATTTATTTGGATGACATTTTACAGGATTATGCTGTAAAAGTTTCCAGAAAAAATACAATTTCTTTTCTTCTAGAAATGATTTAAAATCTATATTTCTGTGGGTAATACTTCTTTTTAGCAGCAATATGTCCATAAGAAAATTGCTCAATTGTCAAATAATACTGTACGTTTTGTCATAAATTATTCAATGGTTATTACTCAGCTTGATCCAATTATTATAGGTAGCTCTAGATTCTTTCAGTAAATCACTGTCATCTTTGGAGAGCAGCTGATTTTAGAAAATCAGTTCATGCCTAGAGCTGATACTAAGAAAACACTATACTTAAATATGAGGGATGGAAAAGCTTCTGAACACTTCTAAATTTTGATTGACTTCAGTCACCCCAAGATTACAGGTATCTTTTTGATGTGCACTAATGTACCTTCTTACTATTTTAAAATAGATGGCGTAATGGAAAGCGGAATGACAGATGCACTTAACAGACACTGTTGGCCTGAATCTCATATTGCTCAAGCTACAAAACCATGGCAGTCCTTGTCTGAAAGTGTTCTGTATGCAAGCACATGCATAAATATATTTAAGTGTGAGCATATGTTGAAAAGCCTACTTAATTTTTTTCACTTTTTTTTTGTTCACTGACATATCACGCTGCTATTTTCACATAGAATTCCACGCTTTTTACATATCCACACTTTAAGAAACCAACCAGAATCATATTTTGATTTTCTGAGTGTTTCTATTTTGATTTTCTGAGTGTTTCAATAAAGTTGTGTGTTATTGGATAACTGTTTTATGGTATGGTTTACTGCACTGTAAAAGACTCCTACAGTAGAGGGAAAGGATTTGCTAAGCTCCAAAGACAGCTGTGTGAATAGCCTCTGTAGCTGGTTGTTCCTTTACTAAAATATAAGATAATAACAGTAGGCTACCTCATTCTCTTAAAATTACTTTGCTTTGGTGATACCAGTGATACTATGGAACTTTTTTTGTGCATTATTGGAGATGTACTGCTTCTTCAACACCTGCTGGTCTAAATTACTTGGAGACGTTGGGAGTATCCTTGCTTTCACAGGTATTTCTAACAGCTAATTGCCTGTGAAAAGTCATTTGGTTATTTGCAGCTTGAAATGACAGGAAGTAGATTGAAGATATTCCCAGCTCACTCACCTCCAATTTTTAATTCTATTGAATTGAGCTTTAGCATGTAGACTATACTGCTGCTCCATCTACTACTCCATTAATAATTAAATAATTTAGATTTGTTTTCTATATGGAGTGAACTGTATGCTATATTGCATGTATCATTTATGGGTTTGTATTAAATTTTACAGTGGGAAAAATTGTTCTAGTTAATTGGAATGAATAATGATGGCATGTGCTCTGCTGAACTTGCATTATTATCTCTGTGTAATCAAAGTTGGTTTCAGTTGGTGTAGCTCTTTCAATTCACCAGAACTGTTATTCCCAAATAGGAGCTCTGGCATGATTCACTTCCAAGAGAGGTCAGTCCTCAGGGTCTGTGGGGTACGAATTTCTTAATCTATACATGAACCCCAGACAACCTGCAACTTACTATTCAGGTGACTACTGAGTGATCAACACGTCCCATAGTCAGATGGTCTCTCTCTGTTTGGTTGATTGGAAACTCCCACATACAGAGGTTTAAGCAAATCCAAAGATTTTGGTTGCTCTTCCTCATATTCCTTATTGCCTTGCCTATGCACCTGATCCACTTTGGCCATCTAATTTTTGTCTTTGTTTCCAGCTTTGATGAATATATGATTAAGTATATGTTGTAGCAGTTCAGCTACTAAGCTCCAGTGATTTAACAAAGAAAAAAAATTACCTGCTTGCAAAAGCAACTCACAAGATTATTTCACTTTATATATGCATACCTTGTTTGCAAAATATTTTAACATCAAAGTTTCAATGGCTCAGTGCCTACAGGGAAATAGTTTAAGAGCTTCAGAGCTCTGGAAATTCAATCCGCTTGGGGATTTTGCCTTATATATTTAACCATGAGTCTTAAAAAATAGTTTCTGTACTATAAATTTAAGAAGGCTGTTTTATTTTGTGTTGAGGATTTTCCTTTGTATATAACCTTAATGGATACCTGAATTCTTTCAGATTTAAGTGGCTGAATTAACCTGCCACCTTGTATAAATATCAGTGAAAAATATTACGCCTTTCTGTAGCTTCTCTGCTTACATCAGTTTTATATCTTTGCTTCAGAACACAACATTTTTTGAGTAGGAGGGCTAATGATGCCATACTATGCTTCACTTCCTAAGTTCCAATATCCCAATTACAGGGATACAATTTTTCTATAAAACAATAAATATATATAACCATACCACTGAACCAAAACTACATGGTGACTATGTGCTATATGTCATCAGATTCCACCTACCAACTTTTGAGTAATTAATTTGTTAGCCAGGGATCCAGAATATGCAGATACTTTTCTCAGTCAGTCTGGCGTCAAAACTGCATAGACCTTAACTGCCTTTAACACAGAACCCTCGAGTGTTAGTATCACCCAAGACAAGGCTAGGAAAAGAATAGCCAAAAAGGACTGGGTTATGCTGCAGTTTTTAACTACATGAAGACATAAAAGACTAACTTATAACTGCAGAGCAGAGCTAAAAAAAGATGGTCTAGATTTGCCACAGATAATTTAAAACAGCTTTTCCCAATGCAGCACTTAAAATAACATTTGATTTAGTAGTGGTTATGAGTGAAATCACCTGTATTCTTTGTTGTGAGCAAGCTGGTACTTGGCTCCAAGCTTCATAAATTAATGCTGCTAGGTGTTGCATCTTTAGCATTTATTGGTCCATGAATTTATCCCACACAGATATAGAAGATATATATTCTGGGAAGTAATCCTTCCTATTTAAAATTGTGGACCATAAGTGAAATGAGGCATTTTAAATGATACCCCAGTCATGTTGTGATAAACATTTCATTTATGATTTGTATCTTGTACTGCACTTCTATTTTCTCCTATCTAAGAAATTTTCTCATTGCCTGAATTTTATAGTGAATCCTGCTAGGCATACTCCAATGTTTAATTAGGCTATTGTTTTGTTCTGGACCAATATTTCTGAGAAATATTTTTTTGATAAACATGAAGTCTTTCACTCTTTAAAACTAAATTTTAGGCACTTTTTATTGCTTCATCCTTGCTTTTTCACTCAGCAATTTTAGCCAAACTCTATGTTTAGGAATCTCAGGGATTCCTTTTTTTGAGAAAGAGCATAGAATTGTACTACATCTAGGTGCCTTGCGTCATATCTAAACCTCTGGATTCAGTATCTCTGCTGCAAATGCAGCCTTCCCATCCTCATTCAGGTAAGCTCCAGACACACCATCCATTTGTCACGTACCCTGCTTTCTGCAGGGACCTCACCTAGATAAGATAGAAGGGCCCAAGAGGAACCATGTTCCAGGCAAGTCCTCGCCTGAAATCGGTACTTCAGACCTAGTGGTGTGGTTGTGGTGCCTGTTGTATAGTTGAGGCAAAACTGTAGGAATCATTTTAAAAATGGTGCCTTACCAGTGACTCTGTTAGTATGGATTAATTTAGCTGTCCGTTCCAAATTAGAAGTGTGAATTCGTCACCATGAGTTAGTCCCGCAGTAGTCTTGCACTATTTCATTTTATAGCTTGGGTTTCACCCTCTCACAGATCTTTGAAGTACCATTTATTATTTTGCCGTGTGGGCATGCCCTACATGCTAACAAAGAAGTACCTGGCACATAATGTGCTCTGAATCTGTAGAGGGTGTTTTGAAGGTGTGCAGCCTGTTGCTGGACTTGTTTTCGCTGAACCTCTGTATTCAGATGTAAAGAAGTGAAGAGAGCACAGAACCGAACGGATGTGCTGTCATTGGCCTGTCTTGTTTGCTTTGGATTAGAAACTAAGCACTCCTCAGTTAAGGTCAGCAATTTCATTCTTAAGTACAAGGACTGAAGACTGAAATCTGAGATCATAATATCTGAATTCACTAGAAATGATCCTAACTGCTTCCCTGCCTTTTCCCCTTTTTACATAAGTTTGTAAATGTGATTTTATCTTTTGTAGATTTGTAATTTGTGATTGTTTTCTATATCTTTACCTTCTCATTGCACACCATATTTTACAACATCTCCAATTTTAGATTTCCCCACCTTTTCTTTTTCATTATCTAGCTCGTTCTGTACCTTACCTGAAAGTGGTATTTTTGGAAGCTTTTCAGCGCTCAAAGGTCTTGTATTATCCTCTGGCTAATGCTCTTCATTTCTTTATTGATCTACTACCTTTTTTGTCTGCTTTCCACTTTTAAACTGTAACAAGGAATATCTATCCCTTTCTTCTACTGGTTAGACAACAATGAGAAAATTGTTCTCCAAAATAAGCACAATTGATGCCTCTTCTTGCTCGGAATTGCTTATTTGATCTGTCAGTCATGCCACCTATTTCCAACACAGCTAGAAATAAAAAGCTGGACTAGAAAAAATAGACTGAAGATGCACCTTAGCCTTATACACTTTAGGACAAGGCTATAAATACACAAACTTCTGTTTGCAACCTTTTTTCACATTAGGAAATAGTGTATTTAAACACAATGAAAATGATTGTGTGTGATTTAACAACTGAACAAAAATACCATGACAAATTCATGTGCAAAAAGATATCATTAAGCAGAGATTCAGTTGATTTAAATGGCTGATTTTCCTCAGGTTCTTGTGACAAGGTATGGATGTATCAGAGGTGGATTGAGGTGGATTAGCAGTTGGATCTTGTTTTCAGAGTGGCCTTCTGAAGGCATTAGGTAACTGAGTACTGCCCATTTTACGCTCAAATCTTGTTTATGGGCAATAAGGAAGTAAACCTTGGAGAGAGGGAGAGAGAGTGTGTGCCAAGAATTCATTGTCAAATACTATTAATTAAGTTAAATACTATTTGTTTGTTCCCCGTGTTATCCCTAAAACTAGTTTTATCTAATCCTATGTCTGCATTTCTTCAGCTGAACATGGCTGAGTTGTTTATAGCAGTGGGATCTCCTGTGGCAGCCTGTGCCCCATCTCTTATCATCTGACGCCTGCAATCCTCTCGTTCTCCCCTGCTATCTCCACTTTTCAAGGCCTTTGCTACCAGCCTGTGTTTCTGTGCCCTGGAGTCATAAATGTCAGATCCTACTTAGAATAACTGTTTGTTACTGCTCTCTGTATAAAACTGTGATTGTGCACACAAAGTTAAAACAAATTAGCAGTAGACATCTGGTCAGTTAGAGAAATTGCTGTTATAGCCGAGCACAGCTTGCATTTTACTTGTCGCAAATAAAACTGCGAGCAGGTCAGGTCCAGACAGAGCAAGGCTGATGTGCTGAGGCCTTGCACATTCAGCACAAAACATACGATCTGGTACTAACAACGGCAGTAGTGTATTGCAGAGCTGCGTAGTTGCACATAAGCAGTTTTCAGGACTCTTGGTTGTTAACGTTCAGTTTTGTAAGTGGCCATTTGAAGAAAGCTGAATACAAATTTTTGGTTTTATTTCTGTGGAATTTTACTTATGTGCTATACTTAATCTTCTTTCCCAGCAAAACCCGTAAGGGATTTAAAACAGCATGCATGAAAGGTCGTAACTTATTTTCAGTGGGTTTGGTTTAATTTCATGTTGCCCCTATTATTTTTCATTCTCTCATTTTTACTAAACAATCTATTGATCCTGCACTAGGGAAATAGACCTTCTTTGAAATAAGCAGTGTTTAATATTAGCTCTAACTCCAAGATAGTCCATGAATCAATTTGCTACATCAGAAGAGATTCCATTAATACACTTATCAATTACTACAATTACATTGTTATATTTATTATCGTTACTAAAGAATTAATTGTACTGCCTATCTAAACAAATGCTACAAAGGAAATATTCTTAAAAGTGTGAGCCATCAGCTCACTGGTGGCTATGGCACAATCTTAACATAGTATTTTTCATGATAATGGGGAATGTCGGTAGAACAGAAAGCACAATCTGCTGAAGTGAAGCAAAAATCTAAAAATATTCCACATTGACTGGACCTAAGAATGCAAAGAAAAATAATAAAGAAAATAATTAAATGTCAATGTTTTCCACACTAGTAAGAATTTCGAATGCACCCAGGTTTTGTACATAGTCCTAGTAAAGGATCATGTTTCGCAGTTAGGCCTTTGTTTTGTTTATGGTAGGATCCAGATGGAAAATGATGATGATAGTAAATTTAAGTAGTATGTATGGAAGGTTTTAAGGCATCACGTAAAAATTCAGTTAGTTGTTTTGTTTGCTTCAGTATACAAATGATTTCATATACTATGCTGCCTGTATGCAGCCCTACAAGGGAGCATGGTATGCTCTTAATTCATTTTTAATGGGCATACTTGTGTGTTGTGTATCTATAATGATCTTTTCAGAAATTTAGATTCCTCATACAAAATAAGCAGTAAAAAATCTGCATGAAAAGTAGTTACTTCACTCACACACATGAAGAAGGCCTTTTTAAACTTCAATTTTTCAGCTATAAACATTTTTTCTAAATACCAAACCTGTCAAGTCCACTTGATAGATTACTTGTACCATTTAATTTTATGCTACCAAACTGTTTTAAAGTGATGGAAGTGCTAAGAACTTAGAATCTAAAATCAAAAGTTTATTTTGGATACTCTTCTGAAAACCCTCCTACAGAGGGACATTGTGTGCCAAGGTTGTTCTAGAAGGGATGCTGAGAGCTGAATTGCAAACGCTAGAATCGCAGTTCACTAACGCGATCTCTGAAACCCTCTGGCAGGTGAGCGGTTCCAGGTAGCACTAGATTTGTGTCTTTAGCTGAGTGAGGCTTATGTAGTTGGACTTGGATCTGGAAATGCACACTGCGTAGCTAGCTAAGAATTTGGTTATTTATTCCTCAGGTGCATTAGCTCATTTCTGTACAGGGTTGTAGAGGTAGATTGGAGGGTAGGGAATAAAATGGGGTTTATTGGCACTTCTGACTGATGAGAGATGCTTATCATCCCTTTTAACAGTCCTTCAGATCCCCAGCTCCTTCCAGAACATCTAGCCTGCTTTGCTTTTTGGATCTATATGCTACAAGGAGATTCTGTCCTTTCAGGTACATAACTGCTGAGACTAGCTGAAAGGTAGAGTACAGAGAAGCTTAGTGCTTTCAACTACATCATAAGAAAAATTTAACAATTCTTTTTTTAAAGAAGCACCTACCCCATGCTCATGTTGTTAGGGGCAGGTAAGTCCTGGCTTTTTCATTTCACTGGAATATCCATTATTACACTTTTTTTTTTCCCACTTGGAAACATTATGGGCATTCATGTTTTCCCAGGAAATTATTTCTAATGAAATAGTTTGGATTAAAAGTTTTTCATTTTTGGTAAAATTTTAAATGCTGCATTTTGACACATATTCTACTGAATATGATAGATACTATTATATATTACTGAAATAGAAGTAGGTCATCTTCCAACTGACTACTGAAATATTTCTTTTAGTTTTCTCTCTTTTTTTTTTATGAGCATGACCTTCCTGATCCTTCTTGAGTAAATAAGAAGCCACTGTGCATTTCAAAATTTATTATTATTGTGCACGTTGTTGTTCATAGTGCAGTAACTTCTAAGAGCTCCCATTGGGCCTGGACATATATAACAGCAGAAGCTTGCTTGCTTCATGTATTTTTTAGACATTTATACCACTGTCTACTGGTTTATGTTACCCCTGTAAGGTAATGGAGAATGAAAAGCACTTCCATGATTCAGTTTTCATGATACATAAATAAGTAGCAATAGTTCCATTTTCCTGCCAAGAACATAGGAAATGGCTCACATTATAAATGAAAAGAGAAGATGCCATGAGTAGTTGTGTATAGCAAGATAAAAGGTGGTAGAAAAAGGCAGAAAGACTGAAACAAATAATTTCACATGATAAAAATTATGCTAAAAGTTTGTGTGGAGATGCTCTGTAATAGGCATGGAAAAGGTTGGAAAATGATTGAGAAGAAAGTTTTACAGAAATAGTAAAGGAGCAAAAATAGGCAAGGGAAAATGGATTCTGTAAGGAAAGGCTTACAGTTAATTCAAAGGAGGATATATGAAATAAAAATAAAAACTCCTGCTGCCTCATTCTAAGCAGATGCTATATTAAAAATGCTGATTGTTTATAATACTAGAAGAATACCATGCTTTGCAGATAATTAAGTGCAGCAAATTTTTTTTATGGTTTTTCTCTCCTGTCAGTATCAAGGATTTTAACACTTTTGGAAAAGAAGCTGCATGGGATGGCAATCACAGTGAGAGAAACAGCTGACGTTTGAGTTTTTATATAAAACCATCCATCCTAATTTTAAGGGAAAACAACTGGACCTCAAAAAATAACAAGGCAGAAGGAAAAATAGCTCACCTGTTTGAGCCATTTAAATAGATCACTTCTATTTCAGGTGTGTTTGAACACTGAACAGTGTCAGTCAAAAAAGAGGGGTAGCATTAAAAGAGTTGGAGGAGAAAGGAAATAATTATATTTCAAGTTTGTGAGTCAATCATTAAAACATGCATGCTGTGACACAGTCCAACCCTTTTCATTCCTGTCCCTGTTTGTGTTACTTTGTCTAAATAGGACACATCTAAAATTGCACTGTAAATTCACTGGGGTAAGTTCTGTGTGTTTGTTTGTTTTGTAAGCTGCCAGTAGGCTTGGGGTGCTATAATAATAATTTGCTGGATCTCATTAGTTTGAGGATATGATATTCTGATACAGGCAACAGCACGTGTTTGGTTTGCTAACAGCCTTTCTCAAAATTGCTCCTTTTCATTTTCTCTGATTGCCTGCTTCCCCCACCGTGTAAACCCGTGTGCGCACAGACATTCACACAGATCCTGCTGCACAGGACCTCAGTGCTGCTTGTCTGTTGAAATGGTTCAGGTTCAGGGTTTAAACAGGCAATATTTCAATACTGTTTTGGAATGAATAAGTTGTAGGGAAGCATGAATATTATGCAGTTGGGGTCAGGCTTACAAGGAGATACAGGTGCCTCCGTATCTTAGAGGATGTGCTCAGAAATTCAGCCTACTTATTCCTAACTCCTACAAAGCTTGTGATAAAAATCAGTGCAGCTACAGCCTGCGAGTCTCTTGAGTGCCTGCAGTTTCCAAGGGCTCAGATCTCAGCGTCTGGCTCAGTGGGAGTTTTGCCTTGTGTGGTACCGAGTCTCATTCATCTCCTGTTGACTTCAGTGAGAGTTGAAAGGTGCTCAGCAGGTGATGGCAGATATCAGTGGAAATGTAAAAGCCCGGATCACTTTGAATATTTAAGCATTAACACAGGGAAAGATTAATACTATCTCAGGAGTGAGAGGAGGCATTTTTTGCTTATGCCTACCTATCACTGGGCTGCCTCCAAAATGGGCAGCCCTACTTTTTTTCCTTCTTCTCCCTCTAGCTGCTTATCTGCTGGGGTATATTTGTGGAGGGGGATTGTGCGTGTGTTGTTGTTTTGTTTGTTTGTTTGCTTTAAACTGTGCAGTGTGACCACTTCTGTGATCACAAGATTGGGTAGAGTGGATACAGGTGCTATGAAAACATGAGAGAGGAGCTGACCCTTTGGGTAGAATCTGGCCATTAATTCCTTCTCCATATAATTTTAAGCTGCACCCAGCGATAGCGGTGAAGGAGCTCTCGCAGAATTATGGTTATTTATTTGCTTAACTGCGGGTGGATTTTCAGCTGTTTTATATAAAACCATCCACAATGTTGATGTCCAGACCACTTTGTGAAATCACTGCCTAAACTTTAGATTCTCGTATGTTTTTGGAGATTTGCTTTTGCTGCCATTGCTACTAAAGAGCTTCTCTGTAATTCTGGAGGAATCTTGGAAATTAAAAGGTTTTAAATACTTTGGGGCATAAGAGGAAGCTGTTTAGAAATAGAGCTAAATTTAAAGCTGAACTTGTTTGAATCCTGGCTGATAACACTTGTCTTTTGAAGTTTCTCCCTTTGACAAGAAAAATACCATAAACTTCCTTCAAAAAGCATAAAAAGTATGCAAATAAATCAATTAGAAATTTGAAAGTCGATGAATCTTCTATTGGTAATCCAGAAGGAGTCTGTTCATATTTTTGTTCTAAATATGTAACTCAGTAAATTGGTTCAATTTTTTAATGATAATATATGAAATGGAAAGTTTTCAACAGTCATTTTCAGGAATTTCACCACTTCTTCCCTTTGACAATTTAAAAATACATGCATGCATAAAAATACATACATACATATATATATATATATATATACACACACACATAATCAATAAATCTATCTGTAGATACTGAAGATAACTGAAGCAATGACTTGTTATGGTCATATAACTTACTATGTTAGTGACTGTCAAGTATGTTGTTCTTTGTTTTATGCTATTTACCTTGCTTTCTTTCACTTTCTAGTTAAAGCCAGAATCGGCAGTATGAGAATTAATTTTGTCTCGGGATTCTGGACGCCGCTTTCTCTGCTTGTCACGAAAATGAGTTATCTGCATAACTCACAATTAGCAACCCTGGTAACGCCATTCTTAAAGTATTTGGATTTTTTTAGAAACAGTACATATACCTTTTATCTCTTAGTTCTCTGAGTTTTTTTTTTTTCTTATTGAAATAAAAAAGTTATAATTTACATTTGAGGTTAATGGCAAAATAAAAAATCAAAAATCACTTTGAGGTATCAAAACCAAAATATTAGTTCAGATTGTTTACTCAGCAAAATGGGAATCCAGGTATTTGCTTACTAAAAATATTGTGATGTTTGTTTATTAATACTGTGAAACAACAAATCTGTTTCTTCCACGGACAGTTTTGTTCCTTCAGAAGAGGGTGAAAGCCCTGAATTTTCAGTAAATAAATTGCTGTAGTTTCTAGAAAAGAAATTTTCTTTCCAGAAGAACCAGTTCCTTGAAAGCAGCTATATACCCCTTTGTACAACAAAAGGGTCAATGCAGTTCCTTCCTGCAGGGATGCAAGTGTACGCAAATACTAGTGAAGGACTCTTCTCTTTGATAAACATATCATATACTGTTTGCTCACTAACAACTTCCACTTAAATTTGATTACTTCTTCTAATTCTTTCATACCACTGTCATCTACAATCTCTTGCTTTGAAGGTGGCAGATGGCTGTACGGATAAACAGTCCTAATGAGTTTTGATTTAGCTGATTACTGATAATCATTTGATTCGGTGACTGCTGAAAAACTGAAGACTGTTCATCTGAGGAAGGGTTTGCAAGCCTGGATTCATCCAGTTTGATTCAGCCATCTAAATGTTACCTGTCACTCTTCCTAGTCACCAAGACTCTGCTTAAATCAACAGAGAGAAAAAAAAAAATCTGTCAGAAGGTTCATCCCTTCCGTCAGAGCTACCTGCCGAGAAATCCTAGGCAACGAGCTCACACTGCCTGTTTTAAGGATGATTAAATTTAGATGAGGAGAAAACTTTTCCCATCTTATTGTACATTTGCTAAAAAGAGAGGGCTGAACACTGACCTTGCTGAAACAGGAGCTGTGCCCAGCTAACTAGATCACTGTCTTTTTTGATTTTTTTTTTTTTTTAATTTTTAAATAATACTGAATCTCTCTATTCAACTCTAGAACTCTGTAGTTAATAGAAGTTTGTCATTAGGAACTTCATCAAAGGCTTTGTAAAAATATAAATAAATAATGTCATCTGCTGTTAAAATTTGTAAGCTCCACTATAATATCCACAAAGTCAGGCTGGTAGAATTTGTACTGTGCTATGCTCCTTATCCCTTATTAAATTATTGCTATCCCTTAGAGGCATGTTCTGAAACACTTCCTACCTACTTATATTTTCAATGCTATCTCTCATTGCTAATTACCAAGAAAGATATAGGTGACATCTGACCCAAATTTTAAGACTAAAAGTAGTGTTTTCCAGTCTTTCAAAAGCAGCTTTGTCTTTCTGCTGATTGTTTTGAAATTTCTTGCTTTGTCTGACGGGGTGGCCTCAAAGCATGCGTATGTCGTGAATCATATTTCTTTCAGTGAGTTTAGAGTTCAAACTGAGAGTCAAAAAAAAAGAATGCAAAGGATAAAGAACAGATACTACCTGAAGCCCTTTTGTCTTCAATTTCCTGCAGGTGTGGAACATCCCACACAACTTGGAGCAGCGCACACAGCCCAGGGTGCCTGTCTGTGAATCTGCCAAGTGCAGCAGTTTGCTTTGTCCTTCCCAGACTAAGTTCACCCAGAAATGTTCCTTACGTACAAAAGGAGTGAGCAGGCAAGGGAGAACTCAGGACACCAGCAGAAATATTACCCCCAAATCCTCTTTCTCTAGCTCTTACAGTGAGCGCATTTCATTTTCTGTTTACAAAACAGTTAGAATGAGGGATGAATTTTGGCTGAAGCATATATATAGTAAAAATAGAATTTTGTCCCACGAGTGAAAGACTCTTTCCAGAGCTGCATTAGCAAACACTTCTTTGTTGAAAGACAGAAGCCCGTTATTCCTCCTCTCTCTCAGGGGAAGAATCCTGGCACTATGAAAATGACATTTTTCTATTTCATCAGTTTAATAATTCTAGCACTTTGGCTTCTCAGTTCTGCAAATAACTCACTAAGTGGTCCAGAAAGTTTTGTGAAACAAAGACAAAAGTTTGACTAAAACTCATGTCTTGCAGATTGCTCATCCTGGCTGCCTTGGTGTGGTATGCCAGATACTAGGGCTTTGTTTTTTTTTTTTTTTTTAAATGATATGTTTGCCTCTGATGAACAGAGATCGACAATATCCAAGCAGTCTTTAAAAATCTGCTTTGTGATTAAGGACAAAATGGAAATTAGAGCTCTGTGCCATTATTAGTGACAGCCTTTGAAAGCACAATCTTTAAGAAGGATGGTATTTACAGAGCATTTAAAAATTAGTTATGTCACTTCATATAAACACATGCTTACATAAATTGTTGATGCAAGATTAATTGTGCTAATAAAGTAGGTTAATTCCATTGCTTCCATTCTAAGAAATGGAAGCTATGAAGAAGGTACTGTTTATTTGATTTTTGGTTTATTCACAGAATTGAGAATAGGAAAGTTCATTTTAATTTCCTGGATTTTTTAGGCTTTACTTCATTCCTTAATGTTTTTCTCAGTGGCTTGCCCAAACATTCAGACACATATATTGCCTTACAAATAAGGGAAAGGGGGTCTTTCTGTTTCTGTAAGGAGGAACTACAACTGCTTTCTCTCATATTCACTTGCAAGTTTTGCAGAGTATATTCTTCCCAGAATTGTAATTAAGGGAGATTTGATTTGGACAAAGTCACCTCAGTGGTGTGTTATTTTCCTTTTGCTATCACAACAGTTGAGATCAGCAACATAGAATTTGATAGATAGTTACAGGGGCTTGGAGTTCAATTGTTATCACTAAATAAGATTTTTAAAGCTCTGAGATTATTTCCTACCAACATAGCTCTGCATCCTTTGCGAATTGTGGGCTGACCAGAGGACAGGTATCCTGCAACTGGAAAAAGCTAAAGCAACATCATGTCAACAGCCCTGGTACCAGTGTAACCTTCTTAGGCTAACCAGGTCCTCTGTTATATTGGCAGTCTGAAATTGTGGTCATCCAAAAGTTGCTTGAATTGAATTATGAAGCAATAGCAACTGACCCAAGGTCAGGAAGGACGAACATGTTTGACATCTCGAGCTGAGCCCTCTGCTCCCTTTGCTGTAACTGATTTATTAGAAAACTCAGGTCTTGGCCAAGATAGGACCAAAGGCTGATTGTAAACATCATGTTGTTTAATTTATGGGAAGGCAACCTAATAAAATCAGTCACCGTTTAATGAAATAGCTATGTACATAAATAGCTTCTGATTACCCAAGCCAACAAAAGAGAAACAGCATGAAATGTGCTCTCTCCTCCTGTGTTCATTTCCAGGCGCTGTTCTGCTCGGTGCCTGAGAGAATGGCACTGCTTGAGGAGGAGGAAAATCTTGTAAATGACAAAATCAGGATGTGAGACGCGATGAAGAAAGGTAAAGCTGCTTGGGGAAGGTGTTCAGGGCAGCAGGTTTTTCCAGCTCAGTGAGAGATTTCTTGGTACAGGTTGTTTTGGAATTAGCATTATGAAAACATAAGATTGTATTTTCCAGTTTATTTTAATAGCTGTGTTTGGTGATAGAAATAGGTATAGCAGAGTTGCCTCTTTGTGTTGCTTTCTCACACCATGTGAGAATTAAATATATTGGTATGTCAGAAACAAATTTATATCTTCTATGAAAAAGATCCAAGTGATTCAAGTTAAATATATTAACACAATATTTTACAAAAAGATAACTCATGCTACATCATTTATTTCCATGAGTTATAGATGAACTCATAACTCATGAGTGATAGAGCAAAACAGACCTGGAAGTGAGTTATGAAAAGTCTTCAGCAGAAATAAATGGTGTGTTTAGAATAAGCCTGCTCCACAACTTTTGTTTATGGAACACCAATTTCAGCTGTAGAATGCGCTGATGGACTGTAATATTTTATATTAAGCCGTGAAGCCACGAGTGCTTTGGTCGAAGCACAAGTGCTTGGTTACATTGCCATCAATTGGAAAATTAGGAACGAGCACACACGCAAAGACTAGTGATGGGCTGTGCTGTAGTGGTTACTTTTGCCCCTGACATTTTTATTACTAACACAATGGATGTGACAACAGTGACAGATAGATAGGAAGGAAGAAGTTAACAAATTGCTTTTAATTGTTGGTAAAGTTCTCATCAAACAGTGCCATTTCCTAGAATTTGTAGATGTCTCTGAACAAAGCAGAACAGAAATGGTGGACAGCAGAACAGGAGGAAACCAACTGGGAAAGAGCAGAGAATTCCAGGTGCTGCTGTGCCTTTGTGTGCATCCTTTGTGCATTCTGTGTGCATCCATCCTGCTCCTCCTTTGTTTTATTAGGGCCAAACAGGTTTCAAATTAGGAGCTCAGTCACTCTAACCTCTCTATGGGGTAAATAGAAATAACTCACCTAAAACAGGACTTATTTTCTGAAGGAGCCTAACATGGTACAGGGATTATACAGGAAACCTTGGACACATAAGCCTCACAAGACCTAATAAATACGCTGCTAAAACTGGGCTTCAGCATGATGCTCCATCAAAACGACCACAGCAAAATATAAGCAAAGAACAAATGAATGTGCTGATAATATGTAATACTGCTGATACCGCTGTGAGAATGTGTAGTGAATGCTAAAAACGGAATGGGAAAAGAAAGGAAAAGGTTATTAAAGCTTTATGTAGATGCATACACAAGTTTATTCTGTATGGTTTCACAAGCAAACAGAAGTGGCTTCGTTATGCTCTAGAGGTACTTTAACAGGAACAAATATACTAAGAGTTAAAAGGCTCTTTAAGCTAGCTGAAAATAAAATGTAGTAATAAGAGCTCTTGGCTGGGAGCTGATGCCAAACAAATTCAAACGAGAAATAAGGCACGATTTCATAGCAGCAAAGGTATTTAACCTTCAGAACAAAAAGCCAAGGGCAGTATTGGATTCTTCATCTCTCTGCCTTCAAATCAAGACTAGATGTTTTTCTATAATATGTTAAGCATAAACTACTGAGCTGAGTACAATAGAAAATGAAATTTAATGACCTGATATACAGGGTCAGGATAGATGATCTAATGGATCCTTCCTGCCTTGAACTGTGTGAAAAAGTTAATGGGGCTGTACCATTTTCCAGAGGAAAATAATTTATCTTTACATCCATTACTCAGCACTTTTTTCCTGTTTTGGGGTTTTTTTTTTTAGATGACCTGTGTAAGTTCATGTTTACAACCTTTGAAATTTTTATTTCATGTATTTGTAAGCAAAGTCAAGAGGCCTGTCAATTCCTCACAATTAGCTTTTTTTTCAAAATTGACTCAATTTAAAAAAAAGAACCATTCATGGTAGTTAATGTTTGGCAATGAGGTCTTTGTACTAGGGCTTTCTGTTCCTAATTAATTTAGATGTAATCATTCACTACATCTTTATTCTTGTACTTCCCCTCCTCCATGTCTCTAGGGTTTTTGGTAATTAGAGGGTTGGAATTACCAATTCTTGTAAGCTTTGGGAGTGGTGAGGAGAGGTTACCTTCTTTTTCTAAGCTCAACTTTAAACAGAATTTTATTCTCATGTCTCTCCTTCCTCTGGAGGTCTGTACAACTTCCCTAGTGCTAGTCTTACTTTTTTTCCCTATCCAGTAGCTTAATCCAAGATTGATTCATTATATTTCTCTGAGGCTCACTGTAGCAGTTCTGACTTTCCTCCTGATACACACAACTCTCCTTCCCTTCTGTCTCTTTTGTGTTTTTGTCTTCCAGAAAGAAGATGCTGGAAGGCCTGTGTTTAAATTAGAATTAATATCCTTCCTCGGGAATAAATCATGTTTCTCATGTAAGTACTGCACTGTCATGCGTTTGATTACCAGATGTTCATATTTTGAATATCATATTTCTGTAATGGCATCTCCAGAAACGGTATCATCGCTACACAGTGGCTGTAGAGACACCCCGTGAATATTTTATAGCTCTGCTCATGGCAGATCCTCCTAAGGTGTCTTTTATATCTTGGTTTCCCAGTGAATCAATTGTCCAATTGCTCAGCAAGTTTATATGATGATTTTCATGGGTTCTATTAGTTCTTAGCCTCAGCTAACATTGCTCCAGTATTTTTGTATTCTTTTTATTCCTGTTCTAAGAGTATTTCTAAGTAGTGGCACGCCACAGTGTCACTGTTCTGGTCAGGATCTGAACTTTTTCTCAGGCAGTCAGAATTCTAGTTTTGATCTGTGGAAATTTCAGTGATGGACTGAAGTTGTGGATCCTCTAATCCAGTATTGTTTCTCTGGTAGTATCAGATGATTAATAGGGTAGTGAAAAAAGCAGTCCAAGGGAAAAGTTTCTTTTTGAACATGTGAGGCACTAACTTACTTTTAACATGCAGCATAATCATTATTTACATATATAAAATATTTTTCCTTTTTCTTGTTTTTTTTTTATTTTATTTTATTTTGGACCATTCTCTAACTGCTCTTGATGCTATTTTAATAACAACAAAAAAGTTTGTCTAGAATTTAAACTGCCCCTTAGAACTTACATTGCTTTCTCTCTGTGGGAATTTTTAGCTAAATGCTCTCTTTTTTTTTCTGACATTTTAATTTTTTATTAAAAAACTCTGAATATCAAGGAATGATACCTCAGCACGTGAACTTGGGAAGGACATCCTGAATTACAGAGGGAGGCTGAATTGTTCTTTTAGGATTTTCCATATTACTGTATCATATAACACTGTGTTTAAGGATCACATAACCATTTTAAGGCACATTGATTGTAGATATTCAGGATAGAGTAGAATTAGTGTCTCTAATGTAGAATATAGAGTCCCTGAAGAGCAAGGTTGGGATGGATCAGTGGCATTCCTTCCTTCCACATTCTTTTAGATTTTTTTTTTTTTAAATCAAGATCTTATTTTTATTTTTTTTTTCAATAATCAGCAGGAGGGAAGAGTAAACTATTTCCATATCAGAATTAACTTTCCACATAATCAACATCATATAACAATTGTATTCCTAGAATTGTTTCTGATGTGATTATCAGATTAGCTTCTACTTATCTATATTCAGATGTTCATTTCTTCATATCACCAAGCTGCTTTGCAATTTGTCATCATTCAGGAAGACACAGAAGAGCACAGAATAGTGCAAGATCAGCTCACTCATAAACTCTACTCAAGGGAAAAAGGAGTTGTTCTGAGCATTTTTTTTCATTTTTAGTGTAAATTTGAGAAGCTATAATTTTGTAACAGTAAAAGATTATAATGGAACAAGGTTAAATGCCTGTCTTTTTCATACCATGGATACGTAAAGATAACATTCAAGTTTCTTAAGACATTGTGAAAGTTAATTAACTGAAAGCAGGTCTGGTGTTCTTTAATGCAAACATGCATACTGAATGATGCATGGTTTACCCGGTTCACCTTTTTTCTCATTCTTTTTAATATAGTAAATCTGGGACATTTAACTGTTGGTAGTATTTCTTTCTGTCAAATAACTGTTAGAGAAGAACTGTTTTCTTGATAAACATTGTGGGAAATGTGCTCAATTCTTCGACAAATACCGTAGAATAAGCCTAAATTTATTTTGTAGTCCATTTCTGAATTATCAATATATAAAAAAAAGACAAACTATCCATTGGAATATATATTTAAAAGGAAACCCCACTAAGCATTTCCCAACGATTCATAACATTTGATTTAATTTTGAAATGCTATTGAGCATCAAGCTGATGTTTCCCTAGAACTGTGTCATAACCACGGGATCTCACTTCCGAGCGCTAACGTTCGACTTCAAGCTGATCGTTTGCTTTTTGCTTTTTTTTTCACAGCTGCATCACTTTACAGTTATCTACTCCCAGTTTCATCTACAGGGAAAGTCTGCAGTCAAACCATCCTCCCACAAATCAAGGCAATTCATGACAGCAAATGCTATCTGAGCATGCACCAGAGAAGCTCCCTTAAGACTGAGTACAATTGCTTCTGCGAGAAGAGGTAAAGTTCAGATAGCTGCTTCCTGCAGTAGATTTTCATCTCTTGCATTGAGCAGAATCATATAGATTGTATTTTTTTCTTTTTTTTTAATTTGGAACAGTAACTGTTTAAAATAGAGTAAGCACCAAAAACATGCAAATTTGTAACCTGAGTTTGTTGCATTTTCCCTTTTCCTATTACAAAAATGTAAACAAAAATGCTATTTTCAGCATTTTCTGTTCATTTATTACAGTTCTTCATAAGGATAATAAATACCAAATTATTTACTTCAGAGGATTGTGAGGATTACTTAGTTAATGTTTATAAAGCACTTTGAAGATAAAAAGCACTATTGAGCTACTTAAGAATTACTGAATAGTTAATTATCTAAAGGTCCCATTCTCCCCCCTACAGGTTATTTCTACATAGGGGAGAGTAAACTCTGAGCTTCACATCATCACTTCCTAAGCCAGGATTTTTAAATAGTGTTGGTTTCAAATATTTGCTTTTTTTAATGACCTGAATCTGGCTCCTTTGAAGGCAATGGCAGAAGTCCAAAAGGTTTCACTGAAGCTGGATGCAGCTGTACAGAATAAACAAGTAGAAACAAAGAGAATGCCCTCTCCACGTTATTTATATTTTATCTTGCATCATGTATATATGTATGTATATGCACACACATGTGGTGCTTTGTAGATGAATATGTTTTTTTTCACTTTGACTTCAGGTGTATAGAGCTCGTTCCTTCATGGAGAGGCACTTTTAGAGAGACCCATTGACCTTGCTGGGAACCTATGTAGGCAAAATGAAGATCATTGCAAGAGCTGAACAGGATTTTGCCCCAGAGATGAATAATCATAGCCACAGTGAAGAATAAGAGGAGATAGCAATTTATAGACAAGTAATTATGACACTTTGAGGTGATTTTCTTGCTATTTATAAATGTAGAAACACACATTTAATGTATTTTTGTGGATATGCAGAACATTTTAGGTTTTGATTTCCCTTTATCCTTCTTTTTTCTCTCTACTGCTTTTCTCCTCTTTGTGTCTCTGTTTCTGTCTCATTTTGAAGATAAATTGGTGATTACTTTCTCTTGGCAATACAGTCCATCTTCTCCACCTGGCTTCTATATTCTTCAGCCTCGCAGTTCACACAGTTACCTCCTACAAGGCATTGGGTAAAAGAAAAGTAAAACAGTTTCTGAACCCAGAATTTAGTGTCCAACCTTGCCTATAGCAGAAGCACTAAAGGTAATTATCACACCTTCTTCCAATATTTTAACTGTTAAAAACATCTTAAGTTATCAGTGTAGTGTAAAAGTTATTCTGCTTGCTAAGGAGAGTTATCTTCCTTTGAACTAAATTCTTTGGGAAATTGCACACATGTCAGATCTTTACGGTAGAAGATATCAGTTCTCCAAACAGCAATACATATAATTAATTGTGAAAACATTGAATATATTTTGATTATGGTATGACTGTTTAGGAGTTTAATGTTAAGCATTTGCTAATACCGGCATAATTAAGGCTTAAATTCATCCTTATACCCCATTTGAGGAAAAAAAAGTTATATGAGTTATATATTTAGCTGGAGTTTGTAATTGATTCCTCCCTAAGATAAAGAATGGTATCTCAACCTGAACTCATTTAAATTTGACCTTTTAATGTGCTACAGCAGCATAGTATCTTATGCTTTTAGCTGTGTTAGCCCTTAAATCAAGGTCTAGATGTAAAAGGGCACTGCTGATTCCTTGATTTTTTTCTATTTTTTTCCAAGAGCCGATCTTTAGTTTTTTCATATTTAATACTAAGAAATCTAAGATTTTTTAGATTTAGAGGAATGAGTAAAGCAATGAGAAAAGATTTGGTTATCAAGCCTGTCTTGGTATACCCAACTGTATATCTGCAAAAAAAATTCTAATCTGATGACATCAAGCATTGTTAAGTAAATGATGGTTAAAATATGCTATGAAATAAAAAGTTAATTAATGTAGCAGAAAAAAATGTAATTCAAAAGTGAATTTTTGACACACATGTATTGAAGTTTCCAAAGTACAAATGCTAATTATAATTAAGTTTATGGCTTTATGCTTCTAAGATCTTTCCCGCAGGATCTCATGAAATATGTGTGTTTACAGGAAATTGTGGAAATAGTGACTCATCTTTTCAATAATTTACACAGGATAATTTCGTGAAAAGCAAGATCAGCAGGGGCAGCAGGGGCTTTTTTTTTTTTTTTCCTTCTCCTGAATGCAGAAGTTTTGATCAGCTACCTCTGAATCCTCAGAAAACATGGAGAATTTTCAGAGTACAAGAGATTTTGTTCTTTGGCAATGGAGTTTTACTATTAGCTGCTCCAGACCTCTAAGCTTATAAGCCATAGCTTTATGCCTGTTACTGAGACCTTTCAAAACTTATTTTCTGACTACTTTCCAAACACTGTTATATCTAAATGTCATGAAGCACTCCCAAAATAGAGGTCACTTGAGGCATTTCTCCAGCTCTTTCTTTGAGTGTTTGTGCTTAATCTCAGTGGGCCGTAATGTTCTTCTTAAACCTGATTTGAGAGACTGAAGGCAAGAGATGGTCAGTGCTCCTAAAAAGTGATTGAAACCTGAATTATGTGTGCTGTCCCAGGAGACTGCAAGCAGGAAAGGAGTGATACCGCTGAGGTAAAAGCAACCAAATAATGTGACATTCAGTTCAATTTATTAGATGGACCAAGGAACAAATAAACTGTGTCAGAAAAAATTTTTCATACATACTTGCCACACACAAACACAGGGTTCACTGAGGCCCCGCAGCCATCAGCCCCATAAGTCAGCCCCATAAGCTGCAGGGAACGCGGCAGTCCCTGTGACCAGACTGTCCCAAGGCCCTGGGCAGTGGCTCAGCAGCAGCCCGTAACCGTTCTGCCCCATCCGTCTACTTCTACCCAGTGCTGGGTGCTCATGTCCGCAGTCCTCCACCCCAGTCTTTGCTACCAAGGGTCTTTGCAGCCCAATATTGGGACGAGGTGCCAGTTGGGTCACAGTGCCCCTTCCCTGCAGTTTGCGGTAGTGTTCTCCTGTCATTTGTTGATCCATGGCCTGTGCCAAGGCTCACTCTACACAGGTCCTGTTTGCCCTGTCATGTCAACCGTGGGCTTCTTATGCTTAGGCCTGGTTTGCAGTATCCTCTTGGCCATGGCTCCTTATGCTCGCTTGGCCCTTGGTCAAGGCAAGGCCATAATGCTGCCGTCTCAAATGAAGGATAGGTTCTGCACGTTTTCAGCGTGATGCCAACTGGCAGTTTATGAAGCTCTGAGGTACTTTTCTAGACCATCTTTGTGGATCTCCAATACTGAAGCTGCCAGTGATTGGCCTAGTGTACGGTGTAAGTTATAAAATATATTTGAGTTCCTTCAGTGCAAAGGTGAAAACTGTAGCTCCAAGAGCAAAGGGAGGAATAGCTCATCAATGGCTATTGATGCCATTTTTCCTTGGCTGCAATCCCTATGGCAGGGACTGAGAGATGGATGTCAAAACAACAGATAAAACATGCCTTCAGGTTGTAATAATGTCAAATACTGCAATGAATTCTTTCAAATATTTCTTACAGACGGACATGCACAGCCTAACAATATTTTTATAGTGAAGAAAATCCAGGAACTTTGGTACTAAAAATTACAGGAGGTTCTTGCAAATGCTTGAACATAACATGATACTCAGCATAATGAATATGTTAAATGAATAGCCACAGGATACAGAAAATGTTCTACAAGTCTGTCCCATTAATCTTCTACAGACTCAAAATCTGCTACAACAATGAAATTTTCTTTGGGAGTTTTCTAATTTTAAGCTTATTGTAGTCATCTTGTCATTTTGAGCCCTCAAATAGTGAGTAATAAAATCTGACCTTATAGGTAGAGGGTGAAATAAATAATATTAGTACTCATCAATACAAGAGCAAAACCAGTAAGTACATATTTTAAAAGTACATATGTGAAAAGCACATTCCTGAACTGCAGGTTTTTTTAAACGCTTCAAGTGACCTGTGTGCCCTTCTCAGCAATATGCCCCTCATGAATAATGCAGCAACCCCAAACTCATGCCATTAAAAATCACGGTAATTGTCTGACATATACATGCAGCATTACACTAGGGATCAATTTGGCCCAGAGCATTCCATTAAACACAAAGTGAGTTTCAAATGTATATGTTAAAATGAAACATCAGCTATAATGAAGAAGGAAGCAGTACAGAGTGAGCTTTAGGTATTAGCATGCATTTTCCTTTAGAGAATATTTTGCCACATTTGTGCTATACATAATGCCATTCCATATTTGATGTACAATCAATCCACATTTTATTTTCCTTTTAAAATTATCCTATGAAAAGTACAAAGCAATCAATGTACTGCACTCCAGAGAGATGGTGGTATTATTTGAATAGCTACTGCTATTTAATATTTAGTTTTCAATAAAGCCATGATTATGACCCATTGTATTAGCTACAGTACAAGCACTTACAAAGATATGACCCCTAATCTAAAGTTCATAATTGGTGTATGAATTATGAAACTTTGGTAAGTTTAGAAAAAATCCATTTGAAATTGACCTGCTTATTATTTATTTTTCATATGTTGTCTCTGAATATTCAGAGAAACGGGTCACTCTTCCTTCGCAGGATTCTTGTATCAATTTGTACAGCAACATACCTAAGAAGTAATCCACTGGAATCAAAGTTTTGAAGCGAGTCCTCTGCCACTGCATAGCAGAGTACAGGAACACTTCTCATAACTTAGTCACAACATCTTCAAAATTCTCTGCAGATTTGCAGTCTCTGTTTTAGCAATGAGGAATTTGGTACTAGCAAGATGAAAAACAAAATTTACCAGAGAATATTTGACTTTACCAGGTACAGAACCTGCCCCCAGAGATGCCCCTGATGTGATATGAAGTCAGCAGAGCAGGAGTGGATCTTTGCTTGAGGAAGGTCATTTTGGATTTTGAAAATTGTAGACGTGTTGGGACACGCTTGGCCAAAGAATGCTGGTGAGAGTTTCTGCTAGTGCTTTTATGTAACTGTGTCACCAGTGAGAAAAGTACGTGGCCCTGACCCCCGATATGCGTGGAACTTCAGGTGACTGTGCTCGTGGTGTACTGTGAAGTAGAGTTGTTCCCAGAAGACCACCATACACCTTTTGGATTATTAGGTCTATAAAGCCAGCGTAGCTACTATGTAGATATATTACATTTCTTAAATCACAAAAATTCTCAGTGAATTTATTGCATAAAATGACATTTATGCAGTGCTCTCCACAAAAAGGTTAAGAGTGTTAGCCAGTACTTCACAGCTTACCAGTCTGTGTGAAGCTTTAAGGACATTAGTATTAACGCAAATTTAAAGAGACAGCATGAGTTGAAATCATTGTACAAGTGCTACAGCCAATCTTATGTACTCTGACAGTTTTATGTTAAAACCAAATTTCTAGTCCACTTACTTTGCATTGACTGCTCTTAAAGAGCAGATCTACTCCTTAAGTTTTTTTTCTTCCGTCATGAAATTAGATTATAATAAAGAATATCTTAATATTCTGTCAGAAAAAAAAATGTATAACCAAAACACTGCAAAGTTATTCTTTTCCAGGCTTATACAATACACATCAGATTTCAGCCTGGAGAGAATTTTGTAATGAAGTGGTAAACAGGGGTTTGGAAGAAAAGTACTGACAGCTCTATAACTAGTGCTATAATACCGTTGAATATGAAAAGTTTCTGAAACCGTTCTACTATTTCCATCACATATAATTACAGTACTTACAAAAGCATTTTCCAATACAGGAAAAGGCTAAACTTAGCAGCAACCAACCTGTCATTCCGCCTCTTTTTTCAGCATTCCTGCTTTTCTTGGAGGTCATTTTTAATGAGTATGTACAAGTACCTGAAAAATCAGGTGCATAAATTAACAACCAATTAAAGTAGTTAAAAAAGAAAAAAGAAAAATTTAATTACTACTTCCTATATTTAAGTCCACTCATTAGCATGCTGTACGCCTGCATGTTTATCACAGTAATTACTGAGGCTCCAAAGACAAGTGATGTTTTCATTGTGTTGCAATCCTGAAACTGGATATAATATGAGGGAAAAAAAAGCTTTCAAACTTATATGTCAGCAGGTACCCTTGAAAGAATGTTATCACATTTTAATATAACAAGTGCTTAATTATTTCTGTGTAACATTTCCCCTCATTTAATATCACTTTCTGTCTGGAGTGGCTGTTGACCTACTTTTCAATTAATTGCAATGAGAATACAAAACTGACTTTAAGGCAGTGTTTTTTTTTTCAGTTACCTGTGACAGTTCATGTGAAATAGAGAATTCATAATTGATAAATTTTATTGCCACCATTAGCAGTGGCAATATCCAAAACCTTACACAGCAATAATTACATCAGAAAATATACAGAATATTGAGCGTAAATAGGACTCATGTATTTACAAGACAAAAAATAAACATTTACATGTACAAAGTAAAATGCCTGTGTTAAGCCAGTAATTATCCTGTGAGTTATGATCAGATGATAGCCATCTATTTAGGCATCTTTGTTGGGGTTTAACTGAGCATAATCAACATTTGGCATCTCAGTCATAAAACAGGGGAAAATACTCTTTCTGTTCAACAAAGAACAGAAGATGAACAAAGAAGGAAAAAAATCCTGGAAAAAGATGCATTTACTGCAAGCAGTCTCAATCCAGCAAATCACAGACTAGGGTCAATTTAAATGCTTAGAGTTTAATGCCTAGTGGGCTCCAGAGTAGAAACATAAGTGAATGCCATGGATGTCGGCTAGGAGCCTCCAGCTGTAATGACATGGAGATGAGTGAATTAACTGAGAAGGAAATGCTCAAAAGTGAATCTAAATTCTAACCTTTCATAGCTGTACACTAGAGACCAACAACCAGTATTCTTCTCCAGTATAAGGGCACTTAAGATCTCTTCTGAAAATTTCTGCTAGGATTACTTTTTGTTTAAAAATCAACCATTGGAATAGCAAGAAGAGAGAACATGGTAGTGATAATGTCCTTTTTTGTGTAACAAGTGTTGGTCTGACTCTTCATTTATATTTTGGGAACTTAACTCCCACTGAAATCTAGGAGAAATATGTACTTAATTACCTTGGTTGGTCTGATGCCTAGAAATTAAAATTATTCAGCATGTCTGAAGACCTACATTCAAGGTTCTCCTCTGTCTATGGGGATTCAGACCCAGTCTCTTGAAGACTGAGATAGTTTTGCATACACCTAGAGCCAAAATATGAGTCATTCACATGCAAAATTTTGTCATTCTCAGCTGGCATCAGGATTTCATAGTGGTGTTAAATTTTATTAGTGTTGAATAGATTTGATCGTAGTAGTACAAGAATGTTAAAGCAGATAATGCACACAGATGGGAACTAAAGTCAGCAGATGGTAAACACTCCCAAGTACCTGTGACCTCTGTGTTGTGCATCCAAGCACATTTCTCTTTTATAATATTTTGTGAAACTTCCCTTAAAGTAAACAGAGCAAATGGATTGCAATTAGATTGTTGCTGACATCCCAGAATACAGAATACCTGAATACACTTTAAGAAGCATGCAAATAAATAGGACTAGCATTAGAGACATTTACTGTATGCATTTTGCTCAGTACTATTGTGGGTTTTATTCAGCACTTGCTATTAAAATTAGTCTCAGCTACTGAATGTTACCTGTCTCTTTCCATTTCATTATTCACCATCATTTGTTGTTAGTGCCTACACTATTAGCACCTGAGTTGTCTGAAACTAATTTAATCAGCCAGGTTCTTTCACTTATATTTGTCAAATCACACTGCATCAGAATAAAGTGAAAGCATTATTTGGCTCAATGACTGAAAATTGAAGAGGTGATGCTTATAGATAGACTGTGTTCTTATTGTTTGGACTTCAGCTTAGTTGTCCTTCAGTAGGTCTTTTATCCTGTGTAACTCACATTGATAACAAGGGTTAATAGCAGCTGTTATTAGCAATTAGTGCAATACAGCTCATAGGTGCCACCCGTTGCTAACTCTGAGACCAGCTATTATTCCTCATAAAATTGCTTTTAAGCCGCTGATCAAGCATGCCAGTATTTCTGCCCCAGCTATGGAGCGTTCATTCTCTACAAATACACAATAAATATTCAGGACTTAGTCTGTTTCAAAAAGGCAACGTATGTTTTTTATTCCCAGCATTTTCCTAATAACTGTATGAAAAAATGAGTGGCCTTATACTAGCAGTTCATAGAGAAGGGATGTAAGACAGAAACGTATGAGAAGATCAAGGAAGAATGGGACCTAAATCAGAGGTCAATCGAGGCTGATGAAATTATGGTGAGATAACACATGATGATGCATTTCTGTAGGGCTTTACTCGTTAGTGTGAAATGTTATCATCTGTTTTGATGAAGGAAAAAAAATGTGAAGACCACTTTAGAAACCTCACAGCCACATTTCCCATTTCACTTAAAAGCTTGAACAGAGACTTACAGGCTTGTATACTTAAAATACAGTGAAAGTCACACAATTTCTTCTTCAACCCTGACCTTTAGTCAGAAAAGACAGTGAGAAATGAGGTTTTGCACCAAGTGGCTGACTACATATTAAAATGTTCCTGCCCTTCCCTGCAGGTGGTTTATTTCAGGTACTGACTTTGCAGTACTGAGCAATTTCTGTGGCTTTTTTTGTACCACTAAGTAATGGATAAACAAGCTAGCCCATCAAAAGTGTTTTTTTTATTCACTATTCGGTATTTTTCATAAACTGTTCTTTACTATCTTTAAACCTTGAAAGTCAGTGTCACGGGGAAGGGAGGGAAACTTTCTTTCAAAGCATGATGCCATAGATCAACAAATTATACCATAAAGAAATTGCACAGAACTTTTATACCCACATCAAGAGCACTTAAACCTTATCAGTTTCATGTAATTGACTGCAAATTAGTACAGGATGAGCAAAAATAAATAGGATGTTCTCAAAGAGTAAATTGTTGACAGCAGCCTATTTATTTATTGTTTCTGTCAGGAAAAGTAGAGACATTGATAGTACTTCAAGATGTGATCTTGGTTTAAACTAGGACAATTTAAAACAAGCAAAACAGATCATCTAATTTACCAGGCAGTTGTTGCATCAACAGTTCATATTTGTTTAAATTAATTTAAAATAACAGTATTACAGAGTAGAGTGATCTAAAAGGCACTTTGATTTTAAATAGAGGAAACTATTTCTGCTTATAACAATTCTTCATAGAGAATATTGATGAAAACTGGATGTTTCCTGAGAACCACATTGTTTTACTTTTGATTCTCTTTAGATTTTTTTTTCATAGCCAAGAACAAATACATATGTTTAGTGTAGTTTCTTTATGTGTCCCAAAGCTGTCAGCTATCGATAGTAGAAGCAGTTAAGTAGATAACCTGTCTGTACAGCTTTTAGGTGAAACGTCACCTTCACTAAAGTTTTATGATCCTGTTAGGACCCAGGATTTTGAAAGGAGAGGGCACAGGGTGGCAGAAGTGGCGTGGTGTGAGGAGGATTTTCCCATCACATCTGAAAGTAGTAGAAGTACTTTCTACTGAGCAGTAGTCGAAGTCTCTACAAAACACAAATGTTTTCAATCATTTTTAAAACAAGACTTTATTTTCATTAGGGGATGTACAGAATCCTTTTTCACATGAGGATAACTGGGTTTTATCTGCCTCTAATAACATGTAATAGGAAAGTATTCTAAGGATGTGCAGAAGGAAAAAATAAATAAGGAAAATCTATTATCATTTGGCTGTTTCCACTACCACAGATGGTAACTTACTGAAATGATACGAACGCAGTGAATAATTTTGGAAGGAAACATTTCTGTAGCAGTTATGCCTTGGTTTGGTACAGCAGGAACTGAGGTGGTGCCTAACAAGAGCAAGGCTGCAGACGCCAAGAGCTGGAGTTGCAAGCGGATCCTGCTCCTGGTTTTCTCCGGTGTCCTCTCAGTGTCCTCTCAGTGTACCAGGAAAGAGCAGAAGGGCAGTTACTTCCCCCTCTTCAATACAGGACTCCTGTGTCTTTGCTGTCTGGCAGTTCCTTTAAGGTGAAAGAGGAGATTGGAAATGTGGCAGCTATGCAAAAGCATAAGGTTTGGTCTAGGTAGCCATGGACACTGTTGAAATTTGAGATGTTTGTAGTTTTTGAGTTGTCTGTGTTATGGGGGGGGACTGATTTGCATTTATTTACATAACTATAAAGATTAAGAACTTTAGAAACTTCATAACTGCAGGTCTACTTGGCTTCTACCCATCATGTTGAAGCTATTTAAATTTAACAAAAATATATATGCCATTAAGCAGTAGCTAGTGCCAGAAGAGGGTTTACTGGCAACTAATGAGCAGCAGGAGACAAAAACCCTCGGTAACACCAATAGTCCTCAAAAGTTCTTTGTAAAATAGTAACTCTGTAAGTAAGAAGCCAGAGCTTTGAGATTTGCAGTTTCTTAACTGTACAATATCAGGAAATTTTAGAGCATTTCATGAAAATTACATGCTTGATTAATAACTAGCATTTTTGAAAAATTATAACATAGGATTGTTTTTATCCACACATACTGTAGGTTTGAATCCAGGGTTTTGTCTTTTGTATTTCAAACAGACAATTTAACAGAACCATAAGACTGACCATTTGAAATGCCATGCGTATCAAAATGATATTGACATTTTTATCTCTCAAAAGAACACACATGGGACAGGCAAACATTTTCCTCAGGTTTTTCAAAATCAATATAAAATTGATTTGTTATATCTGCATAGTCCCAATCTTACTCTAATCTTATGTGTTTATATGACCTACTCAACTTTGGAGGTTATCGTGTTACCATAAGCAGAATATTTGGAGGTTGATGTGTATGAATGCCATGTTCTTGTTGTTAGTTATCATTCTAACCTTTCCATCATGCACAGATTTTAGCAGCAGCAGGGTTTTTTTCATTGCAGTGTATATCATGCTTTGATGATTTAAGCATCCCATTGAACTTCTTTGAAAACAGAGTACACATATTCTTTCATAAATTTTCTACCTTACCCTAACAAATTTACTGTTCCTCTTAAAAAAAATGAAATGTATTTTTCTCTCCTAATATACATTAGAAACTCCTTCCTGTTATCCTTTTAGGTGGTAGGACAAACGTTCTCCTTATGTTTTTACTTCTTCTTATCAGTAAACAGCAAATTGGTATCTGCTATTGCTATTATTGGTTTCTTTTTCCTGTCTATTGTATATTGATTTTTATTTGAAATCGTGCATTTGTTCAGTATGAGTTTTCGCAAAAGTTGTAATAGGTCATAGTCACAGCCACTAATATTGTACTGATTATTTTGGCCTTCTACTGTCTTGTTTTATGGATCTTCCAACAGAATAATTTTTACTATTTTTTTTCCTTGCAGTCACTTCATGTGTAATTTCCTCTAGCTTAGGAAACCACTAGTCACCACTAAAGTCCAGGGATGTCTGAGCATGGACCTGGCGACCTTCCCTGGTGCATTAATACTGGCCGGTGCAGCACAGCTCTCTGTCACCTGGTGAGCAGGAGGCTGCATCCTGTGCTTTGCTCGTCTTGCTTTTGAAGAAATCGGGTCATGATCACAGTTTCCTAGGCAACCACCAATCTCTTGAGTTGTGAATAATCCATTTTTATCCATGAATCCATGGAATAATCCATGATATTGAGGGCCAAAATAGTTTTTTTTCCTGTTTTGGGAGGGAGGAGTGAGGGAGTAATGTTCTTCATTTTTTCAATCTTTAAATGTTGCTTTATTGCTATCTGCACAAAGCTTTCAACGCATAACTCACAGTTTAGATAAAAACAGATTTCTTTTTTAGCTGTACACATTATTGACAGGTACTAAAAAAGGAACTCATCCCACTTTCTAGTCTGATAATCTGTAATAAATTTCTACCTAGGTATTATTTATCATGGTCATTTAGATGCATTTAAAATCCTTTACGTCTGATTTACTAGTAATTCGAGAAGAGGTAGGTGTAGTATGTTTAATAGAAGGAAAGTTTTCTCCTATTTTACATACTCCACTTTTATGAATATATAATAACAAGTTATATTAATATCCCAGCCATGAATCATCCATCAAGTCTCAGGAATGCCAGTTATGTCAAATTCCTTCTCAGCAATGAGAATTTCTAATTCTGTTTGGTTGTTACAACGTCTCACAGGAATGACATATAAACATCAAAAATGTCTTCTGTTTGTATTTTTTGTTGTATCAGTTCAGTTTATTCATCAAGATGCAGTGATACAGTGATAACCAAGCTTTCTGTAAACGAGCGAGCTCAGGTATCAGAAGCAGTCAAGTAGCAAGAATGTAAAATTCAGCTTAATATACTTAGAAATTCTTTGAGAGCTCAGCAGAGGTTGGAACTGAATTCTCTTTCTGTTTTACTTCATAGAACCGATTATCTAATGCCCTACTAGCTGCTTTCTGCATCTCCAACCTATTTGTGTATATATCCCACAAAGTAACTGTGACCCCCAAAGTTATCCACCATCAACAGGAAAGTTTCCATATTTTTTCTAAGAGCCAGACATCTTCTCCAATGTGAAGAACATCCATTTCCCATTCTGACATCTTCTTCAAAGACCTTTCAATGACAAAAAGCTCAGGCCAGTTCAGAAACCTTTAAAGATGAAGGGACTTCCCATCACTGACAGGTCACACAGACACTGAAAGAGAGCAGGGCTCATGAAAACATGCAGTGATGTGCATGTGATATTTGAAAATCATGCATTAACCTTTTGAAAAAAAAAATGCACATTGTTTTAAATAAAAATGTAATGCCTCTTACTCTTTGACTTATAATGTATCACAAGTTTTCTTTCTATAGCATTTACTTCCAAAACTCTCTCCCTTTACACTCATTCTAAACATGAGTGCCACATAACGCTTTCCTTCAGGCCAGTCCTATCTTGTAACTTCATTCATTTTAATCTATTTTTTCTGAGACAATGATGCCTCTGCAGAAGCTGCAGCAGCAAAGAGGTTAATACATTTTTTAAAACTCTTTAGATCCTGTCACTTGTTGCTTTCCAGCACTTTTCTTGAGCACCACTTTGGACAGGCAGATCATCAGNTTTTAAAACTCTTTAGATCCTGTCACTTTACTCGTTGCTTTCCAGTACTTTTCTTGAGTGCCACTTTGGACAGGCAGATCATCAATATGTCCATCTTATAGCAATTCTTTTCACTGTTCCTTTAATGCCTCATTGGTAAGCTGGAAAGGGCAGTGAATTTTATTTATTAGAATAGTTTAAATAATTAAAAACCTGATCTGTTGGCATGAATAAGTGAAACAAGGCAAAAGGAGCTTTCCTTCATCATCATTAGTAACCTTAAAGCATCATTCTGAGATTTTCTTTTTACTTAAGTATGCAATTAAGACCATAGAAGACACAAAATGAAATCTGTTTTCAGACTGAACTTGATATTATTCACTCATGTAACTATTTTATTAGTGCTAAATAGATCAGAAAACTTTTTGTTTCCTCCGATCAACCCTCCACAGTGAGCCTTTCCAACCTTACCCCATGAGCCTTAGAACTCGACAGGTAGAGCTCAGGGTTTCAAGTGCAATTGCTCTTGTGTTGGCTTCAGGACCCAGTCCTGAGGCAGCCCATGCTCACCTGTATATTTGCAATGAGTGCTCTGCTCATGTTTCTCCATGTCTGATCCAAAGTCCATTATGTCAGTGAATGGGCTGAAATCAGCTTCAGTGGACTTTGTCATCATCTTTGATCAGTCTCTCATGTAACTATGGGTTGTTCACTAAGTCAAAGAAATACTTTGGATAAGTATAATAAGAAGGATAACTTACTAATACAAAAAAAAAAAAAAAAACTCAGAAAGCAACCAGAGAAATGTCTGTGATCAAATTCTGTGGAAACAAATTACAGAAATATCTGTTAGCAAAATCTATAAAACTTTATTTGACCATTTGGTACTGAGTATCCTAATGAAGTACTGGTTTTGCCCTGAACACCTACCAGACAGACAAATGAGGTAATTTAACATAAACTTATATGCAGGTATTAATTTGGAATGGCATTATAGGTTCCCTTTAATCAAGTGCAGAGAAGAGGTAAAGGATTTTGCAGGATGGTGATTACTCCTTTCTTAGCTGTTGCTTCTTTGAGCTCCAGCAAGCTGCAATGAATGATGTTATTGAAAGAGAGCTCAGTCATGAAAAGTATTGGATTCTCATGTCCTGTCCTGTTTTAAGATAGATTCAGGGCCCGAGGGACCTTGCACGGCTGAGCTCACCAAAGTGCTGTTTTTCCTTTGACTAACGTGATTGGCTCTTGAAACAGCATTTTAATGTGAAGTGTTTAGAGCTTTTCTGAAATGGTTGAAAATGTATGATTTTTAACTGTACTGCTGTCTTTACAACCCTGAAAGGTCACATCTATTATATTCTGCAGTCAAAGCAGCTCTGCAGGGAATCTTATCTCTGGCATATGCCAAATTATGCAGAATCTCATCCATCTAATTGCACATCATGTACAGTGACTTTTAAAGAGTATTTTTAGGCCCTTAGACTGCTACTAACCTTTAAAAAATGTTCAATCCATTTGTTGTGCTACCTCCTATTACAAGCTTCATTTTTGTCCAGTAAGATTGTTAAGTTTTAAAAAAAAAAAAACCTCTAGTAGTGTCTTTTTGTATATAACCACAGAAAAAGTTAAAAAGTTGCACTATCTGTCTTCATATGAAAGAACACTCTACAGTCACATTCTTAAGGCTCCCACATACCTGTGGTTTAATGACTATGCACTAGCTCATGTTTTAGGTGAGATTCAGAGCTATTAACCTCTTCATGTAGTATTTCCTGAAAAGATTTTATTTTTACCATTTCATGGCCTCAGTGGGTATTTGTACTCCTGTAACACTAAATATTGGTTTGTAGGATCAAGTCTTGTTTGGGTCTTTAAACTATCATATTGATTTTGTCTCTGTGTAAAAAGTACTAAAATATACATTTAGCTCTGAAGGAATGTTCACTGGGGTTTACAAGAGTCCACAGTGGATATTGAATTTCAATGGGAACTATGTACTTCACTCCCACAGGTTACTGTAAAAGTCTTTGCCAATATCTTTCTAGTGGTCTTGAGAAATTTAGGAATTAAACTTCAAAATGTAACAAGGTATTTATGAATGTAATTCACGCTTTTAGGAAAATGTAACATGAATATATATTTTATTTATATAAAATATTCAGAGGAAGTTGTTAAAGTAATATATTTTTTCCAGCCTGTTAAATTGACTTGCTTCACTATGCTACTTCAGACGTTGATTCCTTCCTTACCATCCTTGAGGCTTCCGTGCAAATCAGATTCATTAAGACAATAGCTGGGTGTCAGCAGTTGTGGAATCCTACAAGTTAATGTAGGCAAATTTGAACAGATTGCAAGAATTTCTTTCAGACACGATATGAAGACTTGGTATTAAAAAAAAGAGGGGGGGAAATGGATCATTTGTTTTGTCTGTGTCTGAACCAGACCAACATAAATATCTGCAGAGTGCTATGAGTAGCAGATACTAAAAAATTTGCACAACTCAAATCAGAGTTCCTGAAAATATTTCAGCTACATTAACTCTTCTTTACCTACCTGCATGACAGTCACTAAAGCCTGACTTGTGCTCTTTATTCTGCCTGGGCTGGTACAGCTGTTTTAGTATAAATTGAATGGGAATAGATATATTTGGAAGAGTTTGCAATTTGCTTTTGTTAACATAATGCCTAAAATACTTTTCTTCTATCCAGTGAAACAAAATGGCTTTAAGATCCTCCATGCTAGTGTATATTTTGAAAGGGGTGGAATTTGAGAAAAAAATGCATGTTCCTTTAATTTCACAGTTGAAAATTTGGCAAATTAAAGTACTCTGCCCAAGTACATCAGTGACTGAGGTGTTGTGAAGGAAATGTTAACCATTCCTTTTCTCATAAACTGTCATGGGTTGATTAGGATAAATAGCACAAAATATAATTCAAAACATGTATGAAGATTTTCTAGTACACAGACCAATTCATACAGAAAGTTCTTTCCAACACCATCTATGATTTCCCAACGTTATTTGATTCACAAGAAGTCCGTCATGTACAGCAGAAGCTGGGCTTTTGCATGGTGCTTCCAACAGATGTGAACTGGTCAGGGCTGGTGGGGGAGAAAATTGTCCTTTTCAGAAATGTGAAGATGATAGGTGTTCTTAAGTGCGGTTTGTGCTCATTTTAAGCCATGTTTGTTCTCACTGAAACCTATTTAAGCTCATGATTATGTTTTAGAATTACTGTAAAAAGAGAAGCCCTGTAAAGGAATAACTACAAAGGGTTAAAGGTGACCTGGTACAGATAACAGATATCACTGTATGTGTGTGTTGAACATTATTGAAGATATAGAAAAAAAATCCACATTAAATATCAAGATTCCTGGCTCTAGATGCCCCCAGGTGCTCTATTTGGTAGTGTGAGAGGTCTTAAATTCTAATGTCATGAGACCTGATGAGTAAGTAAGGATTTTTTCTTCAAATAGGACAGTGATATAAAATTCCTTTCTATATAATAATCTTGTTGCCTAATACCTGTAGTGTTTTTACCATCTTCCCACAGCATTATAATGATGCATGCCATATCACAGACACTGACTCTGAGTCTCTTAAAGCCAGTCTAAGTAGTACTTTCCTCTCCTAAGAGACATATTGATTTCAGTGGGATTACAACCTAACGGCAAGGCAGTACGCACAAGCGCTATCTGACACACCGTAATTCAGCTGGAAACTGTAAAAAAGATCCTGTCATCTGAGGAACATCTTGCTACTCCATAGTGATGTGAAAGGAACTGGTTTACTAGTCTGATTCTGAGTGGTGCTGCTGCTCTTCCAGCTACTTTTGAGTTTGGTGAGTGCTACATTTTGTGGGTTTTTGAAAGTATTTAATATGTAAAGAAACAAAATATCAGCATCTATAGCTCTTTCTTTACTCCAAACAACTGATATCATCTGCTTTAGGACCAAGTAGTGGGTTTTGTTGTTGTTGTTGTTGTTTGTTTGTTTGTTTTCTTTGTTTAATTTAAACATTTTAAAATAATTTAGTAATTTTAAGTTCTTTAATTTCCATATTAAAATGACTTCTTCAGAGGAGCATAAACAACACTACAGTTCTATACTGGAGAAGCAGCTTTCTACATTTTTTTAATCACACTAGTATAGGTCAGTAACTATTTCAGATGTATATACCTCTGCAGAATATTTGATTGGAAAGATTAATAGTTGTTTATGGGGTTGCTGTTTCATAAGAGACATAATATCATACATTTACATTACAGGAGTTAATAAATGATGGCAAATTCCTCAAGGCATTATCAAACTGTGTGATTTTGTGTATCTGATCAAATATTTATTAGCTGCAGTCTCTTCCTGCACTGATTTTTCTTTTCATTTATTGCTCTAGGCCTTACTGCACAACTCTAAGGTGAGACTCATGGGCATATGCCCCCAGAAGAAAAGCAGTGATTATAAAATACCCAACTTCAAAACCACAGACTGCCTGAATTTTAATTTTTTTTTCTTTAAGTAAACTGCCACAATATTTAATTATCTTTTCTAGCTCATTTACTTGACCTATATTAAAACTAACCGGATACAAAATTTCATTATCTAAGCTCACAAGAGGTATTAATTTCCATTGTATGACCTCTAAGGCTTTTTATTTTTGTATGTGTACATTTCTTATTGCTTGTTCTGATTCTTTATTAGCCATACATTTTTAGCATGTTGCAAAAGCTTCACTCAATATTACTTTCTTTTTCCAGGAACATGGTGGATGTGCACTGAATAGGCCTGAATTTTTAGAACAAGTAAGTAGGCTCGTAAGGCTTCTAAGACTGATAGTTGAATAAAAATTAAATGCCAATGAAGAAGACAGAAATGTGTGCAGATTTCCTCAGTGCTCTTAGCTTCATCCCTGAGCCATCGTTAAGTGTGCTGAGTGTGATGCTCTGTTCCGGTGCGGTTAACTCAGAAGAGGCAGGTTGCGATGCTGACACAGCGAGAACTCACTGCCCAGTGTGTGGCAGGAGTGCTGAGGGCTCATAAATCTCCCCTTTTCTCCCATGGCCAATCCTTCAGCACAGAGCTTGGTGCTGGTGGAAGGGATAACTCTTTGGTACCCCACCTTCTCCAATGTCCTTTCAGATTTTTGATCACCCTATTGTGTTAGACCAGTTTCAGGATGTAGAATTGTTTTCTGGCTTTGCAACAGGACTTTGCTTCTTCTAGCACTGTAAAACAAGCTGTCAGGATCCCTTTCATTCTCTGAACACTAAGAACACTTGTGTATTTAAGTTAAAATAGATTGAAAGAATAAAGTGTGTGTTTGCTCTGCAAATATCACAGTCTTGGGTTGTCCGTATTTCTGTAAGGGCACAGGAAGCTTTGGAGGGACTCAGTAGAGTCTTGCTATTGGAAATGTTACATGGAGAGGGAAAACCAAAGCAGACTCCTTGTTCTCATTCTGTTGGCAATGAAGTCTGTCAAAGATTCCCCACTTACCTCAGTGTATGAGTGCCAAAGGAAAGAGATTCATCTGTTGTTGTAGGTTATTGCCACATACATTCAGAGAACGCTGGTTATATACTGGGGGTACCCTGTATGTTTTTGTCCAGAGCTCAGCCGTACAGAGTGACCTAAAAGCTAAGAATTTCTTACAACTCCTCTGACATTTACTGTGAGTGAGTGTGAGCAAGACTCGAAACCATGCATTTCGCAGAGCATGGGCCTTTGCTTTCCTTTGTACCATCTGTAGGCCATGGGGACACTGTGTAAATGATACTCTTTGTGTTTATAATAAGCACATTCTCTAAAATTGAGAGTTCTAAAGTACTGAGTTAAACTGACATGCTGCTGCAGAATGCAAACAGATACACACAGGCGAAATAATTCTGAATTAAGGGATTCAAGAATAGGCATTTCCTAAAGAACAATAGGGAGAAACTCTCCGGAGAATACAAAGTTACAGACTTGTGAGATCCATTCATTTAAGTTATTTATTTAGATTCATACAAATAGACAAAGAGATGCCTAGGCTTAGCCCTAAGCATCCTTGGAAATTATGTAAAAGTATAAGCAACATAAAGAATAAATCAGCCTGCAGCAATCTCTGCCATCCACAGACCTGAGTATTACACCTTGCAGCAAAAATAAATGAAGAGAAACCATGCCTCCTTGGCTCTCTCTCTCCCCAAGCACCTTCCACAGAGAAACTTAAGTGCATGGCCACATGATGAATATAATTTTGCTCTTTGGCTATTTTTTTACTGAGATTTTTCTATTTATACATATTGCTAGTTGATATTGCTAGTAGAAATTTCATATGAGTCCCAAGATTCCTAAAACAAAGCTCTAGTCTATAATGTTAAATCAGTTTAAAAAAATCTAAATTTAAAAATCAAAAGCGTTTATAAATAATAAACATGTTTGTGTTGTTCTATTAGCTTGGTCCCTAAAAGATCTAATGAGGGCAATGTTTAGGTATTCAGCTGTTGTATTTTAGATTGTGTTTCATTTCAAAATTACTCGGATCCACTGGATAGTGAAATCAGCGAAGCTTTGTGCTCCGCACTAACCAGGTATCTACAGTTCTACAGTCTTTTTTTTTTTTAAGTGAGGAATGGCTGATCATATCATTAAGAGTTTTCATTAAGAGATTCGTTCACAGAAATACTTCTTTCTTATCAGTTAAGGACAAATCAGATTTTACACGCAGCAGAATGTCTTGTCATTCTGTCCTGAGGAGTGCTTCTGTATGCTGATCCGTTTTCCTTCTTTGCTCTTTCTTTACAGATTCTGAGAGGAGACATGAGAAAACTGCATAATATGTATCTGACTGCGTGAAATTGAGTCAAAGAGATGGGTCTTTTTGCTGCTAAATGCAGTCAGCTTTGGTTTTTGATGTGCATTTGAGAAAGGTAACTACTACACCCATGCTGTGAAGATGTCTGTTAAGATGAAGATTACTTGTTTTTCATCTAAATACTAATGTGTATATGAAAGCTTCACAGAATGAGATTCAAATTTTTGAACATAATTTTCAGCTGTTTAGTTAAACACTTCATTCTTAGTTAAAGCAGCCAAGGAGAGAGATTTGTAATGGATATAATGAGACTGATATGCATGTAGTGTGTTTTCTAAGTTTGAAACCATCACAACAAATGATATAGAATGCAAGTTAAAAAAATGGCCTGTGTTGATAAACAGGGATCTGACTGATAACATTAAGACCAGTAAATACTGAGGAATGTCCAATAGCCATAGCTATACTCCTAGCAATAGCCATAACGAGGAAACAAAAACGTGGACCATAATCTTGCCTCAGAACTATGGAGGATGTAGTAAGTAAAAATTTGAAAGAGAAGATGATGCTGTAATAAGTGTTTGACTCATAAAAGGATTAAAGGAACTTGAGCAAAGAGCTCATCGTCCATAATGGAGAAAACCAAGACGCAGCAAGTCCCACTGCCTGCCAACCCGTGTACTCCGTGCTGCCCACAGGCCGTCTTGCCCAGACCACAGATACATACGTCTTGGTGCTTGTGAGGATGTGAATATGAGAACAAGTGAGTAAAACCTAAGCAGAAGAGTGGGAGTGATAGAAGTAAGTTTTGTTTAAAATACATATCACCTTCCCCTTTCATAATGTTTTATATTTTTATATGATTTTCCTACACAGCTATACTTTTTTTTACTTCCAGAGACATGTTCATATTTCATGAAGCTTGCTTTTTGTCCAGAAAGGACACTAAGGTAAGCCCAATGTCTTTATTTTATTTCTTTATCTAAAGATTCCAGAGCGCTTCGCTTTCCACACACACTGAGGCCTGATAGCTAAATGGCTGCCTGTACATGTTTGCATTTGATGCCTTATATCTGAGCAGATTGCTGAAATATTTAGGGGAAGGTTTTCAAAAATAGAATTGGTAATAGATATCGAACATAACTGAAAAATAAACAAGAAATTACCTTTATTAGATAAATCAATAAACATTTGCTCTTCCACCAGCAAAATGCAAATAAATGTATTTTGTTTTTATTTTGCAATATAAATGCATGTTCCTAATGAATGTAATGCCATAACTGCAGTAAAAATGTTTTCACATTGAAAACTTACCTATAAAATCATAATGTGTTTCTATTATAAGAGCAGATGCAGTCTAAACAGGATATGGGGAAAAGCAGACCTTGTGACTGTGTTTTAGGGACCGCGGGGGAACGACCATACGAGCCAGCACAAAGGGGAATAGCACTCGTATCAGCACTGCTCACTGCCTTCATTTACCAGCATAGTTTGGTGCTTGCTACTAATTTGAGACTTAACTAATATTTTACATTTACTATTAGCCTTTCTGAATGGAAAGACCAATTACTATGTTACATGAATGGTTATAGTAATATGATATAATATTTTATGAAAGACTTGGTGTAGATTATTCAGGAATGTTGTAGTTAATTTGAAATTTATTTTTTACCCTACTTCTGCTGCCGTTTTATGAGCTTTTGTGTGAGCAAAACAGCAATAATTTTACACTGTTTGCTGGAGCTCCAGCCTGCCAAGGGCGAAAGAGGCTCTTGCAGGGAGAGAAGGGAGTTCATTTATGTTTTCTCCCTCGACCACTCTTAACTGAGTGAAAGAAGATGAAACAGGAAGTTGAGATGCCGGGTGGAGCCTCTGGCCATTCCCTGGTCCCGGAGAAAAGGCTGCAGAGGACATGGAGGTTCAGGACTCACCATTCACTTGTCACCTCTCTGCCTCTGGTTTGAAAGAACCCCCTGAGCGATCTGTGTGCTGGTCATTGCCAGAGACTTCCAGGGAAGAAGCCAGCCCTGAGAAAGGAACAGGTTGGTAGGGCACCTCTTGCCTTGTCCTGGTAGCAAAACAGAAATAGAGGGATAAACGAACAGGTGAGATCTTTGCAGGACCAAACTTTCGTTAAGTGGTGGCAGAGGTCTAACTCTTCTGGCAATCTGCAGCTGGTCACGAGGTCATCGGGGAGCAAGTTTTCAAGCAGCCTTGTGCTTATAGTGGCTGATCTAGCTGAGGTGATGAGGTGACTTATGTAATTTTTTTTCCTTTCCTGAATGGAGCCTTGGCAGATGGGCAGACCTGAGATCCTTGCCTCAAATTTTTCTTTGGTCACCACATCAAGTCTGTGGACTTGTGTCAGTAAAACTGGACTGAGAAAACCCTGTCAACCTGACAGAGATAATTCAGTAACTTTTGTCTGTTGCAGAACTCAGCTTTTTAAGGAAGAATTGCTAGAGAAAGAGACACTGATAGTTTTGAATAAAGATTTATTTGTCAAGATATTACAGATGTAGCAGAAATCACAGTTGTTAAGGAAGCAAGCAGTAAACATAGGAAATACGGAATATTGTACAAACCAGCTTCTTTGACAGTTTCTTCTCCTCTAAAATATGCTGCCCTGTTGTCCTTTTCATTTTTTTTTGTTTGTTTGAATTGAATTGCACTGGGTTATAATACTGCTGGGCAACACTGCACCTATGGGGATTTCTGGTGGTCTGCTTAGAGCTTCACTCGTGTCAGTGCTTAGAAGACTGAGTTTTCATGTGCCGCACAGCACAGTGCAAGGCTGTGTAGACAGACCCGGCCTTGTTCCCAACTTGTAATCACAGGTGCTTCAAGCAGCTTGAATGTCATTCATACCCCAGGAAGAAGGCAGCATTATCATATACTCTTCTTGGCTGAGCTCAGTATACCGTATACCACAGTACAGAGTCATGATTCTGCTTTTTTTAGAACCCAGGTTACTCTGTGTGTACTTGAGCTTACTCTAAATGCAGCAGCAGAGTCTACCGAGCCCAAGTCCCTACTACCAAGCACCGCCTCGAGTCACTGGTGCTCTGTGAAATGAAGATCGGGCTACACTGACTTTGCTCAGAAGTATTTTTAAATCCTGCAAGGCAACATAGATTTTGATTGGATAAATTCATTCCTATAAACTTTTATTTGTAAGAGTAGGGACCCTGGGCCCTCAACTGTCATCAGAGTTCAGGCACTACATCCACATTTTTCTTTTTTTGTGTAATAACATCTAGAAATGCTATTACACTATCTATGAAAGAAAATGTGAATTTCTGTAGTTAGGAACACAAGTGCAATAACCTTAAATGAAGGGCATATCATTGCAAGGAGACTTGTAATGAGGGTGACAAGTACCCATGCTGCTAAAACATAACCCTCTGAACTGTACTGCATATAAGTCTAATGATTGATTGGCTTTTTCTTAATTAATTCCAGTGATGGGTGAAATCTGTAATGACTTTCTTATATTGTCTTTTTGTGACATTTGCTACATAATTATCATCCTTAATAATCCGTGGGATTTCCTTGCTGTCTTTCTCGTAAAATTATTTTCACTGTTGGTTTATGGCAAAATAATTGAGTCTTAAAAAAACAGATCATAAATAGCAACATGCAGCCTGAATTCCCAAAGCCCTGCTTTGAGGCTATAGTAGATGAGCATTTTCCGGATATTCAAGGATAAGTCTTGCAAATTAAGGTTTTTAACTGAAGTTCCATTGCAGTCCCATTTAGTCTTCCATTTAGAGGAACGGTATTCTGAACCTCAACCGCTTTTTTTATTATTCTCAATCAAGAGTAAAGGAGCTTTGTGTAAGTTTGAAGTATGTTGATTAAATTATATTTCTAGATAATTTTAGTTTCCAAAATCTTGGAAGTAGGACTATTTGGCATCCTTAATGTGAAATTAAATTTATGCCAGTTACAAAATGTATATTCTTATGCCTTAAATGAACTTATTAGATATATTTTCTTCGCAAAGTGTTCCTATAAAATGGATAAGTTCGATTCCAAAAATCTTAAAATGTTTTTTCAATTATAGGTCTAATGGTTTAGGTTTCTATGTTATTACTCAGAACAATAGGGATTTAAATACTTTTTATTGTCCTAATTTTATTCTGTATTTAAATGTTCTTTACTTGAGGTCATTGATTCTACTACCACAAATAGAAAAACAGTGTCTATGGTGTAATGTCAATTAAAATAAATATATAGTCTTGATAATGCCTCTCAAAGGAGTAGTTGTTGAAATTGTTAAGTGCATTAGATCAGAATATTCATGTGATGAGTTAAGAAAACAATAGCCCTGAAATTTAATGCAAAATTCATCCAAAAAGAAAGAGTAAAAATGAGGTTCCCTCAGTGAGACTAACAGCATGACAGGAATGGATCAAAATGATATCAGCCCAGAATTTGGAATTGCACAGACCCAACAGCCTTGAAGAGATCTTGTCAAAATTGAATTGTTTCAGCTGAGTGTTTCGGTTTACTAAGGTAAACAACGACTAAACTTCCCTGCACTTCCCCTAAGGAAAAGCTTTGCCCTGGCTGTCACTCCATAAGATACTTGATGAATTCTGGTCATTACTTGAGAATGTTAAAACCCAAGTATATTTGAAGCTAGTCTCTAACCCCATGGGTTAGGTATTTTCAAAAATGCTGAGATATAATATTGGCCTGGTTAGTTTTGGTGAGAAACCAGAAACCAGATAAAACAGAGGATGTTTTGTCACAGCAGTGTCTATTAACTGTACCTCTTTGATGGCAACATGGAAACAGATTGCTCTAAGGCTGAAAGACTGACATCTGTCTCATCCAAAACACACAGGACGCTCCACGGGACATGACTGATGTTTCCATGTTTTTGTTTGGGGCACTTGGGGTTAGACTCTAAGGGAGATCCCTTTTTTTTTTTTTCTTATGGAAACCAGGAGAGCAGAAGAATCAGCTATGAGGGAGTTCTGCTGGGTAATGTTCTTGGATATTTCCAGCCTCAGTGAACTCTGCACAGCCTGTGCTTTGTGTTTGTGAGCTGAACACTCAGATGCAGAAAGGAGATCCTGGCCACTGCAGACACAAGTTATCCATGAGATTTTTGAGGCCCGTGTCTTATGTAAGATCATTGCAACCAGCAGAGCACGCGGTAACATGCAGCTTCCAGGGAAGAGGGAGCTGTTAAGAGCGGGTTGAGATGCCACTACCTGTCTTTTCACTGTGTGTTATGGGTGTCCCAAGGTCCTTTTAAAACTAGAGTTTAGGATATTACCTGATGAATGTAAATGGTGTATGGAACACAGTTTTTAAACTTCTCATTCCATACGCTGGCAAATATGGCTGGTTCAGCTAAGATTCAATAACGTGTTTTTTGACTATCCTTTCAATGGACATGTAAACAGCTTTGCTTAAGGTTAAGGTGACTCCATTTCACTTTGTGGTACAATCCATAAGGAGGAGTCACGCTGTTATTTACTGCAACTCACCTGAGGAAGGGTTCTAGCTTTCTTAGTTTCTTTAACTTGATGACTGTGACTTTCTTATTATACCATTGGTTGAGAATATTACTCAAATATTCTTTGAAAATGAGAATATAGGCTAATTACAGATGTATTCCTGTTAAACATATTTTTTCTTATTTCTCAACAATGGCTTTGGCCAGCTTCACCTGATGAATTTCATTTGATTCTCATGTAAATCAGTGCTTTGCAACATTTTTGAGTTTTTTTTCAGTACTTTCTTTCATGATTCACTCTGTTGTTCTAATTACTATGGTGGTATCCTCAGTTTGCAACAAATGAGTCCTTTCAGATCCTTCTGTGCAGCATCAGCAATATTAAATCTTTGGGGAAGGAAGATCCTGATTTAGGTTTTTACAAACAACACAAAGAAAATAGAAGGTATGAGGAGTAGTGACCTAGTATAATGACATATTAAATAGCAAAAAGCTTAATAAATGTCAGGTATTATTCAGCAGAAGAATATCTCTTATACTGCTGTGAAGGGTTACGGATTTGTCTTCTATACTTGGCAGAATTAACCATGAGTAGTCAGGCCTGGCTATATGGGTAAGATTCTTGGAGAAAGACAGTCAAGAATGGAGATTTCATTAAAATAACAGCCTTTTTTTTCATTAATCCACTTCACAACTGTTTTTTTAAAAGAGTCTGAGAATAATTACTGACCTTTTGGATACAAAAAGACATTTAAAATATGAATAAAGTAATAATTAATCCAATTCTTAGAGGAAAATACAGTATATAATTTCTTTGTCTTTGGTAGTACTGTTTTGCAGCGATAACCTGTCTCAGTTAAAGTCTGGGTATTTGCAAGGGATTTTAACTCAGCTAAATGTGCCGTCTCCTAACATCGGAACAAGGCTGACTGAAACAGCTTAAACTCTCTACCGAAAGGCTTCACTTGAAGGAACTATGCAGAGAGAGTTCCCAGTGTGTTCTAATGCAAAGCTATTGTACATAGTACCTGATTTTATGATTGCTGTAGTAGCTATTCCACGCTCCAATGTCAAGGATGTTCAGTTGGAGCTGCAGTCTGAATCTAGTAACTAAAGGATAAGGATAAAACTACCGTTTTTATGTTTTTGAACAAGTGGCCTAGTTGATGAGCTGATTTGAAAAAGTCAGGAGTCACCAGTCGCCTAAGTTTCTGAAAAAAAAAGAGTCCCATTTAATTAGCTTCCTGTCAGAAAAAAATGATTCTAGTTTGTAGACCTTGAATGGGTGGAAGTCCTTCGGAACCTGGCTACATGACTGTGGCTCCCTGGATTATCCTCCTGGGACCACCTACTCTGGGACCAGCCACCTGCTCGCTTAGTTGGAAATACTTTGGCTCTTTCTTTTAGTGTTGAATGAATGACGGTGCTTTAAGGAAGCTGCTTGGTCACTGTTTATTGCTGCTGCTCTCGTTTCAAAAGATGGTCTTTCGGGTATTGCGTATTCTTGCAAGTACTGGCAAATAATAAATAAAGTGTGATAATCATGGCTGATGTGGTAGGGATAATATAAGAATATATATAACAATAATATAAGAATGGAAGAATCAGTTGAACCGCTTCCTGGGATTGTTGTCCCTGACACATTAGCCATGTTAGTACTGTCACAGTTTAATTTATAATAGAGACTGTGTCTGGCAGGAAGTTTTCTGACAGAACACTCTTCCATCAGAGAGTGTCAGTTTGTCAGAACAGAAATGGCCTGTGGAAATGTGGTAATTTTGATAAATCTTTTGAATGAAACCAGACAAGTTCCTAATAAAATCCTGTCTAGTTTCACAACATCTCACCTACCTACTTTACTGTCTCCTTGCCAACCTATGAGCCGTATGGAGCAAGGACTGTAGGTTATCCAGGTTCCCAGCTGACAGCCTGGTTCAGTAGTCTGTTTTCCAATCATAAAAATAGAAAATAAAATCTTTAAGTCCACGGTAGTTTTAATGGACCATTTTACCAATGGTCCAGGAAGAGATTCCAAGATCTAAAGGCCATGAGGAATGACAAATGGCCATGGAATGATAAGGCAGTATTTTCACCTAAAATGTTGTTGAAATTAGTACATAGCAGCCTGACAAAAATTTTAAGAATTTACAATGAAAAGTAAATCTAAAAAGTTTGGAAGCCACCACCCATCTAAGCTGAGATGGAAAGCCCAGATCCATATTTGCAATCTACATGTTGTCTACATGAACTACATGTTGTAATTTACTACATTATAGCAGCACCTACAGCCTTATTGTGTTCCAATGTACAAAAACAAGGCAAAATCCACTACACCAAACAGTAATAAAATTCAACAGATGAATGAAGAGGAAAAAGAAACAAGGCAGTGAAAAGTGCTCATAGATATTTAATAGATAAGCAAATTTTTCATATGTTTCCTATATTCACAAGTGAAATGCATACAGTTATAAAACAGATTTTTCCTGTGTGTAAACAGAATGCCATAAATACTAACATTAAATACCTGGTTATCCAGACCTCCAGCATTTGTGAATGCTGAACAAGGTCATAGAAGCTTAACTTGACAAATCAAAAAAAAATAGCTAATTGAACTAAATGTGGAAATCAGGAGCTGGATGCTTTTGCTATTTCTAATGCAAATCTTTAGTAAGTAAAATTCTGGGTTTTTTTAATGAAAAAAGTCAAGTTAATTTGAAAATTAACTTGTAGAAAGAATGTGATTGCAATGAGTTTGCATTTGAAATCAACAGAGTTTTGAACTATTCATTATTAATCAGACATTGAACAATGATAGTATTGAAGAAGCAACCTGCTTCTTCCAGGGTATCTTCAGTACCTGCTCATGATTTGTCCAAGACAGTAAAAGAAAATGGGAGCATTTTGGGGGTGCTTCACAGTGAAGAGTTTACAAAACAGCATGGGACTGTCATGGGCAATGATTTACAAACAGAGTCACGTGCTAGTGATCATGAGGTAATTGTGAGAGCAAGGATTAGGTGTTAGAGCATCAGACTCCAGTCCAGCCCAGCACTTTGGCTAGTCCAGTTCACTGCTGCTCAGCTGCTGCTCCGGTGTGCTTTCCTATAGAACTGCCTGTGCTCTTCCACAGATGTGCTTATCACCCTGCATTTCCACACAGTTCGAGCTCTTTGGACAGAAACAGCTATTGTATTTACTGTACTTCATTATTCTTTGTATGATTTTTACTCTATGATCTTTTCTCATTAGGCAACAAATACTCCTTTCCTTTTTTTCCTCCAAGGGGCAGATTTCCTGGAATCAAGCTTGAGTTAAATCTGGATACCTCTATGAGAGGCATCTAATGATGCTTGCTGATGCAAGCAGCAATAGTTTCTGCTCACATGTTGCTGTTTATCACCTAAAAGAAAATTGATTTTTTTTAACACCTGTAGCTGTGTATTTATTTGTTTATTTACACAATAATATTCACACCCTTTGCCTCATATTTACCCTCTATTTAAGGCAGAAGAGTGGAAACATACATGGAGCTTTTTTGGAGCCATACTTGCAGGTCAGTATCCTTGCAGAGAAAGTTTTGTCCTGTAAGACAAAGAGCTGCGGGAAAGAAAGGTCTTGTCTCATTGAAGGAGGTTACATCTACAATACTATTTAGAGGTAAGGCCAAATAACTGGGTAAAGACAGCCTGCTTTCTTCCTAGCCTGCCTCTGCGCATTCGCACGGCCAGATGCGGGATTGCCCTAGGTAGCAATCGAGATGACCACACTCATGTGATCAGCCAAAACTCAGGCTGCTGAAAACCTCAGCTGCCCCTGAAGCACACAAGATCCATTTAAGGACCATTTAAGCAAGTAGCATCCTGGTGGCCCCTTGATGCTCTTGTCAAGGCTGTAGCTCCATCAGGCCCCTGGCTGCTGTGAGAACAAGGCAGTCTCCAAATGTAACACGAGCCGAAGCACCCATCTGACCCAGGTCTGTCTTAAAGCCTGAGTTTATGCAAAGTATGTTTGGACACAGGAAGGCAGGGAATTTTTGTCCTCCACAACTTCTAAATTATCTTTTTTATCTGTGTTTATGCAGGCCTGGAAAACTCCATGGAATTTTCAAGGAATTTTAATGCTAATCCTTAAATCAGTGCAGTAAGCCCAGTTGACCTGATTTTAGATGTGGTAATAATATAAGAAGACATGAGTTTCTTGATGTCCTGTGATTTTGCTGGAAGTACTCTGCTGCTGCACTCTCAACCGTGACTGCATAAAATACCTTGAAAATTGTACCAAAGGTAGTTATGAAACGAAGTCATTGGTAGTTCATAACAGTGGCCCAGGAATTGAGGGTCTATTTTCAGACGTGTAGCTAAGAAGCCATGGTGTTTGCAACTGTGAAAATATTTTTCTTCTGAAAAATCGATGCAATTTTTTTGAGCATTTTCCGCAAGTGTTAATTTTTGGTATACCATCCTGAGTAGCAATATAAACACCAAAATAACTCAGCAATGCAAATCTGCATTACTTGTATTCAGCTTGCTATAGTTAATTTGATGTGAAGAAATAATAATCACGGTATGCAAATGTCTTTAGTTCAATATTTATTCCATCTGATATTTCAATGGTATAACATGACCACACTAAATTAATGTCTACAAACCATATCTCATAGAACTTTATATTACCTTTTATGTTATTTTCCTATGATTTATGGGAGCATTCAAATATTTTCATATCCAGGCACCTGTGGAGAGACATGTAATACCAGCTTCTGGGATATGAAATCAGCTTGTCTACAACTGGAGAAAATGTTTCTCCTGATCTGTTCTAAATTCTTTAAAATAGAAACAAAGGCTTTTGGGGAACACTCTTCCTGCTTAAGAGTAGACTGACATCTTATGAAATTTTATAGCTACCTTATTCATGCTGTCCTTGATAATTAATTTATCACCATTGTTTTTGTGAGCTTATAAAAGTGCAGGGATGTGTGCAGTATCTCATCCCACAAATTGTGTCAATGCACAAAGGCATTGGAGAAAGGATAGGGCATTGATCTCACTATTCACTTTTCCTAAATTGCAAACAGTGTTAACTGTCCCTCTCTTACTCACCTCTAGAGTATAGTCTTTTACTAAGCTGATGCCTATTAAAAAACTGCCTGCGACAGGCTATTGCAAGAACTGCTCAGCTGCAATATCCCCAGGAGGAAAGGGATATTTCTGCTTTTTTTGAAGCAGTATATGTTAATAACTAGCTTATCATTCAATAGTTAAATCAGCTGATGATCCATAGAAACCCCTTTCTTTCTGTAGACTGATTTTACTTTTAATGGCAATATACTGACTGCTAGACTGCTATGTTGAGAAAATTTTCTGTTTTATTTCCTTCATGCATCAGCAGTAGAAAACAAAACAAACAAAAGAACAAACTAAAAACAGACCCATTAAATCACGGTTCCACCAACTTCTGATTTATAAGAAGTTTAATTGTGGCAAAAGTCAACACATGCAATGGAAATTACCCCAATATGAATACACTGAACTTGATTTTTTAATTTCCTTATTTTTTTTTTCAGCAAAACCATTGTGCCAGTGCAGAGTGTAAGTATAAAATACTATTTTATTGATTTTGGTTTCTCTACTAACCAGTCGGCCACAAGGCTGTAATGTGTTGGAATGGTAGCAGGTCCAAGCATCAGGTATCCACAGTTTCTACTGCTGCCTCTCCCCAGAGGAGGTCACTTTATGCCTGTAGCAACTGATGGACTTATTTTTTCCAACTCAAATTGTAACATTTAAATGAGTATTTCTCGAACTCAGTACTGACAAACTTACGGAATAGCTTTTAAGACTAGATCAAGTTTCAGATAAAGGATTTCTCATCTTTTTGTGAATCTAGGGATACAAGTTCCAGTCATTGTTCTTTTTCTGGCAAAAAATGTTCAAGAGGAAATTGGAAGTGTCGAATTTTATGCTGAGTGTAACTTGCTAAATGTCTAACAAGAGAAAGAGGCCATCAAGTAGTTTACATCCAAAGTGCAAGTTGCTATAAAATTATCATAATGGCTTTTGGATTCCTAACACCTTTCTACTTCAAAAATCTACCCATTTGTTACAAAGAAGGATTTGACACTATTTACACAGTAGTTACAATAGCTTGGCTTGATACATTTTTCAAACTAACAAAGCCTTGCTCCGTACACAGGTTTTTTTTCTGTATAGCCTACATTTTGCATAATTACATACTAATTAATGCCTTATAAGCAAAGTGTATCAGTTTGATTCATTGCAGCAGAGATGACAAAATTGTGTTGCTTCATTTTTTTTTTTATCCTGAAGCCATTAAAAATACATAATGGAACTTCATTTTTCAACCTGATATCCAATCAATTTATTTCCCATTAAAGAACACTGACAATCTTATATGACAGTGCATGTAGCTGAGTGACATAAGTCTCGGCCCTCTTGTGGCAGATCAGTTTGGTGAAGTCAGCTAATGATTAGGGAACATCTGCTTTAACTCTAACTGTTTCTATAAAATGATATTAAGTTTTAAGGGCTCAGTTTTGCAGTCAATGAAATCTTAGTTTCCTCTCAAAGTTTCATAGTGGAGCTAAGTCCATGGATAAAAGATGACTGGATTTTCTGACTCAGCTCTGCCATTCAAACTCTGCTTTAAACACACTAATTCAAAAGAAAATAAAGTCCCTGTGTCACGGTTGGGCAAAGCTCTGCTCGCAAAACAATCTTCATATGCTTCCAACTCCTCTACCAAGAGAAGGAGTATGGTTTGGACTTGGGAAAGGAAGAAACTTCCTTCTTTGTGGCCCTAGCAGCAGAGTATTTTTCAATGATTTTTTCAAGATACTTGCTGATCCGTTCAGTTCCTTATTTTGAGATTCTGACATAGTTTGTGGGAGGCTCATAGTGAAAAGAGGAGGAATGAGAATAAGGAAAAGGGCACAGTTATGAGCAGGGGTAGAGGGATCATGGGAAGTCTATGGAGACAAACGGGTCTGGGTATATCAAAAACTTCAGGAGATTGCAATAAATGAGTGATAAAGGTTAAAATTTAGAAATACAGAAAAATATAGCTTAATATCATGTTTTGCTGGTCTGTGCAATGCTACTATTCTAATTCACTCTTGGAAACAGAACATAGATGTCTTAACTGCAACTCAATATAGTAAATGCTGTCAGACTTTCTGAGGGAAGAAGCAAACTGTGTGTAAAAAAAAATCCTACATGTTCAGCAAGTAGAAAAAGGAGCTCAGGCTAAGTATAAAGTTGTATTAATGTATTTTCAATCTCAGGAATCTGTGATGTAAATTAAAAGTAAATTTGAACTACAACAACGGGGTTGATTTTGATCTTGCACTTGATGCCTTAAGATCAGAAATCTCATTTGTTTAATGAGAAAAATGTAATGCTTATTTAGCATTTGCTTGTTCTTCTCTGTAGTAGTAATCCACACAGATTTAGGGGTTTGCCTGTCACCTTGCTTTTGAGCTCAGCAGTGCAGAGATCTCTCCCCTTACATGCTCTCCTACCCACAAGATAGAATGATGTGTTACTTATTTAAATATTACCGAAAGTGTCCACCCAAAGAAAACCATATGGTATTCAAATATCAGGCTGCCAGAGAGCGGTTGGTTGTAAACAGTGTAGCACTAAATGCAACTGAAAAGCACAAGAATAAAAGCTAAAAATAGGAAAGAAAAATAAATAGGTTCTTTACGTTTGAAAGGCTCCATGAACATTGTAATAGCATTTATCTGCTTGTAATGCAGGATCTATTGAACACCCTAGCCCGTCAATTCCAAGAAATATTCTAGGAGTCAAAGAGGTATCAATGAGGTGTCAAGAAAAAACAAAAACAAACAACAACAAACCACACAGTAACAACCACAAGGAGCTTTAGCATGTGTTGAGCAGGATCTCAGCTTCCGTATTTCTGCAGTGATGGATGGCACCTTTCCTATCCACCTTAGTCCATCCTCCTTACAGAGTTTTAAAATGCTGATGCTCTTGCCAGTAAAACTGCATATCTCCCAAGCAATAATAACAGAGGAGAAAAGGGTGGTGCACAGAGGGTGGAAATGCTGTTTCCCTCTTTGGGGAGTGAAAGGAGTTGGGGAAACAAAGATGATACTCTGGAGCAAAGTGGAATGAAAGGCTTCCCAAGAATGATATCTCCCACCAAACCAGCGGCATAGGAAATGGTAGGACCTTCTGTGTGTGGACAGGGAGGGCGTAGAGCCCCTGGATGATGTGAAACGCTGTGTGGGACAGTGATGGGGTGGCCTGGGACAGATGCAGTGTGCACCGAGAAGCTGAGTTGAAAGAAGAAAGATGGGCACAGGGGGGAAGTTTGTGCCTGGGATGTTCCTGTAGAGGCCCAGGCAGGAGAGGGTAGCTAGGAAAGCTGCAAAGACAGAGAAATAGGAGAACAGAAGAAAGACAGGGATTACTGACGTCTGCAGTGAACTTGGCCTAAGAGAAAATATTATGTGTAGAACGGCCTTATGCATTTAATTGAAAATTAAAAAACAAAAACAAAATGTGGATTAGCATCCATGTAGCTGCGAGTTTGTTTATTATTAAATCCCACTTCTTGGTGTCCTTTGTGTATTGCTACCATGAACAGACAGCCTACCATTTCTCAGACATCTGTTTTCAAAGACTGGAGAATATTTGCTTACAGTAGCATGTACTTAACATTTAAGCACTTTCAGCAACTCTTTGAAACAATTAGCTCATAATGAGCAGCTCCCATACTAGCAAACCATACTAAAATGCTTATTAAAAACTTTAAAATGTTAAGGCTCTGACTTTAACAAGAAAAAGGCCACACGATCATCTGTCTGACTCTGGAGAGTCATTCCGAGGTGTTGTTTCTGCAAGACAGAAAATAATTGATGATGAAGTTCTGGTTCCCAGTACGCCTCAGTGCCAAGTCAATGTACATGAAAGCTTGCTGGGAGTGAGTGTTTTGTGATAGATCCTGGAGCATCACAGGAACAGAGCTTTGACACGATGCATCATAAAGTTCCTTTTGATTTTCTTCAGTTTCTTCATAAACTTGTGTTTCCTTCAGTATCATCAGGCTCCAGGCCTAGACAACCTAGTAATTAAAAATAGAGTTTGACCCCACAGCCAAGCCAGGGAGAAGGGAAGACAGGGTTGTGTTTCTTGACGTATCTGTTCCACATGGAAGGGGCTGACAGTTAGGTCTTGTTATAGGATTAGACCTTCAAAAATAAGAACTTGGATCAGGAGAACATGGATCATGGGGCTTTTCTTTCTGGAAGACAAATGCTGTTCTTGAGCAGACGGTGCACACTGCTCAAAGAATATTGTAGTCAGTATTTGAGAACTCTGACTTCCTGAAGCAGCCCCCAGCAGGGTTTCATTGTGGAGATCCCTGCCAGGATCTAAATTAAAATTAAACAAATAAGGTTCAGCTTTGGTGCTCAAACTCCTATTGTTTCACATCAAATATGCATAGGAGGAAGTTATTGCAAATTTAGAAAAAAATACTGTGAAAAATATATGGAGTGCTTGTGCATAACTTTTAAACTATAATTTTTTTAAAAATCCATACCTCTACATACTTAAAACTATATGTAGATCTTCAGGACTTAGTGCTTAGAAGGCCCATGCAACACTGTGTTTTCATTGTGCTGAAGACTGTTCAATTGCACAGTCTGAAATGTTCGTGCTTTCAAGAGCTGATACCTTAAATAGATAAGAGCAGCTAAGAAAAGCTTATTATTTGGGTATTATAGATGAAGAATGGAGGGCCAGATAGACTAAATGGCTGTAAGACCACACTAGAAATAAAGCTTGCTCACATGCTCCGTCTTCTGTAAATGTTGAGTTACTTTGGTGATTTACTCAATAAAAAACACTTAAAGCTTTATAAAATGGGAATGAGGTCTCAGTATTGTTTAGCAGAATGTATTTGAACTCAGTATGTTTCCTGACATAATCAATGGGACCTTTGGCATTCTCTGAAGTGAGAACAGAATTTCAGCCATTCTGTTTGTATTCTTAATGTGCTATTCTTTGAAAAGAAACAAAGAGTTTTCCACTGCAGAACTTGGTTGGTTGTTAAGATTGATGTATCTTTGTCTGTGGGGAACTTGCCCCCATGGCCTGCCCAGATTCCTATCTTTTAATATCTTTTAAAAAATTAAAAATATCTTCTGAAATTTTTTTACAGTTTTCAGCAGGACTGTGAACCAACGAACCAATTTTTGCCATGACTATAGTGGCTTTATGCATGCAGTTTACAGACCTTTCTGCAACATCCTATATCTTGGTTGTGTTTGTCTTATGAATATGCATTGCTGTTCCATAATCTTCCTCTGTGCAATTGAAAGATATTACAAATGATCAAGCCATGAATACTTAAAAATGTTAATTGATAAGGAAAGACCTGGGATATAGCTATTTGGAAATGCCTCTCTTTTTCCTACATGCTCAAACGCATTTATACTGTTAAAAAATATGCCTTGAGAGTCACAATGATAAAATGTTCCTTTCAAATTCTGTAAACAGTCAAAAGAATTCTTGCAAATTATGATTTTGAAGATATAAACCAAATAGCCAATGCATCTTTTGCATCCTTTGTTTTCTGTGATTACCCACATAATTACCATAATCGCTCATTGTATTCAATGCATTTTAATAATATTCTAACAGCTATTGTTTCCTTGAAAAATGTCAGATTTCTAGTCATTGTCAATAGATAGCATCTGTGCTTGGCATTATAAGTTATATATCATATCAAAGCAAAATATCACTTTATCCCTTGTTAGCTTTGCTAATTTTTGAGAAAAATCTACTTTTAAAAAAATGCCAGTTTTAGATATTGCATTAGATTATGATTTTGCATATATCATGAAATTAGTCTGGGTGAATAAACTGAGGAAAATTACCCAAAGTAGAAGTTGAACATGATATTCTTCAAATATATTTACTTTCACCTTCGATATCTGCTTCCACAGCAGAGAGGTAAAATAAGACCTTGGGCTTCGCTCATGTTCAGCAAAAGTTCTGAGCCTCGTTTTTGTTTTTGTTTTTGTTTTCCTCTGCTGCATGTCCAGGTAAGCTTTCCCAGGTGAAATGAGTTCAGTTTGCCTATGCTCTGAGCCAACATGAGCCAGTTCTCACTGTGCGAGGTGTATGCATTCAGTAGCACGACGCCAAGTACAGCTAAAATACCCTTGTGATCAGCAACGTATGGCTCTAATCTCTAATCAGCTCAGAACAGAGGCAGGCTGAAGTTCCATCTGCTGGCAAAATTATATCTTCTATTAACACCATTTGATTTAGCGCTACATTCAGCAGCCCTGGGCTCAACCTTTTAGTTAGTTGTAATCAGTATACTTCCATTTCTCCTGTTGGGGATTTTTNATATCTTCTATTAACACCATTTGATTTAGCGCTACATTCAGCAGCCCTGGGCTCAACCTTTTAGTTGTAATCAGTAGACTTCCATTTCTCCTGTTAGGGATTTTTCATTTAGAGACTTTAGGGTACATAGGACAAGCCTGCACAACCAAAGCACAAACCTCTAGAGATAAAAAAGGAGAATGAAACCTTTACTTCTCAGTTATGAATTCTAGGGTTGTTTAACATACTTTTAATGGACAATTTGCAAATAAGGTACCTGTAAAACTCTTATCACCTTTACTGGCAGTTCTGCTGAATAATGGTTGTAGGATAGGAAGCCTACAGATTTTTGTGGGCTTGCTTTGAAACTATTTCAGAGCTGCTGTTGTTGCAAAGAATGGTATAGCGAAAGCTTTGAGGAAAGTTGCAGGCAATGCACCAGAAATCTGCTTCCCAAACTGTCTTTGATCCCCAATGACAATCTTGGCTCCCTAATGACACATGATCCCCACACATGTTGGTGAATCTCTGGAATGTTTTTTGCAGACAGCTGATACAAGTACACTGTGCAAAGCTTCATGAAAGTGTGAACTGCTTCTTGGAAGCAAACTCCAAGAAGTTACCTTGGTGCTATTTCCCCTCAAAATACTATTTTAAAAGAGCAAAACTGAGCTATGCAGTAACTGAAGAAAAGTTTTCTTCTTCTTCTGAGTTCTTCTGTGCTTGTGATATCTTGCTGTACAATAACAAAACACAGGTTTTGCAAAAGATAGCTCATGAAAAGAGGTGTGCTGCGCCAAATAAAATTTTGAGATGGCGTCTCAGGTTTTGATGTCTCAGTGGATATTTAGTATAACAACATTTAGTTTGCCATCAACATTAACAGCATTTTAAGAGCATAAAATTAGGCTCCAAATTTGCATAGGTTGGACACCTCAAAAGTGAAGGTATAATTTTAAATCTTGGTAATTATCTCTGACCATAGAGTTAATATGCAATTAAGTCTATCTGCAAAATCTTCTGAGGCAAATGGATTCAGTATATTCTGTGTTAATCTGCTTGGTAGCCATTGCCTATGAAAAATCATGTCATTGGAGCAGAGAGTTTATTTTCTTCATATGTCTTTTGTTTTGTTCTTAGAACATAATGTGGTGCCTAAAACCACAGGAATACAATTATTCTTTGTTTGCAGGAAGGAAAGTCTAATTAAGCAATAGTCTCCAATGTTGCAGGCACAGCTGTGGAAGAACTGGCTGTGACATGAGATATATATCCCAAACTGAAGAAAAGGTTGCCTGGTTTATTATTTGGGAATAGAATACACAATAAGACAGATAATTAACAACAGAAGAATATAGATACCATTAATTTCTTGTTTGAAGTATTTCTTTTCTTGAAAAATATGTCAATTTGTTCTTTTAAAGTACTTCAACTCTTCTTTTAAAGACTAAAATCATTAGAAGGCAAGTTCTATGATGGGGTAGAGTACGGGAGAAATGAAATTTATTTAGTTAAACATATCCCACAGTGCTCTGATGTATTAAAATGACCCAAATAATGTATGTATTTTCTAGGAAAAAATCTAACTGAAATCTCACACACTATCCCAAAGGGACCACAAAATCAACAAACTAAACGAGGTCAAGGGCCACCTTTCTTAGTGCTAATTACTGTTATACCCTCAATTCCCCGCTGATCTTTCCTTGTTCATCTCTTTTCTGACCATTTGTAGTGGGCTGTTTTAGGCTGGGACACTTTGGCCCAAGGTAGGAGACATCAATCTTTAATTACATGATGCAAATTTTAAATACTTCAGTCAAATGTTTTCAATTTCCCCTGTCACATGGCAATGCTGAAGGCACAGTTGATTTTTATAAATGCAGGAGCAGTTGTGAGAGGTCGATTTCCAGATACATGTTTAAATGATTAAATAGGTTTTCTAGAGTAAAGCAGGACTTTGAGGGGCTGAGAACTTAAGAAGATGTTTAAGTTGGTATTCTGTGAGGTATTAAGGGAGTCATGCCAGACGCTTCCAGGCTACTATAGAATGGAGTTCATCAAGTAGTTTTGAAAGCTGAAAATGTAAGTAGCTCACCTACAAGCACTGCATTTTTTCATAAGTTTATATTTAAAAGCCTTTTGCATTTCCTCAGAATCATTTAACCTGAAATGACTACAGATATGCAAGTGGAGGCCAAATGATTTTATGTAATGAAATAAATAATTTGCATTTAAGATATATTTTTTGATTTTAGCTCTCTCCCATTTAAATCATTATTCAATCTGGCGTCAATGCAGTACATGATAGCCTCAACCCATGAGTCAGGGCTGAAATTCTATATATCTGCTTCAAGATAAAGGAGCTGAATATATGATGAATGGTATTTGTGGTTTGAACAATACCGTTGGTGTGAATAGCAACTTATGCCATAAAAACTGTCAGGTTTCTATCCCAAGTTTAGAATCTAATGCTGAAAATAGTAAGAAGGATCCTTCTTGACTTCTTAAGAACCTTTCTAGAATTACCAGAGAATAAATGATTGGCAGCTGTGAACTAGAAGGAAATAAATAGATTGCAGAGTTGTGTAGATGCCCTGTTGTACATAAGTGTAAAACTATTGATTCAGTGTGAAAGATAGGTCTCCCTGAAGTCAATGTGAATTTTGCTACTGAGTTCCACTCTGCCAAGATTTTACTGTCAGTACACACAGTTTGGCTATTTTTACCTTGAATTAATGTATAGTTCATCTGCTTCCTTGTCTGTCCCTCCCTCTCCTCTCCCTTTTCTCCTCTCCCTCCTCTCCCTCCTTTCTTACCTCCATTTCATTGCTGTTCTGTATCTGCTGCATCTGCCAGGCAGTTAAATTTTAAATTAGTGTTTTTTTCCTTTGAAGTGCTAATGCCAGCAGCAATGCTATTTCTATAGCATTTAACTTTTCCAGTTGTTGTCTGTTTTTCCTCTTTGTATGTACATATGCATGTGTGTTATGTGTTTTTGGTAGTCAAGGTAGGGCAAAAAAAGAAAGAAAAAATCTCCTAATTAAGTTTTCTAAATAAAAGTTAAATCCCAGATGCTCTGCTGTGATCTTGTCAGATCTCACAAGCTAAGCAGGTCGAACTTGGTAATTAGATAGGACACCTCTGAGCAAAACCCAGGGTGCTATACGTGGAGACACTGAAGATTCAGCAGCTGCCATAGGTCCCTTCTGGTGAGTGTTAAATCTCTGCTTATGTTTTTCTTTCGTCATTCAGTCCATCACTGGGTTTTAAACATGACATGTAACCTCTGTTTCAGAAAATCTTTAGACTGCTTCTTGCCAGAAGGTAGGAGGATGTTCTTGTGAAAAGATCACTTTGTATGTGTCCTCTTTTTATAGACTTCTTCAACCATCTGCTAGTGGCTAAGGATAGGAAAGTAGATGAACTATACATTGGGGACAGGATACTGGACTATTCTGGTCAGATCCCATGTGCCATTCATACGCTTTTTAAGCACCCTGACTTGATTTGTGCTGAACACATAAACAATCACTGTTGTCTTCTCCAAGGTGTTTCCTTTTGGTTTTGAATAAAATATACATCTATGGGTTTTTTTTTTTTTTTACATATACATATAGGTATATACTTGCCATATTTACAGTAACAACCAGCAGCTCTAATGAGGCCATTATATAATATGCTGTTTATGTAACAAAGTAAAAAACAAAAAACCCCAACTCATTCCATAGTTGAGCGTTAATCTTGAAGAGCTTTGGGGTTCTTAATGGTCCTGTGAGTTAGAAAGCCCAGGGATGTTCATGTTTGAAATATTTGGTTTTCCTTCTTTCACGGTGGGAGCGTTTCATTCACGCACATGTAGCATCTTTCATGCTAGTTGTTTCGTTTATACTCAGGTATAGAAAATGAATCACTGATCCATAACAAAGTTGCTAATTATACACGCACTCAGAATATTCATCATTTGTATTATCTGGGTTATCCTGACTGTTCACTTTGGAAAGATAATTTGAGATAACTGCTTCTTGGGCTGGAACTTACTCATGGTTTAGTGAATTTAACAGTGAGTCGGCGTTTAAGGTCAGTCCTCTTATTTCTTTGAGCTGCTCCTGTTTGTTTAAAAGACTGTAAAATCCTATCTCCCCGACCAGGACAAGGGAACATTCCTTTGCTCCCTGCTCCAAGCCACTTTCAGCCAGGACTCTACTCCAAACACTGCTTTTCTAAGCATTTTTTTCTAGGCTCCAACTGCTAATTGAAAAGATACCTGACAACATTCTCTTTTCTTCATAGACTTGTGGGAGGAGGCAAGTATATTTGCTGGGGTGGGTAGAGACACCCAAATCCTTCACTTAAAAATTAGGAATTGAAAACGTTGTCCTGTATAGGAATTATTCTTCTTACTGTTTTTTGGAGTATCTGAACAATGGCTGAGCATAGCACTGTTTCTACTCCCAAAGTGTAATTCTTATGGACAGCTTTAAAGAAAAACAAATCTCTTTGAAAGTGAGGGTTTGAAATTTCTTGAGCCAATTCATAGCCGTATGGATATTTATAACTGAGATTTATCACTATGTCACACAACTTTGTTATTGTGCCCAGTGGCTAGTCTGAGTTTGGGGGTCTATAGATTATTCCCACTAGGAAGAAAAATTGTTAACAGAGATTGAGCTTTCTTCAGTGCAGTCCTGTTTATAGCAAGCAGCATACAAAATCCTGTTTCCTCAAGCATAGCAGGAATGCTACATATGGAGAAAGGCTATTTTCTTACATCTCCAACCCTTGCCAGTTTGCACCAGCAGTCTAAAACCCATCATCTCAGTTTTCTCTTAGGTAACACTACCCCATTTTGGCAGAACTTTGATATTAGCTCCTCCTGCCTATTGGCTACCTCTGCATGTTTATGTATGTCCTACATACAAAGCCAGTGTTTTTCTCACTTGTATTTATTTCCTACTTGAAACACCAAAATCACTCCACCCACTTCTTTCACATTCTGAGCTGGCACTTTAAAGCTTTTGTTTTGTAGAGACCTGTAATTGTGTTTGGGGTTTAGAGATTACAGCCATTCTTCTGCAAAGAAGCATAATAACTTCTTGCAGCTATCTAGAATGAAGAGGGACAGCTATACCCAAGAGCTGTAATGAGGTTTACCTGACCTAAAGTTTTACAGCACCATAAAGTCACTTCAGCTGAATATTCAGGCCCAGATCCCCAGCAAAACAGTAAGTGGTTCAGTAGTGCAGTGTGTTTTCTCTAATGGGTGCCTTATGTTTCTTCTCCAGAACCTGGGGAATGTATCAAGGTTGAGGAAGGACATCAGGACCAGCACTTTGGAGTAATGTCATCTTTTGAATCATCCTCCTCTTTCTTGAGACTGGTCATTCACCCTTCCCACGTGATCTGTTTTCTCACCTCACCAGCTCTTGGTGATCCAATTCAAAAGAGTGCAATGGCAAAATGAGTGAGTGTTTTTAAATCGAGGACAATTTTAAAAATAACAAGAATATATAGCAAAATGTTTCAGCTGCAAAAATGATCTACACTTTTTTGAACATCCTCATGAGTTGTTCAGGAATGATAGAATCGTTTCTTTTTTTCCAAAGAATTTTTTTTTTTCAAAGAAATTCCAGTCATCTTTGAACACCACTGATGTAGTCTCAGTAACTTGTGTTTGTCATTTTAATAAGATTTTGTAAGAGTCTCTATGACTTCAGTGAGCAAAAGTCATTTCATGATAATTAAATTATAATATACAATTACTAAATAAACATGAGGGAAGACACACTTCTCTGGAATCTTTCAAAGGTTAGTACTGTATGAATACCAGATGCTGCAGATGTCAAGCCCTGAGGTTTCGTATGATAAAGCTTCTGCAAGTTTTATGCAAATTGAAATGCACATTTATGTAGATAATCTCACTTTGTTATGAAGCTGCAGAGAAAATGTCTTTGGAGAACAAGGAGATGTTGTGTCAAATTCACCCTAATGAACTCTAGTGACTTTAGTATGAAAAGATAGATTTGGCCCTTGCTTTTGTCAGATGCTTATGAAATTAATTGAAAATCAAGCCAAAAGACACCCTTCATACCTTGAGTTTTAATTGGTGCTTCTGATTGAAACAAATACTCAAACCATAAATCATTTGAAACCAGAGTTTCTGTGTAGTGGCCAGAATTAACCATAAATCAGGTGAACTTCATGAACCTTAGTGGATGAATTACAGTTACCAAACTTTGAGTTTTAAGTCTTGAATCAAGTAAATGTCACATAGCCTTTAGACCACAGATATTTCACATAGCTGTACTATTATCATTTCCTTTTATTTTACAAAATCAGAACTAACATTATCATAATACACTCTTTCTTCAATATAAATCATCTTCTAGGGAAAAAAAATCTAGAAAATCTCTAATGCTTCTCTTTTTTATAAAAACAACTGCAATTAGGAATTTCATGTCAAATAGAGTGAATCCTCAGAGAAAACTGAGAAAGTAAAATCCTAGCCCTGCTGAAGATTATAGCAGAATTTGAGTTTATGTGATCAAGACTTCATCTAAAGTCTTTGGCAGAGATACAGTGAAAATAAGTCTAGATATGGCAGCACTGAAGCTTGAAGTAATCCATAGTGTTAACACACATACAACTTGAAAAGTATCCATTGAACGTGGGTCCAGATAAATTCAAATATTGCATTTTTAGAATGGGGCATCCAAATGTAATAGATTTGACCAGCTTATCGTACCAGTAAGGCATCAGGAAAGATTTTGATCATTTAGTAGAATTACACAGCTATACCTTAATAAAAATTAATAGAACAAACCCAAACTTTGAAGGTTTGAATACTTTTACAGGCACATAACTACACAGAAGATCATGCAATGACTCATAAGTCTAATTGCCCATGTATCTGAGTACTGTGATAAGGAACATGGAGAAATTCCTACACGTGAGGAATTCCTCATAAGAAACAGGTGAAAAATAGGCCCTTTCTCTGCCCATAATAGCCACAGTGATTTTTCTTTGAGTCATGGTTCTAGTTTATTTATAAGACCTAGCAGAGCAGACACAACTGACCTTCCTTAGCCTAGGCATACATGTATTTTTCTTCTATCTTTATTTATCTCATAAATATATGACACCTCCATCTCTATATATATCTACATAGCTTTATGCTATATGCCCAGAAGCAGTCTGTATATGGGCAGTTACTTAAATGAAAGAGATGAAAACTAGTACAAAAATCATAAGGTGCATAAGCAGCAGGATTTATGCTGAAAAGAGAACAACTGCATAGCATCAAATTCTCTAGAATTTTCTTTGAGATTCTCTCTTATTATTACAGTATATCTAAATATTTTCACTAGTAATGTTAGAGAGAAAGAAAATGTAAAAGTTATTCCCAACCTAATGAGAACATTGCAGAGAAGATACTGGAGCCAAGAAATGGCGTTATATTGTAACATAAAAACATTCAAGATTATATGCTAGTGCCTAATAAAAAAAATTGTTATAATCTGATAGTTTAAGCCAAAAGTCATAAGGCAAAAGAAAAATCTGTTATTAGTAGTGGGCCCAGGAGGAACTATAAGCAGTGATACAGGACAACCATGAAAGCAAGCAAAAACAATCCTATGCTGTAACGAACTGGTTTAGTAGAGAAGAGAGACTATTAATGCCATTATTCAAGTTAGGAATGGGAGCTTACAAAAATGCCATGTAAAACTCTGTCCATCAGTGATTAAGATAAACTAGTTTTATAGGTCACAGAAGTTTCAGGGAAATAGAGAACTTCTTTTATGAAAAAAAAAATGAAGAGGACCTGCTTCAATTAAATGAAAATGGATTCTTGTGCATAAATAAACACATCAGAAGTTGAGCAGAAGAGAAATAGTAATATCATCTAATTACACTATTGAGGGAGAAACAAGACTATTTTTAACATGCTACAAGAATGATGCTGAACAACAGCCTTCAGAAGGATTGGAGAAACAAACAAATTGATTTTAAAATGAACCACAGGATTACAGAAGATAGTAGATGATGTAGTTTGATGAAAAGATAGAAATTTGGCTTCGTAACTGAGTGGTTTTACACAATATTTTTTCATCTTTTTCCTGTTAGAACCGATGTACCTGTGAAACTTTGGATTCTATGAAAATTATTTTTTCCAATAAAGTTAGATAGAAAAGTAGAACAGTTCCAGCTAATATTACAAAATTATACTGGAACACCAATAGTAAATACAGTGAAGAAATACAGTAGCTATAGGTAGGAGCAATCTGAAAACAATGATGAAAATTGAATTCACATGAAAAGCAGACACCAGAATTAAAAGAAAAGTTTATTTCATCAGAATATGAACCTAGGACATAAGTTAGTAGCTTTTAAAAGCAAAACCAGAATTAACTGTTTCTGACAAGTCTTGTCAAATGTAATTAGGTTGTGAAAAATAATGGGATAAAATTTTATATGCTTCATTTTAAAAGTTCAACATTAGCTTTACCTATGGTCTTATCCTATAGTGAAAATGACTTGAAATACATAGGAACCCCTAAAGTTGATGCCAGGAGAACTCACAAATGTGAAGAAAATGTGAAATGTTTGGAACAGACGGCAAATTTTCCTCTGCAGAAGGTAAATAAATATTATTATTAAAAAAAAACAGTTGTAATATTCAAGTGTTATTGTGCTAAATGTGCACTCTAAATGCAGTCATTGAAGTACGAAACATAAGGATTTTAGTCCTGCTCTAAGTGCAAATCACAATGCAACCTCAGCTGTGGAGCTGCAAGTAATTACTCTTTTGTATATAAGTAACATGAAATCCAGCATAATGGGAAAGAAAAAATAACAATAATGTGTCACGCAAATGAGAACTTCCCACAAAGCAGCTCTACTTTTTCTTCCTATTTTCTTCTTCTCCTTTACCGTACACAGCGCTATCCTCATTTGGCTGTGATTAACTAAGGGCTTCTGACAATGTAGGGAGTCTACGTACAGCTTAAGAATGCTGTTTGATACTCAGGAATCTCTATGCATAGCGGTGTCAGACTGCAAGTTCCTTGCTTCTGTGCTAATCAAAAACCTACAAGAGGTGACAGGAGAAATTCCTGTTCCTGGCATATGATCAGTACAGAATTGTTAAACTTTGATAATATTCTATTCAAATACAGTCCCTTGAAGAACGAAGATGCTTGGAGCTCGTCAGACCTGCCTTTATAGATGAGGTGAGGAGGTAATAAATAGGTGATGTCGTCTGCGCTCCACAGATTTTCTTACCAAACACAGGAGCTCCCTGACAAATAGGATGCTGTAGAAGCATCTCTTGCTCAGTGTTGCAGACCAAGAAAAGATGAAGTACATCTGTTGGTTAAGTAGTGGATAACAATCCTGGGCTTTCATGACTTCTGCCTCTATTTGGAAGGCAAATAAAGGCAGAGAAATGCAAAGAACTTCTAGCCTAAACCCATACTTTTTGTGTGGTTGGCCCTTGCTTAAGAGCTGCCTGGGAACTCTTAAAATATTTTTGTGGTTGCTTCTCCCCAGTGCAGTTTCCGATAAGGAAGAAACCCGATGTCCAGCATGGGCTGAGCAGCGGCCTTTGAAGCTCAGATGAGTGGAACCTGAAGAAGGCAGCGGTGACATGGGAAAGCCCCCGGCAAGAGCAGCGGTGGGGCCTGGGGAAGGAGACCAGGGCCACCCCACGTGGTGCTCACCGGGGAGCCCGGCTCAAGCAACGGCCCAGGGTTTTTACCTCCACCGTAGGGCCTGGGGCAGTTCCTGTGCAGACAGGCTCTCCCCGGGCAGTGTGACTGGAGGCAGATGGGCACCAGGCACCCGCGCTGCCCTCAGGGGTGGTTGCGCTGTTGGGGCTCATTCCGTTCTGCCGGTGCCTGGGAGCAGCCAGTTTGGGGAGCTGCTCCATGGCCAAGGCTGCTGTAAGCTGGACACCCAGGGCTCCTGCGTCCCCCCCGTCACGGTTACCGTTTGCCACGGCCCCGCCGCACGCCCCGGGGCTCAGGAGAACCGCGCCTGCCGCTGCCGCTGCCGCTGTCCCTCGAGGCTCTCCGGCTCGCGCCGGCGGCCGTTGGCCCTAACGGTTCCCCGCGCGCGGACGGCGACGCGGACGGGCGGGGAGGGGGCGCCGCCACCTGCGCAGGCTCCTCCCCCGCCCGCGAGCGGCCG
>VWPW01017922.1:24074-38319 GCA_013389825.1 Crypturellus undulatus | reverse complement strand
GCCGCCGGCTCGAGGCGCAGCGCGGGCGGCTGAGGGCGGCGAGAGCGCCCGGCTCCTCCGCTGCGGAGCCCGCGCCGCTCTCCATGGCGCCGGAGGAGGTGAGGGCAGGGGGGCGTCCGTGCTGCGGGGTCCCGCCCGCGCCTGGGAGATCGCCCGGCGAGGCGGCAGCGCCGCGGTCTCCGCGCGGAGCTGCTCGTTAATTTGCACGCGAGGAAATTATCTCTGAAGGGAGGAAAAATGCTCCCCGCTGCTCCGCTCCGCTCGCACCTGCTCCGCCGAGAGCCGCCGAGCGCGGGGCTGAGCGCGGGGCTGGCCGCTGCCCGCGCCCGGGGATGCACCGCACGCGGAAGCTCCGCGCGCCGCCGGGAGGAGCGCGGGTCAGGTACGGAGCGCCTCGGTGCCCCGCAGCTCATCGCGGCTGCTGGTTGTGGTTCTGAAGGGGAAATTTGTTTCCCTCTGCGGATTAAACGGGCGGTACTTCGGGCGCGCGGCACGGCGCAGCCGGACGTCTCTTGCGGAGTTGGAAGTGGGTGCCGGTGAGTGCGGGAGTGATGCGTTAGCTTCAGGGATGTCCTGGTGTTTGCTGCACCGCGGGGAGGGGGTGGAAAAAAAAGTGAGAATAACTAGGCTGTTAAATTCTATCTTGCATATTCAGTCAGCTCAAAATCACGTTTTCTGCTATGCAAAATGGAGAAAAGTCAGAGTGGAAAGACTGCAACTTTCGTAAAAAAATGTTGACTTTCTTAGTAACGACAAAATCTGTCTGATGCTCCTATTTTCCATCGTTTGAATAAACCTTTACAAATGTGATGAGCTGCTTCAGAGGTTTGTGCTGACTGCTTCAGAGACAACCCTTGAGTAGTTCTTGGTACTCACCAGTTATGTGAGCAGAACGGGGAAGATTTGCTCTTCACCAGGGTGCTTTTTTTGTGAGATGCTTGTTCCTGTGGCTAGTATTTCCCCTTATTTTATTTTATTTTGCACTGATAAGAGCTTGGTGTCCTGTTGTAGAAATTATTAATAGTTGAATCTTACTTTAATGACATCAGTTAATTTCCCTATATTTGATTATTTTTGTTGCTGGCAAAGCTAGACAGATTTTGTTCCTTCAGACAGGACTAATTTAAATTGGGTTAATTCCATTAGTAGCCTGTTGTATTTTCAGTAATACCGTAAATGGCAATATTAAGCTTTGTTATTCCGAATAAATTTAGGTACTACTTTCTGATCAAATGGTAAATGTTATATGTTGTAGTTTAAGACTACATTAGGTCATGTAATTTGAAGAAGGGAGTTAAGGAGGTTGTGTTCTTCAGGAGTGATTTTTAAGTTTCAAAAGTTGCTGGTATATTGTAAAAGTGTGTGAGGCAGAAGGGGTTATACTAGTGACATTAACTAAACACCCAGAAACCTACGAGGTAAGAAAACACTTAACAGTTAAGCTGTAGTCTAACCACCAAATATGCCTACTTTGGAAACAGCAGTTTATAACATTTAAGGTGAAGCCCTTGCTATAAGCAATCAATTAACAAATATATTGTTATTTTTTTTCTGCAATAAACTACATCTAAGAGAAAGTAGAGCTCAAGTGACAGTCAGTAAATGTGGACTTTCATTAGCTTTATCTTTGACTTAGAACAGGAAAGCAATTTATATTCTTCTCTTCAAGTTCTCAGTGGGAATGCCATCATGAACAGCAAAGCCCAAGGTGGCCAGAGTGCACCGAGTGGTGGCCATCTATTGGTGTGAGGTAGCTCTGTAACTGAGACTACTTTTCTGTTCACCTGACCTTGCTCTGGCCTCAGTGCTGGCTGACTAGATCTCACACAGTGTGGAAGAAAAATAAGGGGTTAGGAGCAACTTCTGCCACTGCCAGAGTTTTCACTCCTGTGTACATTTGAAGTGAAATACATGCTGAACTGCCAAAGTGTGTCTCAAATTGTCTTGGAAATCTATTTACTTTTTTTTTCTATTCTAAAATGAAAAAAAAAAAATCATTGGTCAGCCAGAAGGATGTAGGGAAACATATATACAGTATCCTGCATTTTACTGTACCTGCAATAGTGACAAAATGGGGATCCTGGTCTTGGTGACTTCAGTAAGTAACAGATTCACCTGCCTTTTCAACTTCTGCAACAAACTGGCTGTGCTTTTTCCAAGTCATGAAGACTTGAAGAAGCTGAAGACTGAAGAAGCTGAATGGAGCAGAGTTACTGCACTGCCACATTGCTTAGTATGCTGTTAGTGATGTATAAAATTACTATATGATGCCTGGGCCATATTTGTAGTCTTGTGAATATGCTCTCTATATATTTTGTAGCTCTTCTTGAATTGCATATTGCTCTTTGGCACTTGGTATGAGGAAAATTTTGAGCAGCCTTTTTGACGAATTAGCATGAAAGTAACATGTTAAATGGGGGTAGGCGGGCATAGCTGTGTGTCTTAATGGAGGCTTATGAGAAGTTTTCAGACAGTATCAGCACTAAAGAAAGGCTAATGCCAGGATCTTAAGCCTCTGTGCACAGAGTACAATCCAATTCCTTTTTTGGCTGTTTATAGTAAGCAAGAATTTGTTAACTGGCAAGGATGACAAATATTTAACGAAGAGCTAAAGAGGCAATATTATTTGGGTATGTTTGCCATGCACTGCTCTGTTTAGTTGCTGATTAAATCCTTTGATCTCAAGGAGAGTTCCACATCATTTGCTTTAGTGAAATATTGTGCAAAAACATGTAGGCTAGTGGAGGTAGCAGGTTAAGTCTTAAGACGCTTTTCTTCAGAGGTTAATTGTAGACCTCTCACAGCCCCTGCTGAACTTTAGTGAAAAAAAAAAAAAAGAGGTGGGAGGGAACAGGTTAGGGAGCAGTTCTAGTAATTTTAACACAAGCTTGAAGAGGCTTTCCCGGGTTAGGCAAACATGTTGTCTAATCCCTGTCATAAACTCACCACAATCTACCTTAATGCTAGTTAAATATTTTGCCCAGTTGCTCTTTTTGGAAAGATGTTTCAAAACCTCCCTCCTAATGTTCAGAACTTTCTTCTAATTTCCAGCCATAATATATTCTTTGATTCCTAATTTTTCATGTCTCGGTAATGTGCTGTAACGAGAACACCTTCCTTGGAGTTCTCAAGAAGGCAAGCACTTTTAAATCTGTCTCATAAAGCAGAATAAGTGGGAAGAGGCAGAGCCTAGTAACATGGTACTGCTGTACTCAGTGTGGCTTACCTGGTTTGAATACCTTGTTGGTGAAGTGCTTCCTCGAAGTCTCGAATAGCAGTGCTAATGCTTCACTTGTTCAGCTGAAAGCACTTTGTAAGACTTTTCTGGAAGGTCAAGTTAGTTTTACAGGTATATCAGGTTGGCTTTGTCATCTTGCGGTCAGCTAGACACACAAGTGTGATTTCTCCTTTCTTGATGTTGGCAATAATATATCATGTAATAGCAGAAGTTATGCTGTTTGTAATCCTCAAGTATGAGAGTTGCTAAATCCTTTCCCATTTACAATCTGCCAGTTCCAAAGGTCCTCCAGTTTCTTCTGTATATAGTCAGAGACCCACCATGTCAAGAGTACCTCTTGAATTTAGATTTTGTCAAAACACCTCTATTTTTATGCCAAGAAATGAAGACATGAAGTAAAATCAGTTCAAATTAACCCCTTACAATTACTGTCCTAAGAGCTCTTCTCCTCAAGTAGACGTTTAAGGAGACTTAACTAGAAGAAGAGGGGAAGTGGGAGGAAAATACTGTGATTCTTATGATGGGCAACTCTTGAAAATGAAGTGGTTGAGTTACCAGCAAAAATATGCTATAGAAGGGGCAAGTAGTAACTCTGACTGCATAGTTTAAAATTTTAAGTTATGCTCTTAAACAACAGATTAACCTATGTTTGCAGCTGGTAAAGTGGTTGGAAGGATCTAAAGTTACTGTAGTTCTCTAGTTATTGCTTTATGAAGACAACCAGTTCCTACAGATCTACAAAAGACAGTTGTGCCTTATTGCTTGTAGGGGTCTGAAGACCTTTTCTAGATCTTATACACACCCCTTTTTTTCTTTTTTTTCTTTGAAACCAAACCCTTCATTTTCTTAGATTCCTGTTACTGCTGAGATGCATAATATTATCCTCTGATTTTCTTTCTAACTTTTATAGATCTTTCTTGTCTGTGGTAAGCAGATTCCTGTTTTTTATCTGATTCTTATTTCTAGTGGCATCTGTGAATTAGGGGACAATTACCAGAGCTTTGTCAGTTCACCTGCTGTCCACCAAACTGTAAATGGGAACCGAGGACCAGATTGGAATCTTACACTGAGGCTGCTGCAGGACTGCGCATCTGTCTGGAGACTCAAAAAGCCATTTCCATTTTGTGCATGTATAGTTTTTCTAATTATAAATATACAAATTACTCTCTTCAAATATTCACCATTTTTTTACTTCATTTTGACATCACAACTTTTTTTTTTAAAGCATTTCTTTTGGCAGTGTTGTTTTTGCATAATCCTAAAGTTATAACAAGATCTCCAGGGAATTATGATGGTGTAATATTACTATTAAAATTTTAGATTGTGTATCAGAAAACATTATGTGAGTGAAGCACTGAAAATTCAGGATAAGATGCTTAGATTATCATAGTCCCTAGCCATTTACTGCTGCATGGGGTTGTTCCTCCCCAGCTTCACATTTCCTTTTTTTGAACTTCATGAGATTTCTGTCAGGCCGTTTCTCCAGCCTGCTGAGGTCCCTCTCTGTACGGCAGCACAACCATCTGGTGAGTCAGCTCTTTCTCTCCCAATTTTGTACAGCCTGCAGACTTGCACTGTGTTCCATCATCTAGGTCATTAATGAAGATGTTAAGCAGTATTGGCTCCAGAATCATTCAGCTGAACCAATTGCCACTTGCATGTTGGAACACTACAAGGGCTTTATAAATATGTTGCTGAAGGTAATGACAAAAATGGGAAAATAACAGCACCAGTGTACCATATTTCCACTTGCTTTGCCCTGTGCAACTGCTTTGCCAGCAGAGGACAAAAGAGCCATTGGACTACCCCTCATTGTAAGTGAAGGTTTTAAGAAGACTGCTGGGTGATACTCAGTGCACAGTTTAAGCTTCTGCTAGCATCAAGCTGTTTTACTTCAAGAAAATTACTTCAATATTCCCTGAATAGAGTTTTGTGTTTGCTTATTGAGTCACTAGTGTATCCACTTTTAGCTATAAAGCTGCATTTTCTTTCTGTGTGCACGCAGACAAATGAGGAAAAGGAACATTTTCACCAAATGAAAGCTTTCCATTTACCCAAGGGTAGAGAAAACTTAAAATACTGCTGATTTTCTTCCCCTTCCACCTCTCTTGAAATGAAGATACAATGTCCTAGGGACATGGTGATGAGCTAAGTGTACTCTTGGCTTAATATCTTGACCTTGATTTCAAGAAGCAATCTAGTCTATAAGAATTTTGCTTCACTGTTTGATACTGAGACATCTGAGGATGTTTCCAGAATTTGGACAGGAATGGCTCTTGGCTAACTGTGTGTTTACAATGGGATCCAGGTTGGTATCTGTAAAGTGTGTAGCATCTGTGACTGATATTGTCAGTTGATATCTCCAAAATTTCATAGCCCAAAAGCAAGTGAGAGGGGAAAGAGATTTTCTCAATAAATGACAAAATAGCAGTGAGTAGGGACACAATATTTTTGGATGTGAGTGAATAAAATGTAAAATAATTGGAACTCTGAGCAGCGCTTTTTATTTTCTGGATAGAGAGAAACTAGACTACTTCTGGCCTTCAAACTTAGCATTTATATAGTGCTTTCTGTGTGCAAAACACTTTATGGGTATTAATGAGCTTCATCATTAATGTAGTGGTAATGGTAAATAGGTATAAAACTCAACTCTTACAAGATACTCTCCTTTTGAAGGAGCAAAGTTACAAGGTTTCATATGAAAGCTTGAATACTAACATCATGTTTCTGTGATAATGGAGACTACTCAGATGTCATTTTTCCTCAATTAGTACATTGACTACTATTCTGAATGAATTTTTAAGGATTTTCTATTTATATAGAATAGATCTTTAATTTATGAACAATATGTCCGATTTAACTTCTATTTTGGTGGAAAGGTGGTCACATATGGGAAGAGGGAGCTTGTCTCTTCTGTCTCAGCTCTCCTCAATTGACAAACCTTCTTCCCTCCAGCAATCAGTTGACAGTGATCAGCTTGAGGATTATCTCTGGAAGAAAAAGGTCTACAGCTTTACTTCAAAAGTACGATTAAAAAGAAAGCTACTGTCATCTATTTCCCTGACGTAACTGTTTAAAAGTCAAGTCAAACATAAAAATGCTATTTACTCAACCAAGCTCTCCTGTGCCTTTCTATGCTTATTAAGTAAGAGGTGGTCAACCTTCGAGAGTTATGGTATGTAACCAGATATAAAAACCTGAATTTAAAAATAAGCCATATGCAGGCATTGTAATAAACCATTTTATCTTGTAACCTTCAAATGTAAGAAAATGTAGATAGTTCTCTGTTTAAAAAAAGTTTATGTCTGGTAACAGCTAGATTATCAAGCATCTTCCAGACATGTCACAGATTAATTCTGAGACCACTGTGATTCCCATTGTACAATTTATAAAGGAAAGTACTGTCAGGTTTAAGACAGAAAATCATTTGCAATTGTCAGTTCTGACACTTTCTAGTGATAGATTTCTCTGGCCTTCTATAATGCCTTGGTTGTTGAAAATATGCGTTTAAAAGATTTTTTTTCTAGGTCACAACAGTTACGGACATCTTTCAGATCTAATCCCCAAACATTAGTTTATGTCATTCTCAACAAGATCTGACTTTGCTTCCTTCATATCACTTGCTCAACTACTCCCCATAATTTATTCTGTGTGTGTATATATGTGTGTGTGTGTGTATATATATATATTAATTTAGTTAGAAATTTATTTTAGTTATTTATTTGTTAAATCTAAATAGTTTTTAAAACTTAATTTACAGAATTCCATTTTATGGCTTTTGTTCTGTGTTATGAAATGTTGAACCTTCCATGGTAACAGTTTTGTTAACCAATGCGTCCCTGACTTTCTGGCTATAATATATCTTACCCCTTGCATAGCAGGTTAGTGAAATATCCCTGCAATGCATAGACTCTTGTGTGCTTCTAGGAGTTTCTAAGTTCAAAATCTGACATGTGCACTGGAGAATGAAGAAAAAGAAAAGGCTTGTTATTTTCATACTCTACTGCATTCTTATATTAGCTCCAAGTTTCTGGATCTTGCTTTGAGATCCAGGTCTGCACAGTGCAAGAAACCCAGGAGATTGTGCCTGTTTAACAGGTTAGAGAGCTGAATGCTTTTATTGTTTTCAGGTTTTTTTATTTAACAACTCCTTTACAGAATTACAGAAGTTTAATACATTTATTGTATCATGATTTTATAAACATGTGATGGGGAAAAAAAGAAATTTCAAAATTAAATGTTGAGCAGAAAGGTGTTAGTATAATTACATATGCAGTTTTAGAAAACTGAATTAATGCAAATCTTGGCTAAAAACTTGTCCCTCAAAGTCAGGTTAATCAGGTAGTAAGAGAAGAGTATTGCATCTCCTTTCTTTTGAATCCTTACATGGTCATATACACAGAAAATTGTGCTTTAATACTCTAAGGAATCGTTCTACTTTGCTTCTATAATGAAGCAGTTTCCTTTAATCAAATGGAAGCCAGTAGGAATGCAGAAGCATCTAACATGGCTTTATATTGCCCATTGGGAGATATTTGAATTTGTGCTGGCTTGCACTGGAAAGAAATGCAGTTAAAGCTTTTTTTTTTTTTTTTTTTTTTTCTTCTGTAAAATCCCTTATATTCAGTGCATACCTTTTTGAAAAAAAAAAAATCAGATATCATATATCCTCTTTAGGGCAATTAACTTTTGGGACAATCTAGAATTAAAAAAAAAAAAGTGTTATTCCTGTAGAAGCTCATCACATTATTTTCCAGTGTAGATTAAATAAGGGATGCTCTGCCGTTGCTGCTGTTTTATGATCTTAGGATACTGAGATATTCTCATTTATGAAAGAGAAATAATAATTTTGTGCGTGTTTACTTATATACTAGTCTACTAGTCTTATCTAGGTCTGAAAGGCAATTATTTACTCTGATGGAGATAATTTTGCTTGTATCTATACAAGACTCATTACTAAAAAGTCTATAAAAACAAGTATGTTAGGATTATAGACTAACTTTAAAAAATCATGAGTCTGAAAATACCACTTATCAGTGCTTATGGCTTACTGTGTGTACCTTAATGTTTAGTGTGTACCTTGGTATGTGCTTTAGCGTTAGTCCTGTGCCTATGGAATACACTCATTGTGCACAGTTAATAATAACAAGGGGTATTTCTTTAACATTTTTTCATTTGTGGATCTTAATGGGGATAATAAAAGAAGTGTAATAATGCTTATTTTTATAATCTTAGTATAATTTTATTTCTTAAAATGATGGAGAAGCCAAAGCATACACAGTGAGCTATTGTATAGCAAGTCTTGGGAAAAGTTTGGAGTTGGTCTTGGTTTTGTAGTGATTGAATGGGAGCTGTTCAGTATGAGTCTGCGCAGAATAACACAGCCCATGCACAGTGGTTTAAATCTACTGCAGTGTGTAATTAAAGCAAGCTTGATTTTGAGTGCTTATCAGTGTGCTCACATGAGGAATGAAGGATTTTTAGTTCTCAGTGTAGAGGTGGTCAGGAGCTTTTGGAAGGAATGGCGCTGTTAAACCACTTCTTCATCTTAATATTTCATGAGTGTGTATTAATTCTGTCTAATAGAAATGTGGTGTTTCCTACTCCTAACCCGCCTTCAGGAGAACTACAGAGATGGATTCCAAGAATCCCAGTGGTAAGGCAGAGCTGTCACAGCTTTCCAGGTTGTGCTTCTCCAGGGTTTACTGTGCTGGCAGCAGGAAATCTGCATAGCTAGGGGAGCTCGTTTCACTTAATGCAAATTTTATTTTTCATTTTAACAAAGAGCTTGGGGAAAACCTTTCCCCCTCCTCGAAATTTTGTCAGAAATATCAGTGTTAAGAAGCTTCATTCTTAGGTAGAGTTATTTCTTATACTGGTGAAACTTCAGAATTCCCCAGAATCCCCAGTTCTGTGTTCCAGTTAATGGGTATCCAAGTCCAGAACATCTTCATCTTGACCTCTGGATGCCTAACTCTAATTTTGCTGTTGAGTAAATACTGCCTAGCTTTAATGAGTTCCTGTTTAATGTGTGTAAGGAATATCAGTTAGGATGCTTCTGAAAAGTGACATATTGCAGTCTAATTTGTAAGGTCATAAGGTAAATATTTTACCTGATTTGAAGTTTTATAAATTGGTCCCTTTCTATGTAATGTCACAGAAATGCCTGTAAGAAGGCTGAGTGAGATGGGAAGGGCTGTAAAAAACTTGTGCTATATTCCCCATTACTCTGCCTGCAGAACTTCACAAGAGGCTTGTACCCTGTGAAAACTGAATGTAAGGCTTTGGTTCCTCACCTTAATCTATAATGCTAAAAGTTTATAGTGCCGCTGTTTTTCAGATGATGATTTATTCTGTGTTGAGGAGGGAGGAACATTCCATGTAATTTAATCATACATATTTTTAAGCTACATATTTAACATTTCTTTGAAGATTTGATTTCTTGTTCATTTATCTATTTCCTATTTATTGTTAAGAGTATGGAAAGCCTGGTTTACATACAGCTGCAGATTTCCTTTCATGCAGTCTAGTTCTCCATTTTTTCTCCCTTAAATCTGTGGTTCCCTTGACACTTATATATGCTTGCTTTTTTTCTGTCTTCTCACTCTTTTTGTTTCTTATTTTGTTTGTTTGTTTCCCCCCCACCACTTGCTTTTCAGTTCTGCTTCTGCTCTCTGCTTGTCATTCTTCACCATCTTCCAATCTCCCAGATCTGGTTTTATGAGTTCTAAAATGAAACCTCAAACCCTGTTGAGCTGCAAGTTTTGATTAGTGCTGCTTGGGATAGAATTTTCTCCTGAAATCTCTTTTTTTTTTTAATCAGATGTATCATCAGTTTGTCAAAACTCTACCTGTTCACCCGCATTCTGACAAAATGGATAAATCAGTGCTTAGGGTGCTCATAGGTGCTGCTATGTGGCTGGCAGGAAATTGGACAGAATGAGGGCTTTATCTCATCATGCTTTGTGTATATGTTGCACTGAGTATCTTTTCCCATTTATCATTGAAAACTTGTTTTTCATTCTTATGTAACAGAAACTATAGTGTAGCATTCATTTTCTCAGTGAACAAATCACTGGCTGGCCAGCTTTAGATGTAAATTAAATTTGGATTTGTGGCATTCTTGTCACATCTTAAGATAATTTTGAATGTAGCTGGTTGCCAGAAGATATAGCTATGTATCTTTTGGCTGTCACTCTTTTTTTTTTTTAATTCCTGCAGGACTATTCAGTATATTACCATTCACTTCCATGTATCTGTTGGCTGCTACAGTGAGCCTATCACTTGGTGTAGTGCAGCATATGTGAGCACAGCCCTCCCCCAAGACACGAGAGCTGGATTCTTTTATGTTTTTGAATGCGCATTTTCTCCCTTTCCTGGAGACTGTCAGAGTTACTAGTTCCTGAAGTATTCTATGGTGGTGTTTGGCAGGGAGGGGAGGCTTTTCTCTGAAAATGTTTTACTCTCATTTATTTAGATATTAATGAGATAGAGAATACAGCAGTAGTAACGTGTTTCTCCCCTGTGAGTGGGGATTGGGCTTTCATTCCTGCCATCTTTAGGGACAGATGCTTTAGACTCACACTCAGTCTTGGTTTTGGGTTAGATAATTAGTCAATGCAAAGTGAAATACCTTCAACAAAATGAATGGGCAATGTTTTCCTGTTTTCCTCTGCCCTCTGAGAATGGATGGGAAAATATAAGGCATACATAGAGATTCCTCCAGGCAAACATGTGATTGTTCTGGGTTTCCCACAGACTCGTAAATGGCAGTCTCTGACAGCTGGAGAAGATAGCACATCATCATTACCAAAAAAGCAAGGAGAGTTGTCCACTAATATGTGCCAACAGCATCAGAGAGAGAAGGTAGTAGCATATCTGTTTCTTGTGATCTCCCTTTGGCAAGTGGGGTTGCACAGGAGAGATGAGAATCAAGTGATATGCTGTTTGGGGAAAAGACCTGGGAAGTATGTAGATGGAGGTAAAACTGTCCATTTAGGAAGGAACATTTAACAAACTGCTGTGGAAAGTAAAAAGTAGTGATTTGGATTGTTCAGCAATGTTTTTAACCAGTACAGGAAAAGGCTCTGTTTGAAAGAGCCTATGGGATCTCAGAGATGGCCAGAGATGACTTTGGATGCTCTCGGTTTTGTGCTACCAAATGAGAATGGAGACAGAGAATGGAGACTTAGTATTTCTGAAAGTTAAATACACTTTTAAAAGGAGTCCATTTTCCAGATTCAGACTTCATACTTAAAATATCTAGTCTTATATGTTCATTTACTTTAATAAATATTCACAGTGCTTTTTCATAGACTTACATATGTATAAACAGAAAATCTGCTTCACTGTAATGCTGTTTTTTCTCTTATTTTTCACTGAAGACAAGTAATAGATCCATCTCTACTTTAGTAAAGACCAGTGGTTTTTAAGTGTCTGATCTCACAAGATGGTTTAGCATGTGTGTATTTGCAAACTTGACATTAGCTCTGCTGGAGACCAAGGAACTATATGCGTTGAAGTTAGTTGCTTAAACTGAGCTTGCATTGAGCACTTTTTAGGCTTGTTTGCTTAATATTGGAACCGATTCCATATGTTTTATTAATAGTTAAGAGGAAAACATTAAAAAGTGCATGAAATTTTAAAAAGAAGTTAGAAGAAGAAAAGCAATATGCATACATTTCTTTAAGAATGTTTTTGGGGAGCTGGCACAGCGAAAGCTTATAATCGCTTTTAGATGATGTTTAGATTGTAGTATTAAAAGGAAGGCTTCCAACTTTGCAGATTATGCCAAATTGGGAGGAACAATACAGTCACATATTGTGCAAAAGAACTTTGATCAGTTAACTAATCCGGCTAATAACTGTCAGATGTAGTTAAATACAGATAGACAATATCACTTTAGGGGCAAGATTAAAAATGGAGGGTGTTTACTGAATGGAAAATTTTGGAGCATATTGACCAGCAGAGGGGCTGAAGAACCTGCTAAAAGAGTATGGCTTGTGTATAAAAATGCTGTTTCAGTATTTCAGTACAGTTGTACAGAAGCTGGGGAAGAAAAAAGAATTTGTATAATGAAGGCATTGAAATTCTAGATGGCTGTTAAGTAATAAGTACCTGGGAGTATGCAAAGTAACATTGAATTAAACATTTTTAAGTTGTTCTAAGTCAATAGATGTATAACCCTTCTTCCTTGTCTCTATGCATTGTATTTCACAAAATGTCCATTTTATTTCTGAAGAAATGCATGTATGCATGGGCTGATATCGCAGAATGGTTAAGGTTAGAAGGGACCCTTAGAGATCATTTGGTTTACTATTCCTGAGTTTTCCTATGTTGATGTGACCTTAGCCCTTGTGTGAAAGGCTAAGATACGCAGTATGCTTTGTCTGAAAGCATTTACCTCCTGTGGCCAAGTCATAGGACCATGTTACTTCCTGGTGAAAGAGCAGATAGGTAAAACACCAGAGCACCTGCTTATCGACGACTTAACTTGCTCCATGTGAAACTGATCTTTCCAAGATGGTTGTGGAGAACAAACAAGATATAATAAAAAGATACATTTTTTATTTTGTGGGAAGCAAAGAATATAAAACACGTTGGCCCGTAAGTTGAAAAGACTGCGTGGGATTAACCCAGTGATGATTCTGCTCTACAGAATGTCTGCTCGTTGCACATATTATTATGCAGTAATCTACTTTCTGCATGTGGCATCAATACAAGATGCCATATGTACTAGCAGGGTCTGTCTTTGCCTGCAGAGCCCTGTGCTGTCCATTTTCCTGACTCCCTTTCTAATTATGGTCTCCTCTGTCCTTCAGCACACTACTGCCTTTGGCGCAACAAGTGCGAGAGACGAAAATCTGTTTTATATCTACTGGGCTGGACTTTACTGGTGAATCAGAAGCGCAGAGCTCGTGTTGGCTCTCAGTGAAGAAGTTGAGCTTTATGCTGTGAATCAGCCGCTGGTCAGTGGTTGTGTATGAAAGAGTTCAACTGTTGAAGGAAGTTAGTATCAGCAGATAGCTGAATTAGGAACTAGCAGTCTCTGTCAGAAAAAGATCAGTGATAACCAGTTCCTGGAAGAAAACATAAAGAATGTGTTGAGGCAGGTGCTGTGTTAGAAGTTGGAGTAAGAGAACCTTAAGTCAAGGTTTTGATCCCAGAATCTTGTCCAAGATCTAATTTAAATACACACCTAGCTGCCTGCCATGGCTGCACTACTTTAAGGACTGGTAGAAGGAAGAAAAGAAATCATGAGATGTCTACAATGCAGAGGAAGAGTTCAGACTCTGTGATTATTATATCTGAAGCCCCCCAAGTTAACAATGTGCTGTTAATCTTGCATCACTCCTACAATCGCTTCTCTGTTTTTTTTTTTTTTTTGATTGTAGCAGACACTCCTCAAAGCTCACTAATGATAGATCTTTGTCCCACCTTTTTATTTGTTGTCATATTAAATAAATGCTACATGTGATATTATTTCCTTAGACTAGTCTCTGACACCCTCTCTTGTACTTGAAGGTCATACTCTTTGCTTTTAAATAGTCAGTTCTATTTGGGCTCTCTCTTTCAAGTGCAGTGAATGTATTTTTATGGAAGACAGCTTGCACGCCCTAAACATCACCCTGCCATTCTAATTTTTAAATTGAAACTTTTATTTTTATGTTTTTGTATATTATCTCAGCGTGCATACTGTCATTCGCCTCTATTTGTCAGAATGATTTATGTGAGGGTAGATGATTAGCTTGGCACATCAGAGGATTTTATTAGCTAGCTCAGTGAATGTATTTTTATGGAAGACAGCTTGCACGCCCTAAACATCACCCTGCCATTCTAATTTTTAAATTGAAACTTTTATTTTTATGTTTTTGTATATTATCTCAGCGTGCATACTGTCATTCGCCTCTATTTGTCAGAATGATTTATGTGAGGGTAGATGATTAGCTTGGCACATCAGAGGATTTTATTAGCTAGCTCTTGTCTCTCTCTTTTTTTTTTTTTTTT
>VWPW01017922.1:0-24063 GCA_013389825.1 Crypturellus undulatus | reverse complement strand
TTTTTTTTTTTTTTTAAAAATTAAACCTTTTTTTTATTTAAAAAAAAAAAAAAAAAAAATTAATTAAAAATTTCCTTAGGGGAAGGAAAAAAAAAAAAAAAAAAAAAGTTCTTTGGAAAGCAAGGAAAAGGAACAATTCTCCACAGCTGAAGTATTGCAGAAGAGTAATCGTAGGTTTCCTTGATTGCAACTTCACTAAAATACAGAAACGGATCCAGTTGTTTCTTGTAGCATCTGGTGATATTAGGTACCACGATTATAGTGATGAAGGGTAGTCACATAAGTGGACAGATGAAAATAATGAGAGCCCTTTAGTGTTTCAGATGTTTATTGTTTCGTGTCCTGAAGAATATTTTTTTTTCTTTCTGTCATTCGGTAGAATGACAGAACAACTCCATACTATTCCTAATAGTTGTTGCATGTTCAAAAAAAGAGTTTGACTGATATGTGTTTTGTGACTGATACCTGTTTTGCCATTGCTGACCAAATCTCTAGTCAAAAAATAGATTGAAATTAGTCTTGAACACACTTTCACATTACCTCAAGACCCCAAATTTGCAAATCCTAATTATGTGGTAAACCTAAGGAGCTCACTCAGAAACTTAGAAGTAGTAGCCCTGTGATGCAGAAGACATGATAGAGAACTCAAGGTAGCTCAACCGGTAAACATGAGGTAATGTTTTTTCAGAATGGGACACATCATGATACTGCAAGAGAGAGCTTAATAGTTCAGCAAGATAAAGGGGACCCTAGGAGATCTTGTCAGCAACCACAGCAGGCTTAGATTTCTAGGCGCAAAGTAGGATTCAGAAAATTAGTCAACTTCTTGCTGCCTTAATGAAATAATACTGTTGTCTTAAATCTTCATATATATATATATATATGTACCTCAGAGGTAACAGAGGACTAGTTATGGGTTATTTCTATATATTACAATGGTCATCTGGGAAAGGAAACTTGGGGAGCTGTAACTCATGCTAGAGTCATTTGGAACCAGTGATGCTGAGGGCCAGGCTTAGGCAATGCTGATCAGGTGGAATTCAGGATGTTGAAGCCAACTAATCAGAGTTTCCCTCAAGTGAATACACACGTCTGTCGTTGTGGCGTGTGACTTTGGCATCTAATAAAGATAAAATTAGGAATCTGGGCTCTCCAAAGTCAGTGTTGGCTTCTGAGACTGATATGACTGCCTAAGACAGAAACCCTCTCTCCACTCGTCGCATAAAGTATCCTAATTTTAATGGTGAACTTTAATACCTAAAGATTGACTGTCAACACAGACCTCAGAAGTCAAATGTTAAAAGAGCAGGACCGAAGGATCAGTGTAACTGAAATTGTGCATGGGCGTGGGAAAAGTCTAAGAGGCTTGAGTGCAAATAGGAAAAAAAAAAAGTTTCATTTATTTTTGTAATAAAAATGCAAATGTGAAACAAATTCAGCATGTGTGCTTATTCTTATCCTGATTGCTGTTTAAGTGCTTGGATAGCTTCAACACTTTAAGACATTCAAATGATACTCTTGTATCTTTTTTATCCTATGCTTATGCAGTTACATGCTTTTCCTCACCTAGTGTTCTGGCAGATCTGTTTCTGCATGGGCATTATTGCAGACTAGCTAATTTAATATATGATCTTTGGAGCCATTTAATTTACTTTAGAGTTGACCTTTCTATCTTCTCTCTCAGCTTGCAGAAGATAGTTGAATAATTGGCATCTCACCTCAAATATTAATTCCAGATGCTGTGTCTTCATTTTCTTTTTCAAAGCAATGAACGGTGTCTGACAAAGCAGGATAAGAATTCTCTGTTCTTCTCTTTGCTCAGATTATTTATAGAATATGTTATTTATAGAATGCAGTGAGGGAATTCAGAACATTAGTAATTAATAAAACCTTTGTTTTGCTCCAGAATTCTCAAATCATAAGTGAGAAGTCTCTCTCAGACTCTGACCAGGAATGGTATCTACTGCAGACTCTCAGTTGAGAAGTCTGGGTTGTCTTACCATGGCTGGATCCTTACTGGAGGGTTCTACACAGTCACGCATCAACATGCATTGTAATTTGAGTCACAAATCTGACTTCCCATCGGAGTGTTGCAGTTTCATTCAGGCAATAGGATGGAGTAACATTCTTTTGACAAACCCTTTAAGAAGAGTTCCAGTGGGCTAATGAAAGAGAACTCTCCAGTTAAATTATAGATCTAGGAAGAAGCAAGCATCCTGACTATCCTCACCTATATCTGTCTCATTCTTACCAAGGAGCTCTGCATCCTTTCAAACTGTAGGAAGGGAAGTTCAGGGAGCTCAGCAAGGGGAGTTTCCAATAGATGGTGCTTCTTTGTTTGCAGAGAAGTCAGGTTTTATCCCTCTCAGGCTTATCTGGAGACAGGTCAAGTGCTCTTGCCTGCTGTCAAAGTGGGTAAGACCTCTGAGTAGGAGATCAGATAGTTCTCAACAGTAGCTTATGGCATGCAAAGAGGTGATTTTTGCTCTTGTCATCTAACAAACACATGTAACTTTTTTTTTTTTTTTTTAGGTGATCAAAATGAAAAGAGAGAAGCAGTGTGGATTACTTTATCTGCAGCCATTCCAGAGTGAATTTTACTGTCTGGCCAGTTGATATATCTCAAAACATGTCACTGATGACTTGTCCTGAGGCAAAAGATCTCTGTAAGAAAATCCTGAGGCCTGCCTTTCTCTGCCTGGAGATCACCTCCTCGCCTGGGAAGCAGTCCTAGGAAAACAAAACAAACTTGTGTGTACAGAAGCAGGGAGAGCAGAGAAAAAACTTTACACTGAGATTTTCCTATCATGGCATGTCTGCCATCTACATGTTCACAAGAAGCTTGTCAAGCTGCTACTTTAACTTTAGGAAATATGCCTCCAGTAGATTTTATGGCAGGATTTTAGGGGGACTTTATTTTGTGGATATAGTCAAAACCAGCAATAAAAACTTCCTTTCAGAAGTTAAACCTCTAATCCTTGATTACTTGGCTAGGAAAGTGACATTTAATCCATTGCTACGATTAAGTATGTCTCTGCTCTGTTTTTTGTTTTCTCTTAGGGCAACAAGAACCAAAAAATTTAGGATACTTTTCAGAGTTTCCTTCCCTGCCAAAATAATGATGCCTAAGACAACTCCCAGAGTGTTATGCCGAATTATTTACATATGTTTATAAACTCTCAGTAACCATAGTATTCTTGAGGCTATAATTTTTTCAGATTAGTTCTTGTGTTTATTTAGCACCCAACTATATTCATGTGGATTTGACATTGTCTCCACTTGGAGTAAGTTCATCCACCAAAAAAATCTTTTTCGGTCATGCACAAAGTTGTCATATCTTAATTGAAAAGCAGATACAAATTCTACTACAATATTCTTCAGTTTTACTTGAACTTTTGAAAATGAGGGATAATATATATTAATGGCCTAGACTGTATTTGAGATATGAAATTTACGTGTAGAAGGGTCTAACTTTTGGGCTATAGGGCTACTTACAGAAGCAACAGAATCTGTGTCTGTAGAGAAGGGGTTTGAGGAGGTGCCTAACTCAGGCCCTTTGAACAGCCTAAATGTAAGACTCGTTTTCATTGTACATTAAAGATTAAAATAATAATTTGTGATGTCTTTGAAATTTTTCTTCTAATTTTTTCCTCTGTTAAAATCGCATTACTTTTAATCTGTTATTTAGAAAGATTAACTAAATTAAAGATGCTACAATCTGATTAGAGTGTTCTGGGCTGCTTCAATTAATGATCCATTTTGAATCATGATGCATGCACAAAGACATAAATTTTTATATTAAAAACATATAAAATTATATAAAAACCAAACTTGAATAGGAAGCTTACAGCTAAAGTGCTTTAATATCAGTGATGGTAAGGAACCAGGATTATTGTTTCAATAAACAATAGTTACCCTCTAGATACTCCACTGTAAGTTTTTAATTTATATTTATATATACACACACAGTTCCCATCTTACAAATTAAGGCATATTTGATAAAACATGGTGAATATATCACTTTTACTATATATTACATTATTTTGCAATGGCTCAGGGCAGGGTTAGATAGAAATTTATATGTTTTAGGAATTACATGATATAACGTTTAATTGTACATTCAATCCCAAGAGCTCCTTCAAGGTTGTTGTTTTTGTGAGGTTTTTTTTCCCCATCTATTTTGATTTCTACAGATACTGCTAGGGTGCAGCAGAGCTCTCAAGAGAGTCATTGTGGATCCTACAAAGTAACATCAGTCAACGTTTTTAATAGCATTCTAAATAATGCCTGTAGCCTGTTTGCAATGTTGAAAGTGTTTTAGATCTGTGGCCCTAAAAGCTTGCTATATAAAAAGGACTGTATATTATGGACTTTATTGGTGGAGTTATTGCCGCTGTTAGAATTACAGGTTACTGTATTTTTAATAAGCCAGGTGTAAAGGATTTTCAGCTGTTCTGAGAAACCTCTTATATTTTTACCCCTCCTCATAACTTTGATCTCTGATTAAAATTAAATGACATTAATAATTGTTTTCTGAAGTTCTTGTTGCCTTATGATTGTTTCTCAGAGCATCAAAGACTAGAATGAAATTGATATTCTTATAACTTAATTAAAATTGTGTTTTATGGCAGAATACTAAGCATAACCTTCATGATCAGACTGTGCATATGAAACAGCTCATTACTGAACTGCAAAAAGGAATCTGTGCACACATTTAAATAAAATTAAGTTTCAAGCCAGACTGAACTTCAGACTTGATTTTACAACTTCTTAGTCCATTTGTTTGCTCAAGTTTCCTTGTTATTTGATGACTTTTTTATATTTTAAAACTTGTCTGTTTCAGAAGAAAATATTCACAGTATTCCCAGACATGTGCTAACTATACTTCATCTCATCCCAGACTGAGATCCAGTCGAGTAAATCCCTGTATCCAGGCAGAGGACATGGAAGTTGTTACGCTTTTACATAGATTATAAAGATTTAGGTACAATTTGCTTCCATTAAGTAGGAAAAAGTTGCATTATTGGGAGCATAACTTTACTGGATTTTTAGCTGAGTTTTTATAGAACTAGTAAATTAACTACTTTTATGCTTTCAACGCAAAGGATTGACTTTAATGAGTGCTGCATCCAGTCATTTGCATGCAGTTCACTCTGCACACATTGAGACGTAATCTGTTTAAAGGGAAGACTGACTGGCTGCCTAATGAATTACACCTTTTGCCTGGAGAACCAAGATCGCCCTGGAGCTCTCTTTGCTGGCAAGACAAGGGAATCTCCCATACGAAGACTTATGTGTGGGCGCTGATATATTTGCACCCGTGCAGTGACTTGAACGTGGGAGGCAGTGAATCTATTGCTGGGACACTTTGCAGCTTGATGTCAGTACACATGTAACTTCATGTGTATTTGCTACTATTGGTAAGATTGTAGCTCTTTTGTTCTTTTTCATTTCTTTATAAACTATGCTTAGGCTAGTAAAAGATTGCAGTTTCCAACAAACTCAGCATCTTGTCCTCTCTCCAAAGGGTAACAGCACCTGGGAGTTAGTTAGGGACTGCTCTTGAATGACAGCAAGTGAGGAATTTGGCATCTGTGTTCCTGCACACCATGAGTACTTGGTGGCAGGGTTTTGCTTGTTTTTCCTTTGAAATGCTCTGGATCTGCTCTGTAGGTAGACAAACCCATGGACAGTGTCATGTGTTCAGGGCAGGGAGGGAACATGGTAAGACGTACCAAACTCTGAGATGAACCGTGTGCCACGTTCAGTAGGGGTGGCTTATTCAAATTAATTATATTTCTTTACTAAATGTTTGAGAGTGACTTCTCCATTTAGATGCTCCAAGTTAGCCTATATTGAGCGTCTGGTACATCATAAATAAAGGTTTTTTAGTTTGGATCTTATGGGAATTAGATGAATTAAAAAACTTCAAGGTTCTGGTGCTACTTATTTCAGGAAAGATTTCAGTAGGAAAAGAGGAGGTGATGCTTTGGTACCTGTGTGTATGCATGCTTTTATTTGTTTTTTGTTTTACTATGGCTGAAATTATTCATTTTAACTTAATTTTATACCAAAAAATTCTCAGTCAAGGTGAAACTACCTTTTATGTAGAGCACAATATGTGGCTTACATCCTCAAAAAATGTTGACTTTTGGCACAGAGATAAAATTCCTNGCTTAGGCTAGTGAAAGATTGCAGTTTCCAACAAACTCAGCATCTTGTCCTCTCTCCAAAGGGTAACAGCACCTGGGAGTTAGTTAGGGACTGCTCTTGAATGACAGCAAGTGAGGAATTTGGTCTTGGCATCTGCTTTCCTGCACATCATGAGTACTTGGTGGCAGAGTTTTGCTTGCTTTTCCTCTGAAATGCTCTGGATCTGCTCTGCAGGTAGACAAACCCACGGACGGTGTCATGTGTTCAGGCCAGGGAGGGAACGTGGTAAGATGTACCAGACTCTGAGATGAACTGTGCTCTGCTTCCAGTAGGGATGACTTATTCAAATTAATTATATTTCTTTACTAAATGTTCGAGAGTGACTTCTGCTCTCCATTTAGATGTTCCAAGTTAGCCTATATTGAGCATCTGGCACATCATAAATAAAGGTTTTGGTATCCTGTTTTTTGGTTTGGATCTTATGGGAATTATATGAGTTAAAAAACTTAAAGGTTCTGGTGCTACTTATTTCAGGAAAGATTTCAGTAGGAAAAGAGGAGGTGATGCTTTGGTACCTGTATGTATGCATGCTTTTGTTTTTTGTTTTACTATGGCTGAAATTATTCATTTTAACTTAATTTTATACCAAAAAATTCTCAGTCAAGGTGAAACTACCTTTTATGTAGAGCACAATATGTGGCTTACATCCTCAAAAAATGTTGACTTTTGGCACAGAGATAAAATTCCTTTGTGCAAAAATCTGCAAGGAGTCTAAAATATTAAAAAAATAAATAAGGAAGTATAAAATTTAGCTGGTGTCTTTCTTGTGACTCTTTTATTGAAAAAATGTGTTGTTTTATAATATGATAATATGCTGGTACTAAAGCAGTGGCGGTTGATGTCAGGGTCTATGTTCTTTCTTTCATGCGTGAGGCTACAATTTGACAGTACTGCTTAATGTAATACTTCCGTATGTACTTATGACTGTAGTTTTCATGGGTCTTTGGCTCTTTCAGATAGTTGAACTTAAAGGAAAACCTTAAAGGTAAAATACTATTTTAGGTACTTAAAAGTAACTGAAAGAAAATGAAGGCAAGAGAATAATAAAAAAGGAGCCGCTGTAATGATTGGCTGCAAGTCCAGTTTCTCTGATCCTGGAGAAACTAATCCACGAGATCTTTGAAACTGCAAATAACAAACGCAGAAATGGTAAATCTTACATGATCTTCAAATTATTTGTGTCATATGCTGTTGTCTTGTGTCTTTGTGTTTTAGAGAGGAGGGGGATGGGAAGGTTGAAATTTAATTTGCAATCTCTGAAACGGAAAAGTGCAGAGATCAGAACCAGCTTTTTCACAATATTAAAATAAAAATTTCTCTTTGATAAATTTGTTCTTATTCATTTGATTTTCCTGAAAAAAAAAATGGAAATAGCTGTAGGCATGAAGTAGCCAGAACACTTTGGTTTATGGAAATGAGTTTTTTCCATGTTTTTATTGAGCAAATCAAACTGTAAGTGAATTTATGAGCGTTACACGAGAGCTTATGTTCCAGAGCAACAGAGTTTGCAAGGTGGTAGGTGCAATTTCTCTGGAGGAGTCCTTTCCATGTTCTCCTGTTAATTTTTTATGAGTAAGGAATAGCTTGTGCTAAGTGGACTTCAGAGTGGTGGTTGATGCAGTTCCATATGATATTGTACCATCTACTTGAACTCTACTGTAACCTATTCACCACTGTTGGGAGACCCCAGTTCCTCAAAAACGGGCATAGCAAAGCTGTGGTCGCTTTTGTAGGCTCTGTCTCACTGTCTCACCAGACAGAAAAGTTTTTTGTTTTTTGTTTCAGTAACATATGTTAGGACGTGTTTTCACACTGACAGTGAGATGTGGCTTTCCAGCATATCCAGCTCATCCATGGCTGCTGTTTCTTCTGCTGAATAGATGTGCTACGGTGTGTTCTTCTTTCCTTTCCTAATAAATTAGCTAGTGTGAACAGGCCCTTCAGTGCTTGACCTGACCCAGATCCAAGATACCTTTTTTCTTTTGACTTGTCCCGTGGACTTGTTCTGTCGTGTTGTTGACCACTAACAGCAGTTTAAACCCAAGGAGGTTGAACATCTTTTTTTTTNCTGACAGTGAGATGTGGCTTTCCAGCATATCCAGCTCATCCATGGCTGCTGTTTCTTCTGCTGAATAGATGTGCTACGGTGTGTTCTTCTTTCCTTTCCTAATAAATTAGCTAGTGTGAACAGGCCCTTCAGTGCTTGACCTGACCCAGATCCAAGATACCTTTTTTCTTTTGACTTGTCCTGGGGACTTGTTCTGTCATGTTGACCACTAACCCACCCTATGTAAATGTAAAATAGGATTATTGATAGTAAAACCTTAAATTAAAAGCATTTGTATTATTCTCTCTGTGTGATGGATTTTCACACATGTTGCCTTGTATCAGGTTTTCTCATGACACAAGTTATAGATGCAACTAAGAGCATATCATGATTTTTCTGTCATTTTACATTTATTTATTTCAATTTACATTCACAGAGGACTATATTTAGAATCAACAAAATATGCTATATAAGTAGGTATCACTGAAAGCTAAAAATTGGCCTAAAATTAGCTGAATATTTCTTGGAGAGCAAATGGAAATTTTCATGTAAATATAAAATTTTCATGACATTTACTCTTGATTTATTATGCTTCACTTAATAAATAAATTTAGCTAATTATGGTATATGACATGTCCTATGTCCTTATTTACCAATTTTATAATCACAAAAGACTAGAAACCCCTGAAATGATAATTGAACTTTACCATTTTGCATTTTTAGAAACACCATTAGAACTACAAATATAAGTGCTACAAGTTGATGAGATTTTAATGAGAGGCCTGTTACCATTCAAATAGATGAGACAGCAGTTTAAACCCAAGGAGGCTGAACATCTTTTATTTATTTATTTATTTATTTATTTTATTTTTATTGGGTAGGGTGCTATTTTCCTGTGTCCTGGCAGAAAGAGTTGCTGGCTGTCCATGAATGAGTAGAAGATGGCAGGTTTTCTTCAGCTCTTGAAAAGCGCTGTGGAGTGCTACCATCACAGCAGCAGTGAGTGCTCTAGGCATGCTCCCTGCTTAGGCTTTCTTTGGAGGTGGCAAATGTTTGAGGACAAGAAATGGCAAGTGAATGTTTCAAGTCAGTTCACTCTTGTACTGGGCTAACAAAGTCAAGGGAAGGCTTGAGGACTGTCTCTAGGAGTGGGTGAGTACTGGTCACATACTGGAGGTACTCCACAGCAGAAGGCTGTGGAGTTTCAGTAATCATATAATATCAGAGGTAATTATAAAATTATGTCTGTCATAATTTCATTACAGATGTAGTCAAAATCTCAGCTGAGAGGTGCAATTCAAAAATTAAATAATTAAAATTTTGGTAGCTTTTGTTGTTGTTGTTTTTAGTTATTCACTGTACCTGGATTTTGAGTCTTCATTTAACTGTCCCATGCATTCTTTGTAGAGAATTTAGTAGCTCAACATGGTTTAATAATAAGAAAGAAAAAGAGAAATAGGTGAAGAACATCAGTCTTTAAAATGAAACCTTATACATTTCTTTCCATTTCTTTCTGTTTGCTCTGAGGTCTGTTCAGGGCATCTTTATTTTGTCAGTAATAGAAACATGCTATTCAGACTTTTAAATAAACTTACACATTTTTTAAGTATTCTTTTATTCCAAAAGCAGGTTTACTATAATACTATCAGATCATTTTCCAGCAGATGTATGCCATATAACTTAGTCTGAGCATAGTAGATCTAATAGCATTAGACAGTGCCTAAGCAGGAGAACGAAAATCAAGACATTTTATAGTGGCAAGGGGTACATCACAGTTACTTTTTTAAAATAGTCCACTGTGGTGTTATATATGTTCATGATATATGTTCACTGACCTGTCACATAGCAGTCTCCTTTTTGAGTATGATTTTTCTGCCAGCAGCAGCTGGGACTCCTGTTACTACCTTCCTTAGGCAGATAAGACAATTCAGTAGCAAGTGGAGGCTCGCTGCTTCCAGCCTAATCTCTCACACCAGAAGTTCTGGGCAAGATTTTTAGAACACTAAGCTTTCTGAGCCTTTTGGGGCAAGTTTCTTTTAGAAGTAAAATCTTCTTTTGCGTGTCTTGCTTAGGATGGTTCAAAACTGTATTTTTTTTTCTCTCTGAAATTGCAAAAGGTAAGTCTTTTTATAGTTATGTCAAAATGTCTGTCACACAGGGTTGGGACTGTACAAATGCCAAAGACTTCTGCCCACAGGAGTATAAATTTTGAGAATAAATGAAGAGATAACTGAGGGATATAATCCAAAAAAAGAAGAGTAATAGGAGGAAACAATAAAATGCTAGAAAATAGTCATCCAGCCATTCAAGTGAGAGATGGCAACAGGCAAGAGTAGTTGATGAAGCAGCGAGAAAAATGAAGGCAAGTAGAAAACGATGCAAATTTTTGACTGTAAGCTGTGATAGTTTCAAATCCTCTTAACTTTTATTCTTTGAAAGAATTATGTTGTAGAACATTAGTGTTAAAGCGTCCATCCTACACGCATAATGTTACAGTATTTCAGAAAAGTTGCATGTTAATCTGGTATAGTGTTTTCTGTTCTTTTCAAATTGTGGTGACTGCAGAAATCCAAGTGATATATTTAAAGTTCGAAACCCTCTGAGAATGCTTCAGATCCTTTCTTTCCTTTTGTGTGTCAGGTTGCTGAAATTTTCACCCTCCGTGGCTACTCCTACGCTTAATTAGGAAGCAGATCATAAGCGAAACTGCTTGTTCACCAACTGTGACCAGCAGGTATTGACAAGAAAACTGTGTAAACTCTACAAATGACTGCTGGTGTGCTTAAAGAAGCAGAAAAGTACGTTCACCCCAAAGTCCCTGGGGTGTTGAGCTTTGCATGTTAGACAGCAGCTTTTACAGGAGATGTGAGAACAGTGCTTGTGAGCCTGCAAAAATCTATAGATAATGCTCCAGCTGTTTAGAGAGAAGGGGTGAAAAGCACACACAAAAAAAGCACTGTTTATTGGTACAGTGTTGTCAATACTTAACGCTGTGAGTTCAAATGTTTTTTTTTCTAAGGTATGCAAAAACAAAAAGGGGTGTTCATTTTTCCAGATTTCAAAAGACTTTTTGATCTAGTTGTTTGGAGCCTTTTTCTTCCAGGTATAAGTACTAAAGCCTTAAAGCAGTCATTTTCTCCTAACAGCAAGGTTCTTCTCTCTCTGCCACCATGGAAATTTTAATTGGTCTGCCAAAAGGTTCTCATAAGCTGCTAAACAAAAAAAAATGGTAGAAGCCTTATTTAATGTGTATTAAATTCTAGAAAGAATTGTTGCCTTTGCAAATAAAATTGTGCTGTTTGTTATGTTGTTAGTACCAGATTAATTGTACATCTTGTTCACAGACACAAGCAACTCAGATTCCCAAATCATACTTACAAATAAACTTCTACATTGACCCTTCAATGAAGTTAGAATGCAGACAGGTTCACAGAATCCTAATTTGTGAAGATGCTAATTTGTATATCATCAGATCCCTTAACTTCTGTGGAAGCAGAACCCCTGCAAATCTTTCAAAGGACTAATTCCTACTAAGAAAAAGCCCACATTTGGTGGATGTGTGTGTGTATATGTATAGATGAAAACATCTCAAGCTTTTTTTATAACAATTTCATGAAAATAAGAATCAAAAAGCTGTTCAGCACGAAGAAATGGCACTGTAGGTGGAGAGGGCAATATATAACCTTAATAATGATATTCTCTCTAAATTAATAATTTAATGGCATTTGTGATTGGTTATGCAAAATTTCTCTACGTAAAATTCAAAAACAACGCACATTTCACATGCTTATTTATAGAGGTATTCACATGCCTATTACCTGTATTAATTCAAAAGTGTTATGTTAAATTCAAGCTGACACAGAATCTTTGAAGAATGAATGCAGGCCAATGTCAATATGATCTTTCCGCAACACTGATTTATGAGTAGGTGCAATCTGTAAAAATATTTTTTGATCACCTATGGANAAGAATGAATGCAGGCCAATGTCAATATGATCTTTCTGCAACACTGATTTATGAGTAGGTGCAATCTGTAAGAATATTTTTTGAAGATCACCTATGGAAGCTGTGGACTTTCCCTCAGTAGGATTTTTTTAAAAAACAAGTTATGCCAACATCTGTCAAGAGCAGTGCCAATATTGTTGATCCTGCCTTGGGGCAGAGGCACAGAATAGATGACCTCTGGAGGTCACTTCTAGACCTATTTTCTATGATTCTGCATTGTGATGCCACATATTGCACTTATATATTTAAAATTATCCAGGTATAAAAGTTTATTTGTACTACTTTATCCCACATTTACTTCTTAAGCTTTCGCAATGCAAGCATATAACTAGGAAGGCAAGCAGAATAGTTCCTAATTAATTATGGAAACTTGAAATGCAATTTAACTGCATCATGCATTTTAAGATCCAGCCTGAGACTGATAAAGAATAGAGTGGACTGGAGAGACAAAAGGGAAACAGCATAGCTCAAGACCTGAAAGTTTACTGAATCAATCCTTTCTGTTTTGGATGATGGGACCCCACACTAATTTTACTGATTTATGATTTTTCAAAGTCAGTATTAATATTTTCATCATTGAAATATATGTTTACTGTTAAGTTGTGAATAGTCTGTATAGTCATGGCCTGTAAGTATTTAGGTTTTTGCAGCTGACCCATTTTTAGAATTTTTTGCAACACTTGCAGATTCAGAATACAAACAGCTCTTCCATTTATAGAATACTCATTAAAAATGAAGTAGGAGTTTAGTAAAAAGATAGTTAAGAGGTCAATAAAAGTCCCTGCACTTTGGGATCTGAAGCATTTCTTTTTATTTGTTATCCTGCATATTATTTTCCATCAGAACAAATAAAACTCTGATGTAATGAATATGCCACCCATGCAGATATGTATATGCATGATTAGTACAAAAAAAATAAACCTACTGATTATGGTAAACATATGGAACTATTCACACTTAAAAAGTAATAGGAGCTATTTTTTTTTCTCTTGAATTGTTAACATACAATTTAAAAAGCACTCAGTGATTTTATATGCTTCTGATCTTGGACATTCAGCTGGGTTATTCTCAGGTGAGATATCACCTGGCTGCTCTTCTATTGGTAGGGGCTGTCTTTGCAGATGTCCTGCCTCTGTGAAAACCTGGACTTTTATATTAAAGGTTGGCCACTTGGTCAGTTGGCCAGTACCCTCTTGGTACTGGACGCTCATTTGTCCCAGTCCTCAAGTATTTAAATATGTGTGAACAATTCCAATGGATTTTGAAAGTGGGCTGTTGACATGAGACTGAAGCTTTTATATACTGAAGTCCAAATACTAGATACAACAAACTAAAATATTCTAAGACTTGACTGAGATGATATGTCATCTAAAGAGCTTGCTGAAAACATAGCATGATATAGAAATAACTGTATGCATATTTTGCATAGTTGTCTTTGTTAGGGATGAAACCTTCAATAACAAAATACTGTAGGCAAGCAGTAGGCACATTTAAAATTTTATCAACAGGAAGCATTCTCCCTATTCTAGTATCTTTATTATGCTCATAAATTTGAAAACACTGTGAAAGCTTATACTCTGATAAAGGCATAAAATGCTAACATTTTAGTAGCAGCAAAACTATTTTATTACTTTTTAGGAAAGGATTTTTATCTTTTTTACTTTCTAAAGAACCTGGAATCTGTATGCATTAATCTACTAAAACTTTACAGCTGACCATTTTAAGTAATCTTTAATTGAATAATATGCTGAACATATTTTTTACTGATTTAATTGCTCTAGTTCACTCTTTTAAATTCAGAATATTCAGTGAAGTTTGCAAGTGAAACAAATTTGGTACTGTACCACCAATAGGTTGAAAAAAATAAATTATATTGCATAGAAAAAAAAATAAAGGCTTTACTCAGGAATCCATGCGGTCCTCTTTAATTAAGGGAAACAAGCTTCAGGGTTTAGGGGAAGGAAGTGTTCATTGCTGGTGTAATTTTCCCTGTAATGCAAAGAAGAATCAATTTACAGAGATGTGGTTAGGTAGTTTTTGTTAGAATGGAAATAGAAAAGAGTCCTTAGAAGTGCTCCATTTCAAGGTAGGAATGGCAGTAAAGTTGAGCAGGTTTAAGAATATTCAGAGTAAATGTTTTCTTTTTTTCCCAAGCCTGCAAAAGTAGATAAAAAAAATCCCTGTGGGGATTTATTATGTGCAGTTTTCTGTAAGATGTTTTGTGACTTACATTTAATCCATTTTTCTCTTGCAAACCAGGTAAACCTAGTTACAAATTAGGATAAACTTGCTTTTGAGTTATATAATTTCCAGAGCAAAAATGCAACAAACCTTGCAAACCCAAAGAAACTCACATTTCTAAATATTTTGTGTAGAATTTTTCTGTTGTTTATGGAAACTACATGTTGAGAGTCAAAGCTTTTCATGCTAATAGTCCATTTCTGATAAAGGTCGTGTTAATCCTTTAAGCCCCAGACAATAATTATTGAAGAGGCACATATAAAAGGTGTAGATAATGACATAGATGGCTCGTAATAATAATAGAATCACAGAATGGTTACGGTTCAAGGGACCTCCAGAGATCATCTAGTTCAAGAGCACGTGGCACAAGGTCACGTCAAGGCGAATTTTGAAGATCTCCAGAGACAGAGACTCCACAGCCTCTCTGGGCACCTGTTCCAGGGCTCTGGCACCCTCAGAGTGAAGAAGTTCTTCCTCACAGGGAGATGGAACTTCCTGGGTTTTCAACTTGTACCTACTACCCCTTGTCCTGTCACTGGCCACCGGCTGGAAGAGTTTGGCCCCATCCTCCTTGCATTCTCCCCTCAGGTATTTGTAGCTGTTGATCAGATCTCCTCTCAGTCTTCTCTTCCCCAGGCTAAACAGACCCAGCTCATTTATTCTTTTCTCATTCGACAGATGCTCCGGTCCCTTAATCATCATTGTCACTCTACTCTGGACCGCACACAGTACTCAAGGTGCAACCTCACCAGAGCTGAGCAGAGGGGCAAGATCCCCTCCGTCAACCTGCTGGCAGCGCTCCTCCTGATGCAGCCAGGATCCCATGGTCTTGGCCATGAGGGCACGTTGCTGCCTCATGGTTAACCTGTTGTCAACCAGGACTCCCAGATCCCTCTCCAAGATGCTGCTTTCCAGCAGGTCAACCCCTGATCTGTCCTGGTGCCTGGGGTTATTCCTGCCCAGGTGCAGGAACCTGCACTTGTCCTTGCTGAACCTCATGAGGGTCCTCTCTGCCCAGCTCTCCATCCTATCTAGGTCTCTGAAGGGCAGCACAGCCCTCGGGAGTGTGGGCCACTGCACCCAGTTTGGTGTCATCTGCAACCTGCTCAGGGTGCGCTCTGTGCCCCCGTCCAAGTCACTGAGGAACAAGTTGAACACTACCGGGCCCAGTACTGATCCCTGGGAGACACCACTGGCCACAGGCCTCCAACTAGACTCGGCCCCATTTATCACCACCCTCTGAGCTCTACCATCCAGCCAGTTCTCAATCCACTTCACTGTCCACTCATCTAATACCTTCGGAGCTTTCCTATGAGGATGTTATGGGAGACATAACAGCCTCTAAAGTTTCCTTCTTCTGCACAGCTAAGAGTGTGTGCACAGCGTAGATCATGTAAATCCAGAACATCCCTATGTTTTGTTCTCTGTCGTGTACCCAATCTTGTACTTTGTCACTTTGATACCTGCCTTCAGCTACGTTCCTTGCTGAAAACCTTTCTTTGAGGGAAAGTTTTATTTCTTAATTGATTTATATCTTTAATTTACTTGGAAATCAACTTCTTACTCCCTTTGGTTGTCTTTTTATGATATCAGTGCTGCAGTATGTAAATAATTGTGAGAAGATGAAAACATTCAATGGGCATGAGATCCCAGAGAGACGGTTGAAGCCTTTTCGTATTTAAAACATAGTTTACGTGAGGTCAGGTGTTTTAAGTAGCTTCTGGATAGACAGAGCCTCAAACTGCTTCTGATACATGGGAATGCTACAAAGAAATAATCATTCAAGTTTTGCATTTTAGGCCATAGTTATAGCCTAAAATTATATAAGCATAAATTTTACTGCTAGCCTGTATCTAATATAGACCAATACAACTAACCTGTATCCTGGTGGAGAGGGAAGTAGGTATCTCTCAGTCTTGAAATGCATAGATTTTAATGTAAGCTTGCTCCATCCCTTGATTCCTGTGCCCTGGGCATACTGTCTGCCTTTTTCAAGTCTTCTGTACAACAGACTTCGTGGACAGTACTGCACATTTTTCTACAGAGTACTAATTACCTCTGCGTAAGTACATATTGCTGCTACACAGGTAGTTAAGAGGGTATGGAGTTACCACTGTCTCTGCAATCGTCTTAAGTAATACTAAATCCATATGTGCAGCAATTATTGTTGTATAAGACATGTAATTTGGGGGATATCTTAAAATCTGGAACAGCTGGTTAGCATTTGAAAGCGAAGACTAAATTGCCTTTTATGGCTTGTTTTATTTAATCATCTATGAATACTTAGTCTACTGCTTTTTCTAGCTTTGAGGTCTCATGTTGTGCTTAATAGTAGTTCTATGTGTGTTCTTGTTTCTTGTGTGAAGCTTTAAATATGGTACAGCCCCCTAAAACCTAACCACAGTGCCATACGTGATGGAGGTACCATCATGTGAGAGACAGAGGAATGAAAGCTTAAAAAGACAAATAAGATTGTGATAAAATTTAGGCATCTTTTCTGTGTCTTATTAATGCCTTGAAATAGCAACACATTGGTTAGCACTTCTTAGGGTGCAAATTAACATACTAGTTGTTTATAATCGTATAAAAAGTTGGGGGGGTGCAGCGTGCAGGTCATGTCCACTGAGTTTAAATATATGTGCATGCTATGTGCATAGTATATGTTTAATGCTAAATATTTAATAGCATCATATTTCTAATTTTCCATAACTATCTAATTATCGATTATTAGAGGAAAATATTCTGTACAGATCATCTAGCTCAAGCTGAATCCATTTCAAATCCAATTCATCCATCCAGGTTCTCAAACCTAATCCATTTCGACTTCATCTAAGAATAAGAAGAGTTTAAAAATAAAATAGGGGGAAATATGGGAATAAATTCTTAAAGCAGAAAAACTTGAAACCTCTTATTTGTAGCAAGGTTTCCCACTCCTGGATTTGCTTTTCGGGATCTATGAGGAATGTGCTGTTATGGTCTCAAAGCCCCCGGTGCCTTTGGACCTTTGCACAGAGAAAGAGCCCAGGGCTTCCCTTGCTGGCAGCTCGTGCTGGGCTGCTGCCCCTCTTGCTCAGCAGCCCTGTGCTCTTCATGCTCCCTCGCGCAGCCTCGCTTTCCCTCTGTGGGTGTCCGTGCGGCTGCTGCTCGCGGCCGCGGCGCCAGGAGAGGGAGCGCGGAGCCGCGCGAGGCCGGTCGCGCTGCGACGCCGCCGGGGTGCAGGCGGCTGCGGGGCTCCGCGCTGCTCGGGCTGCGGGTGGCAGGTGTTGGAAAAGAAACGCATGGGAGGTCTGTGACATGGCCAGAGCTGGGGCAGATCTTCACATGCTGAGCAAAGTGCTGGCGGGACCTCGTCATGTGCCAAGGCCCTGTTTAAGAAAACAACACCAAAGCTTCTCACCAAAGAGACAGTTGCGGTATATATATTTTTTATAAAATGAACAATGTGTTTTTTCCCCAGCTTCGTTCTTGGAAGCAGCTCAGCTCAGTAAGTTGCAACTTTTGAGACAAAAAAAATCTCCCTGGGCAGGCACCCAAGTGCGGAGAATTTCAGCTGACAGTTGTTTGGCAAAGAGGTGCGCAACTGAAAACAGGATTTGCTAATAAACAGTGCTGAGCAGACTTAGGAATTTGTAAATCATTCTAACAGTAATTAAGAAAAAAAAGATAGATGGGAAGAACTGAAAAAAAAAAATCCCAGCACAGACAGAGAGAGGTGAAAGTGTGAAGGTAAATGCCAAGAATGCAGGGCAAGCTGCATACAAGGCATAAAGATCATGGAGAGCATAAAAAGAGGAATAAAGATGGATTGTGGGTGCCATAATGCTGTAAAGAGAGGGTTGTTGACGTATTTTGATACTGAAAGAGTGCATAGGGCTAAAGCACAATTTCAGAGAAGTTGCATGGTCCTAATCAAATAGTAAAATGTGGAGAATTCAGGTGTGCAGGGTTTATTAGTGGTCTATGACCTGTGCTTATTACCTGTTCCAAAACTATTGGATTTGAATTCAGTGCAAAGAAGTCTCACTAGCAGATGGGATTTGTGTCCTATACTGCAAAAGATGTTTACTGCAAAAACATTTTCAAATCGCAGTAAGTGAACTTCAGAATGTTTTGATCTAGACTATATCCAAGACAGTGGATTGGGAACCTGAAACATCTGCTTGATTTTGGTCTTGGAAATTAAAATCCTCTAGGATGCAAAACCTTTCTATTGAATTATTCTAATCCATTTGACCATGTCTTGAAAGGATTGAGTCAGTTATTTTGGATACTTCGCTAAGAGGTATACATTTATTGTGTTCTAAAATTGAGATTTCAGCTCAACTTTCTAGCAAGGAAGTGTAGACCAATCAATATAGAAGAAATAAAGTCATGTCCATTATTCTGTTGCTGAGGAATAGAAGTAAAGACCATAAAGCCAAAATACAGTAGACTAAGAAAGCACTTACAGAGCAATTTGTTAAAAACATAAAACTAGCCTTATTTTTCTCTTTAAAAAGCATCAGGGAAAGGAAGCCTGCTAGTCTTTAGAGAGGCAATACTAAATTATTCAGAATAGTAGAAATAAAAGCCAACTGCAAAGAAACACCTCAGTGATACCGAGTGTTAAAATGACAAATGAAATTCATTGTAAATAAATGTAAAACAAGCCTCAAAAAGTAAAAAAAAAGCTTTTATGTGCCCAAGAATGGAATTTAAACTGACTAACACTGTGCAAGCGGTTACGTGCAGTGTCACAGTGCACCAGCACCCTGAAAAAGTTGAGAGAGGGATGACTAGGCTGAGTTAAGGAAGATGAAATCTTTCAAATAAGGAACAAGTAGGACTAGGAGTTTTCCTGGAAAGAAAATTCAAGGAGGCTGTGATAAGCTTTATCAGCTCACGAGCGGCAGGTGAATAGATTATGGCTGATTGTTTATCGGCTCTTCTGCTGCAGAGATAAGGGGGGCATTAAATGAAACTAGTAGGTGATACGATTAAGACAAACCAAAGGAAATACTTGTTCGTGTCTGTTATGCCATGGAGCAAATTGATACTGGTCACTAGAAGTTTACACTGATTGAAAATATAGTAGGATATTTTTTGGAAAACAATATCTATCAAAGCCTGTAAAGCTACTAACTGTGGCTCAGAGCCAGAGCCCTAGCTCCTGGGAAGGAGGCTGGGAAGGAGACTGGGAAGGCATCCCATGAAATAGCACTGTGCATTTGCCTTGATCTTGAACTTTCCCTTAAGTATCTGTTATGAGCCACCACCCGAGATACAGGGCTCACGAAGTGTTAAGCCTTGTTTAATTTACACTTAACACATTTCGTTCAAAATCGCTGCCAACATGCAATGTTGTAGTATGTAGCTTCAGAGTGCTATCCTTTTCTTCTGTGTGGTTTTTTTTTTGTTTGAATAAACCTGAAATTACCATCTCCATTGAGAAGAATAGGGTAGCCTTCCTAGATATTTGCTGTAATTTTCTGCTTTCATGGCTAATTATATTTTAATTTACTCACTACATATTCCATATCATGTTTTCTGTATTTAGTCAGATATCAAATCTTATTTTGCATTTCATTCCTATATTTTTTGTATATCTTGAATGAGAGCAGAAAGAAGAGTTGTACTGTAGAGCTCAGTATTTATTGGGAAAAGCTACTTTAGACTACACAATTTTTAATTATAAAATCAATAGCAGTGTCTTTCATTAATGACCGCATTATTTGAGATTCACAAGTGACAGTGAGTTAGGAAGGCTGTGACCCCACTGGTCAGGTTTGCATGTCAGGCTGCTGGTATGTTGCAGAAATATCTTGAATGAAATAGGCTGCAGTTCAATAAGGACAAATACAAGAAGGAGGCAATAGAAGCAGTTACCTGTACAAATCACAGAGTGGAATCATTGCTTGGCTAACAAGAATTGCACAAGCTTCTGTGGATTACATACTGAGGCCAGCGTTTCATGCCCCTGTGCTTCTCATGGCACCCAAATTTTCTTCTACTTTTAATATAAATTTCAAATGGTGTGGTGTAGAGTATCTGCTCTTCGCAGAAGTTAGTGAAACATGAAGAGTTGTACTTTGAGCTGTAGCAGTCAGAACTATGGTCATTTATTCAGAAACGGAGAGCCTCATCTGCTCTTCTCTCTGTGTGACTCAATAAAGAAAACAAATCTGTCCATACCAATTGAGAATGATTTTAATGAAATTTCTGTAGAAAATACACTATGTAGAATTGTTATGTATTTTTACATGCTCTACCCCTAGTACTGTGATTATAGATGTGCAGATTTCTTGAATTCAATTTCCCTTTGAACTCTTGTGAAGCTATTTCATAATAAACTGCTTATTTAAGACACTAAATAGTGTATTTGAAATACAACTTAAAATACCCTTAGTTGGCTGTCCTTTTTTTTTCTTTTTCTTTTTTTTTTTCCCAGCAAATAAGTCTTCCGTAGGATTTTGTGGCAGTGACACTTGCAGATTAATTGTGTGCTGTTAGGAGTACATCATTTTGTCGGTTTTAATCTTGTTGCCTTTTTGTTTAACTGCATCATGTTTTCCACAAACTGGCAAGTGGATAAGCACGGGACATCTCAGTGCATTTATCTAACGTAGCAGTCACTCTAACTGCAAACTATCAAGCAAGGAGAAAAAAATACTCATATTTTGAATATCTCCACATATAGAGAAATTATTTATGCAGGCAATCTTTTCTTGTTGGACGCCTCTGAACTCCTCCCCCTGTTGAATCTTTAAGGAGAGAAGCTGACCCAGAATGAAATTCCCTACCCTTGTCCCTTTGGACCATTAATTTACAATAATGCGTTAAAAGTGTCCTGGTATTTTCTGTCTCACTGCTTTTACATGCTAACTGCCTTTCCCATATCCACTGCTGGGCATCAGGCTGAAGTTGTCCATGAGATTTTGAATGTTTTAGGGTGTTCTGGGAAGCCGGGGGGATCTAGCCCATCATTCAAATTCTAATTTCAAGGGAATTGAAACTCCCTTAGGCTCCTCTGAAACTCTCGGTCTGTCTTTTTCTGAACAGCTGCGTGGTGCAAGGTTCAAAATTGACTGGGTGCTGAAGAGTTCCTGCGTATTCCTGCACTTCTGACTTTCAAGTTAGTTTTTTAAACCACAGTAAATCCACTTTTTACCCCTAAACTAATAGTGAAGTACTTTGTGAAAAGCTCTTTACAAGGTCAAGTAAGCCGCGTCAGCCTGTTCTTTTCCCTTTTCTGTTTTGCTTACATGGTCAGTGCGATTTAAAAACCCTGTAAAAAATGCTGAATAAAGGGAATATATATTGAATTAAACAGTGATGGGTACATCTTTAACATGGTTTATATGGTTCCCTTTTATTTATTTATTTATTTTTATTTCAGTATAATTTCTCCCAAATTGTATCAATGACTGTGACCTTTCATTGTACCAAACAAAACTTTAAATTGCTATCTTTTGATGTGGTGGTTGATAATTTCAGTTGCTTCATATTTTGTCATCCTTGTAATTAAAAAACCCTCCAGCACACTTGTATTTATTTCTATTTGTGCTTGATGATTTAGCATTTCATTTATTGTTCTGTTGCAGCGATGCAGCTCACCGTTACCAGTCCTATCCCTTCGATGGTTGCCTCTGCCTGTCTGTCCCCTGGACACTCAAGGTATGTGGATTGCCCTTGTAACACTGTGAGGTGAGAAGTATAATTTTGAAGATGAGGAAGAGGCTCTTTTTCCCAAAATGCTTAATACTCACGTAACTTTGCTACTAATTACATTATTTTGTAATTGACATCTATGTGACTAAAATTAGACCAATGCTAAACACTTATAAAAAAATTCATGCTAAAGGTTTGTTTTCAAGGGGAAACTAATGTAAGGAAACTAAGGTATAAATTCTAAAACACGTTAACCTATAGCTTTAACTTCCCAGGTGGATAGTCTGAGAGTGTCAGGCAGATTATTCTACTTGCAGAGCATGTAATCAATTAAGTCCAAACTCCATCTCATTTTATTTTAGCATCTCCGGCTGAAGTATTTTTGCACCAACCTCCACAGGAAAATATAGAAATTGAACTCAAATTCATCCAGTCTCCATACCAAGTGTAATCCCAGCACCATCCTCCTTACTGTTGCTTTTGTACCTGCACTGTAGTAGAACTGAAGTTTTCCTAAGGTTTTACATGTTAAAAGAAATTTAAGTTTTTCTCTGCTTGAACAGCTGTTCGTGCCTGCAGCGTATACACATTTATGTGTTTACAATAAATTTTTATAATCTATATTTATCAGCATCAGCTGCATTGCTCGGGAGTCCAAGTAATATAAATTCTTGAATCTTTGTCATGCTTTTAGCAGGAATTGGTTACATGTCATCATTTAAAATAATACTCTACATCCACTTTCTCATCCATACTTACGAATACAGCAGATCCATAAAACAGATTTATGGAATAGGTTGGAGTTCATGGTTTGTTTTTCCTGTTACCTTCAATTTGACTGAAAAATGGTCTCTGGGAACATTCTCAGACTGTGACCCCACAGTTATATCAGTGATTTTTTTAATGTCAGGGGAAATAGTTTCATTTTATGGGTATTTTTTGATGTGCTACACTCTAGTTTCTTGCATAATTTTGGTGAACTCTGTAATACAGAAATCGAGACTCCATCACAATTACTGAACTTCTTATTTTCCACACATGCATACAATATTGTTTGGGTCTAACATCTTCATTCTGACCTCAAATATTTGCTCTGAACTGTAGTCGTTATCTGTAGACTTGGAATAAATGACTTTTTCCTTCGGCTAGATTCCTGTTAAGGCATCAGTAGGTGTGACAGCCTTCTAAGTACATCCATGTCAGACATCCCCCCTGGACAGAAAGGTTCTGGAAGAAATATAACCTGCTGTTAATATTAATGCTGGTTTTGCTGGAAATGTATTTAAATTGATTGATGCCCTAAAGAATAAATAGGGAAAGAGTGTGAAAATATTTTAGCAAAGAAAAACTAACCTGTGCCTCAAAGATGAAAACTCAGCTTTAAAAATGTAAAACAATGTATGCCATTTATAATTCCTAGGCAGGATACTGTGCTCCCTTCAGAGGCAAAGCTATTACTGTTGCTTTAGAGCAGAGCTGACATCAATAACCAATAATTACCTTCATTACCTTATTTAGCATATTATAAACAGAAATAACGAGTCTCTATTTGTATAGTTCCCAATTTAATTTAAAATCCAGATTTATTTTTCCCTGTGGATGCATTTTTAAGACAAGACATTCATAATCATTCATAACATTCATAATCAATAATGCAGGAAAGTCCTTTATATAGTCCTTTATACATGACTTTACTTTAAATGGTAAAACATATATATTTTATCACAAACTGGACTGGGGGTAAATAATATTATGATATGTGTTACAAACTACTTTATATATAAATGACCAAACAGTGAGGTAGTGAGAGTAAGAGAAGGATCTGTGCTGAAATACCAACATATCATAACCCCCTTCCTGATTTTTTTTCACATTAATGTTTATGAGTAACTTTATGTTGGTGAGCTTAA
>VWPW01017921.1:13268-29803 GCA_013389825.1 Crypturellus undulatus | reverse complement strand
CAAGGGTGAAGTGCAGCTCAAAGAAAGCTACAGCAGAACGGCTCCAGCCTATAAATTACTGTTCTCAACCCAACCTTATCACGCAGGTAAAGCGCTAGCATTCCTGCCAAGAAATCCCGTCCAAGCATGAAGTTACGTTATCTACTACTGCAGGAGGTCCTTGTTCTGAAATTGCATCTAAAGGGGCAAGTCCTGCGGGTACGAGTTGAGTAAGTTATGATTCTCAAAGATAACATTTGGGAGAGATGGGCAGCTGGGCACAGCTGCTTCTCCACTATGCAGAGGAATTAGATACTGGATAAACGCCGTCTTTGAGTGCGGAACTACGCATTTGAATGCCTGGGACGTACCAGAGGTCTAGCGCCCTCACATTTACCCTCTATCATTTCTCCTACATCACTTCTCCTGTCTGAACAGTCTCTTCCATCTTACCAGGTTGTTAGTGGACAGATGCCCTGTGAAAAAGCAAAGAAAGGAAGACATTGGAAAGGAAATTAAACAGATTCACGTCGCCTCAAAGGCTTTCACTCTTTCCCCCATCCTTGCCCTAAATGTTATCATTTGTTGGGCAAATGTTATCTGTTTGGTTATCATCTACCTGCTATCATACAGGAAAAGGGATAGAAGCAATACTTTCTTTTAAGATTAATTTCCCTAGCTGAAGTTAGAGAGAGGCACAACACATAAGCAGAGAGTAGAAGCAAGACATAGATCCAATTTAAAACTGTCTCCCCCTCCAAAGAAGAGAAACCCCACACCTCTCCCCCTGAGGAGACACGTATCTCCCAGTACTGGCAACTGGCATTAAAAGAGCAGCAACATAAAAAGCACAAAATGGAGAAGAATACGCACACATACACACACACATGCACAGAACTTTTAAGTTTAAGTAAACTCTCAGTTTTCTGAGTCATGAGAAGACCAGAGAGATCTGTTATGTCTAGGAAAGGCTCCCCACAGCACACAGTACTTCTGTAAGTGCCCCTGCCCACAACCTTGCTCTGCAAGGAGCAGAGCTCTTCACAGGCAGCTCTAAACTGCAAACAGAAGCCAAATTCCGCAATTAAAGGCACTGCCAAACCCTGCACACACAGACTGTGAATTCATGCACCAAGCTGATGACAGAGGGAGTGCTACATTTGTATTCTGACATATATCTACATCAGCATTTTTAAATCACAAGTCTGCTGCAGGAACAGTCTTGCAGACATAATGGGAACGACACGGTGGGCTGTTGCAATGAGGACGACAGTGAGGTGGTCGCAATGGGAATGTCATAGTGGGCTGGGCTGTCTACATACTCGGCTAGAGGTTGGGGGTGGGGGCTGGCGGAGCGGAGGCCAGAGAGCAGCTCAGCGCAGGCTGGTAGAGAGGGCAGAGCAGTGGGTGGAGGGCCGGGCTCCGGGATGGCCTCGGCGAGGGCAGGAGCAGGGCAGTGTCAGGCCAGGGCTATGTCAAGGCAGGTTGCGTTGGGGCAGGCAGGTTTAGGGCAGGGCTTAGGCTAGGCCAGGCAGGCTCAAGGCATGTAGGCTTAGCATAGGTACCTGGCTGGAGCCCAGAGGGTGGTGATCAACGGTGCAGAGTCTAGCTGGAGGCCGGTGGTGAGCGGTGTTCCCCAGGGGTCAGTCCTCGGCCCAGTCCTCTTCAGTTTATTCATCAATGACCTGGATGAAGGCACAGAGTGCTCCCTCATCAAGTTTGCTGATGATACCAAGCAGGAGGAGTAGCTGATGCCCCAGAGGGCTGCGCTGCCATCCGGAGGGACCTGGGCAGACTGGATAACTGGGTGGTGAGAAACCTCCTGAAATTGAAGGGCAAGCATATGACGAGCTCTCTTCAGGGAAAGTACTTAGCATTTCTAGGTCACAATTACAGGTCACTATGAAACCAACTTAACTGTGAGGAACCACCTTTCATGCCTTTCAATTAATCTAAACTTGGAGCCAGAAAGAGCTCAGTTCAAATACACAGCACCAAGGGCTGATGTGCTCCAAGCTGATCTTTGTGCACAGCCAGAAGTGCAGAGAAGCTACTTCTCAGACATGACTATGTAAATTCAAGAAATTTTGCGCCTCACGTTGAAATGGTAAAGAATTTCCATTTCCAAAGCTAGGTTACACTGCAGTCCTTTTGGCCCATTTCTAAATGTAGCTCTAGTCATGGAGTTGGTAGGAGATATTGCTTTTCTTCAGCATTTAAACTTTGAGGAGTATTTACAGACTCCGTTGCCACATGCTTCTGTCTCACATTTAGCTCANTGCTTTTCTTCAGCATTTAAACTTTGAGTATTTACAGACTCCGTTGCCACCTGATTCTGTCTCACATTTAGCTCGTTGCAAAACAGAAGACAAGAGCACTGAGAACAGCACAGGGTTTTGAATAAGGGTCAGTATACAGCAACTGTAAGGTAAAGTCCATAACTGTTGGTTATGGACTAGAAGTCTTGGACTGGGATTCCTAGCCAGTTTTTGAATTCTTTGCAGTTTTTCTTTTGTGCCTTCTCTGAACTGAGGGAACAGAGGGCATGAGAGGGATTAAATGGACATGGCAAGCAGTTGAACTTGCAAGTTTCAGGCAAGGAAGCACTTGAAAGCAGAAGATACGCATGAGCTGAAAATGATTGTGAAACACAATACTGGAAATGGTTGGAACTGTCCAATATTGAGAACAGGGAGGTTCAGCACAAAGCCACGAAGAAACTCAACGGAATGAAGAAGAGATTAACTGAGGCAACGTTCAGCTTCACGAAAGAAGAAAGCAGAAGAAATGTAGAATTTGAAAACGATTGTGAAATACAATACCAGGAATGGTTGGAATTGTCCAACACCTGACAACAGGGAAGTTCAGCACAAAGCCATGGAGAAGAGATGAACCGAAGCAACACTCAGATTTACTAAACAAGGAAGCAGAAGAAATGTAGAATTTTAAAACGTTTTTGAAATACAATACCAGGAATGGTTGGAATTGTCCAACACCTGACAACAGGGAGGTTCAGCACAAAGCCACGAAGAAACTCAACGGAATGAAGAAGAGATTAACTGAGGCAACGTTCAGCTTCTCGAAAGAAGAAAGCAGAAGAAATGTAGAATTTGAAAACGATTGTGAAATACAATACCAGGAATGGTTGGAATTGTCCAACACCTGACAACAGGGAGGTTCAGCACAAAGCCACGAAGAAACTCAACGGAATGAAGAAGAGATTAACTGAGGCAACGTTCAGCTTCTCGAAAGAAGAAAGCAGAAGAAATGTAGAATTTGAAAACGATTGTGAAATACAATACCAGGAATGGTTGGAATTGTCCAACACCTGACAACAGGGAGGTTCAGCACAAAGCCACGAAGAAACTCAACGGAATGAAGAAGAGATTAACTGAGGCAACGTTCAGCTTCTCGAAAGAAGAAAGCAGAAGAAATGTAGAATTTGAAAACGATTGTGAAATACAATACCAGGAATGGTTGGAATTGTCCAACACCTGACAACAGGGAGGTTCAGCACAAAGCCACGAAGAAACTCAACGGAATGAAGAAGAGATTAACTGAGGCAACGTTCAGCTTCTCGAAAGAAGAAAGCAGAAGAAATGTAGAATTTGAAAACGATTGTGAAATACAATACCAGGAATGGTTGGAATTGTCCAACACCTGACAACAGGGAGGTTCAGCACAAAGCCACGAAGAAACTCAACGGAATGAAGAAGAGATTAACTGAGGCAACGTTCAGCTTCTCGAAAGAAGAAAGCAGAAGAAATGTAGAATTTGAAAACGATTGTGAAATACAATACCAGGAATGGTTGGAATTGTCCAACACCTGACAACAGGGAGGTTCAGCACAAAGCCACGAAGAAACTCAACGGAATGAAGAAGAGATTAACTGAGGCAACGTTCAGCTTCTCGAAAGAAGAAAGCAGAAGAAATGTAGAATTTGAAAACGATTGTGAAATACAATACCAGGAATGGTTGGAATTGTCCAACACCTGACAACAGGGAGGTTCAGCACAAAGCCACGAAGAAACTCAACGGAATGAAGAAGAGATTAACTGAGGCAACGTTCAGCTTCTCGAAAGAAGAAAGCAGAAGAAATGTAGAATTTGAAAACGATTGTGAAATACAATACCAGGAATGGTTGGAATTGTCCAACACCTGACAACAGGGAGGTTCAGCACAAAGCCACGAAGAAACTCAACGGAATGAAGAAGAGATTAACTGAGGCAACGTTCAGCTTCTCGAAAGAAGAAAGCAGAAGAAATGTAGAATTTGAAAACGATTGTGAAATACAATACCAGGAATGGTTGGAATTGTCCAACACCTGACAACAGGGAGGTTCAGCACAAAGCCACGAAGAAACTCAACGGAATGAAGAAGAGATTAACTGAGGCAACGTTCAGCTTCTCGAAAGAAGAAAGCAGAAGAAATGTAGAATTTGAAAACGATTGTGAAATACAATACCAGGAATGGTTGGAATTGTCCAACACCTGACAACAGGGAGGTTCAGCACAAAGCCACGAAGAAACTCAACGGAATGAAGAAGAGATTAACTGAGGCAACGTTCAGCTTCTCGAAAGAAGAAAGCAGAAGAAATGTAGAATTTGAAAACGATTGTGAAATACAATACCAGGAATGGTTGGAATTGTCCAACACCTGACAACAGGGAGGTTCAGCACAAAGCCACGAAGAAACTCAACGGAATGAAGAAGAGATTAACTGAGGCAACGTTCAGCTTCTCGAAAGAAGAAAGCAGAAGAAATGTAGAATTTGAAAACGATTGTGAAATACAATACCAGGAATGGTTGGAATTGTCCAACACCTGACAACAGGGAGGTTCAGCACAAAGCCACGAAGAAACTCAACGGAATGAAGAAGAGATTAACTGAGGCAACGTTCAGCTTCTCGAAAGAAGAAAGCAGAAGAAATGTAGAATTTGAAAACGATTGTGAAATACAATACCAGGAATGGTTGGAATTGTCCAACACCTGACAACAGGGAGGTTCAGCACAAAGCCACGAAGAAACTCAACGGAATGAAGAAGAGATTAACTGAGGCAACGTTCAGCTTCTCGAAAGAAGAAAGCAGAAGAAATGTAGAATTTGAAAACGATTGTGAAATACAATACCAGGAATGGTTGGAATTGTCCAACACCTGACAACAGGGAGGTTCAGCACAAAGCCACGAAGAAACTCAACGGAATGAAGAAGAGATTAACTGAGGCAACGTTCAGCTTCTCGAAAGAAGAAAGCAGAAGAAATGTAGAATTTGAAAACGATTGTGAAATACAATACCAGGAATGGTTGGAATTGTCCAACACCTGACAACAGGGAGGTTCAGCACAAAGCCACGAAGAAACTCAACGGAATGAAGAGATTAACTGAAGCAACATTCAATTTTACTTAACAGGCAAGCAGAAGAAATGTAGAACCTGGAAACAATTGTGAACTACAATGCCAGGAATGGCTGGAACTGTCCAGCACCTGACAACAGAGAGATTCAGCAGAAAACCATGAAGATTATCAGTGAGACTGAAAAAAGAGGGACAAAAGCAACATTCCAATTTCCTGGACAGGAAAGTAGAAGAAATGTAGAATTTTAAAATTATTCTGAACTACAATACCAGGAATGGTTGGAATTGTCCAACACCTGACAACAGGGAGGTTCAGCACAAAGTAACGAAGAAACTCCAATACTGGACTGAAGAAGAGATGAACTGAGGCCCGCATGCAGAATTACTGAAGAAGAAGGCAGAAGAAATGCAGAATTTTAAAACAATTGCAAAATATAATACCAGGAATGGTTGGAATTGTCCAACACCTGACAACAGGGAAGTTCAGCACAAAGCCATGAAGAAGAGACTAATTGAAGCCACATTCAGATTTACTAAAAAAGGAAGCAGAAGAAATGCAAAATGTTAAAATAATTGTGAAATACAATACCAGGAATGGTTGAAATTGTCCAACAGTTGACAACAGGGAGGTTCAGCATGAAGTCACAAAGAAACTCAGTGGACTGAAGAGATTAACTGAGGCAACACTCAGATTTACTAAACAAGGAAGAAGAAGAAATGGAGAATTTTAAAACCATTGTGAAACACAGTATCAGGAATGGTTGGAATTGTCCAAAACTGAGAATGGGGTGGTTCAGCTCAAAGCCATGAAGAGATGAACTGAAGCAACATTTAGATTTATTAAACAGGAAGGCAGAGGAAATGCAGAATTTCAAAACAATGTTTTCTACTTTTTCTTTCAAAGTAGTATCCTGAACTACTAAAGGAAACTCTTAAAGAACCCCGAACAAGGTCCAAACTTAAAATGTCTTCATTACCTTTCCCTTAATTACAGTTTCTAAGCTACAGGATTTAGTAATTCAAGGACAAGGATAGCGAACTTCTTCCTGAGGTTGAAAATATCATCTATTTACTTACCATAATTTCATTGCCTTGACGTCCTCATTTCAGTAAATCACACATTTGGGTCTCCCTTAATTTCATTGCCTTGATTCTTATTCCCACAGGGAATGCAAGAACATAATGCTACCTTATTACTGCAAGAAAAAACCTCGAGAAAGTATTTTTTATTTTTCATTTTCATCTGGGCCACAAGAAGAACAACAATAGTTACCGGTTTCTCTTTGATGCCAAAGGGAAAAAAATCCGCAAATTCAGATATTTGCCTAGTACATACCAACAACTTTGAAGGAAAGTTATATATTTCTCCAAAATTATTTTGCTACCTGCACTTAAGTGGAGCCTGCTTCAGATGCTGGGAATACAAGGCAGTCAAAGAAAACATCACCTGTAAAGAATAACTTTGCTTCAAAATATTATTTATATAACTTATATATATTGCCTACATATAGGCAATCATCAGGAGTTTTTTTTCCTAATTCTCAAAGAAAAAAAATCCCCACCAAAATTTTTCCCCCAAATAACTTCCCCCCGCAAAAAATAATAATTCTCTGGGTGCCGGGAGCCGCCGCCGCGCACTGCGCATGCGCGCGCCCCGCTGGGGCAGTACCGAATTCCCGTCACCCGATGGCAGCAGCGAGCGCTCCCGAGCGCCCTGCGCATGCGCACACGCCCCCGCTCTTGCAGTACCGACGCCGGACACGCGGCGGCAGCAGCGGGCGCGCCGGAGCGCATTGCGCATGCGCGCCCCCCGCCGCCTGTAGTTCTGCTCTTTTTGAGCGCGGGGATTCGCGCGCTTCTCGGACCCGCGGGATGTTTCCTTTTTTTTTCAGTTTTGCTTTGTTTTATGTTTTTATTTTCTTAAAAGAGTGACTGCGGCCTAACAGCTGGTAGTGTGTCAATAATGAGAACCTGTGCTCTGTTGTTGATATGCGTGTTTCCACCGCTCTTTTACGGACTGAAGCGGGCAGCTCCTTCGAGGGCGACAGCGTTGGCTTCGAGCCTGAACGCGCCGTGCTCGCAGCTCCACGTGCCGCCCTCGGGCGGCTCCGGCCCCTCCGCTCGTGGTTCCGCCTTCCACATTGGCCAGGGCAACGCTCCGCGGCGGGGACGTGGGGCGCATGCGCACCGCCCGCCTGCAGTGCCCGGATGGGACACGAGAGGGCAGCACTGCGCGCGCGGCGGGGCGCACTGCGCATGCGCCCTCTGCTGGCGGGGGCAGTACAGTACAGGATGCGGGGGGCTGTAGACGCGCATGCGCAGCGTCTGGTCGTACAGGCGCCTGCGCAGAATCCTCTCCTGTGCGCATGCGCCCGCATCGAGCTCTCGGGGAGGAAATACTCCGCACATGCGCAGAAATCTCTCGCTAAGCGGGGGGGGCGCGCTCTTTCTGAGCGCATGCGCAGTGGTGCCTCCCTTTCTCGCATGCGCATCAGCGACCCGCTGGGGCACATGCGCAGTGGGGCCCACCCGGGGGGGGGCGCCTCCGCGCAGGGAGGGCCCCGCGGGACCCGGCCGCGGCCTGAGGCCCCCGCGGCGGCCGGGCCGGGACCGGCGCCGGGTTCGGGGGGTCCCCGGTTCGGGGCTGCAGGGGTCACAGGAGCCCTCGGGTAGAGGCGGCCCGCGGCCGGGTCGGCCTCAGCACAGACAAGCCAGGCCTAACCGCGGCGCATCCCCGCGGGGCCCTTCAGATCTTGCCTCGAAATAGCCGCGTCCCTGTCGCCTCTCGTCCCTGTCACCTCTCCTCGGCGCGCGGGCAGCCCCGGCTGCGGGCAGTGTCGCGTGACGCAACGGGTAATGAGCACTCGTGGGTTTGCCCTTTCTTACGCGCTTTATGGAGCCGCTGGTGCCAGTGGCGGGAGCAAGTCCTGAGCACCAGCTGTGAACACATATGCACACGTGTGCACACACATGCACAAGCATGCACACGTGTACAAATATGCATGACACACACATGCACGTGTGCGCAAGCGTGCACACGCATGCCCATGCATGCACACACGTGCACACGCCAGTGGGGCCACCTGGACCACACTTTGCTTTGCAGCCCGGAGGGCAACCAGGGCCAAGCACAAGGGGGGCTCCTGCAGCCAGAATTGCCCTGGGAACAGAAGGACTTTGGGACAGGATCCGCAGCCATCAGCAGTGGTGGGGGGGAGCGCTGGGGCCAGGGAGGCTCCCAAATCCCACGGGAGTCATCACGGTGGTGGGGGTTAAACCCCCTATATCTCCCCCATGGCAGCAGTGTCCTCACCCCCCTTCGCCAGGCCGCGTTCTCATGCGCTTTGCCTGTAAATGACTTCAGTCTTCCCAAGCTCATGAAGGAAAGTGGCTTCTCTGCCTGCGGCACGAGGGGCGCTCGGCCTGGGGGTGAGCGCAGCCGCGCTGCATCCCTGCGGAGCGACCGCATCCGGAGGCAGCAAGAACCCGCTGGCCACCACCTGCGTGCTCCAGGCTCAGTAATTCTTGCTGGCTGCTGGGGACCGATTTTAAACCCATCGTACAGCAGGAGGGAGATGCCACCGCTCCGGGGGAGCTGGCACTGCAGGGGGGCCCAGTGCCTGCCTAGGGGACAAGGACATCCTCAAAGGTCAGTTCCGGGGGGTTATTCTGAGCCCCTGCAAGGGAAAGGCAAGAGAGAAGCCTGTAAGCACCATGCTCAGCCCCAGAGTAGACACTAGAGAATCCCCCTCCGGCCGGGAGCGGTGGGCAGGCGGAAGCGCCGTGGCCGTTTGGAATGGTTTTTTATTACCGTTTTAATCTCACAGTCGGTAGCATTACATGAGATAAAGCACTGGACAGGACTGGAAAAAAAGGCCTCTGGAGACAGCATGCAAACAGTGCGATGAGTTTAAAGCAAAACAACCCAAAAACGAAGCGGCTGGGGCCGCGGGGTGGGGGCAGCGCCCCCGACCATCACTTCTGCCGTCGGCGCTTCCTCAGTCCCCGCAGGTCCGGGTCAGCGGTGCAGGGGCTGCTGCGTTTTGTCACTTGCTTCCCATCGTATCCGTCCTCTCGCCTCCTTTTTTTTTTCTTTTATTTTTTTCCCTTTTTTTTTTCTTTTCTTCTTTTAATTACATTAAAAAATAAGATTCGTACTTAGTAAAACGCCCTGGCGCTCGCTGGCGCCTGGGGCTTGAAATAATAAAAACAAAAAAGACGGACAAATCGAGAACAACAAAAAACACCCAAAAAAATAACAAAAAAAGGAAAAAAAACAAAAAGCTCAGGAGAAAAAAAAATCGTAAAAAAAAACACACACAAAAAAAAAAACGAAAAACCTGACCCAAAATAACGGGACCGATTTGGAAGTTTGGAAGCGAGCGCGGAGGGTGGGATGTTCCGCGTCCCGCCCCCGCCGCGGCTGCCACCGGGGCCGGTCCTGCCCCTGCTGCGCGGGGGGGAGGGGAGCGGGGAGGCGGGGCTTGTGAGGGCGGGGCAGGGTGTGTCCGGGCCCCGCCCTGCGATGCTCCGCCCCGGCAGGCTCCGCCCCCGCTCACAGGTAGAGCTCCTTGTCTTTGATATGCGCTAGCTGCTCGCGGAGCTGGCGGAAGGGCGGCCGGTGCGCCGCGTCCAGCGTCCAGCAGCGCCGCATCACCTCGTACACGGCGGCCGGGCAGCCGTCGGGCGCGTCCATCTTGTAGCCCTTCTCCACGCGGGGCACCACGTCCTTCAGGGGCTGCGGGGCCGGCCCGTGAGCAACGCGGCGATGGCCCGGGGGGACACCCCATGGGAGGCACCCCCATTGGATAGACCCCTTGGAGACACCCCATGTGGACATCCCAACACACCATGGAGACACCTCCAGTGGATATACCCCTTGGAGATACCCCATGGGGACATCCCAACACCCCACGGAGACACCCCCATTGGATATACCCCTTGGAGATACCCCATGGGGACATCCCAACACCCCTTGGAGACACTCCCATTGGATATACCCCTTGGAGACACCCCATGGGGACATCCCAACACTCCATGGGAGGTACTCCCATTGGACAGACCCCTTGGAGACACCCCATGGGGACATGCCAACACCCCATGGAGACACCTCGTGGTGACACCCCATGGTGACACCCCATAGAGACATCCCAACACACCACAGAGAATTCCCATGGGGACATCCCATTGGTTACATCCCTTGGGGACATTGCCTGGGGACACCCTATGTATCCAAAGGGCTATCCCATTGGATATACCCCCGTGGCACTCCCCCTGGGGACATCAACCTGGGGACACCCTTCAGGGACACCAGGGAAGATCACTTACGATTCGCGGATAAGGCACTCGCCCAAAGGAGTAGATTTCCCACAGGAGGATCCCGAAGCTCCACACATCCGACTTGGTGGAGAATTTCTAGGGTGGGAAGATGGACACGGTGAGCAGAGCCCACGGGGTGGCACCCTCTCTCCCTGCACCCACGACGAGGTGCCAGCACCCCGCGTCCTGGCACCCACCTTTTCCCTAAGTGCTTCTGGCGCCGTCCACTTGACGGGCAGCTTGCCCGTGTCCTGCGTGGACGAGGCCTCCTTGGTGAGGCCGAAGTCGCTGACCTTGGCGATGTTGTCCTCCGAGACCAGCACGTTCCTGGCTGCCAGGTCCCGGTGCACAAAGTTGTTGGCTTCCAGGTACTCCATGGCCTCGCAGACGTCTCTGGGGCAGGCAGAGGGGGGACTCAGCACCGGGATGGCGGCGGTGGGCCCCCCCGGCCCCCCACGCCGTACTCACAAGGAGAACTTGAGCAGGCAGTCTGCGCCGAGCACCGACCTCCCGCGCGACCGCAGGTAGTCCACGAGGCTGCCCTGCCACCACGGGATGCGCACGGACGCTCAGAGCCGCCCCAGCACGAGGGGACAGCCTGTTCACCCCCCAGCTCTGCCACCACCCCCAGGCCCTCCTCACCTTGGCCATGTACTCGGTGACAATGTAGAGGCCGCTCTTCTCCTCCACGATCACCCCCAGGAGCTGCACCAGGTTGCTGTGCCGGAGCTGCCTGCGTGGCACAGAGGCGCTAAGAGCTGCACCGGGGCAGCCCACTTTGGCCACCTGGGCTATCGCCATCATGTCATCCGTCCCCCCGCAGCGGTACTCACGTCATGACGGACGCCTCCGCCAGGAAGGCCTGCGCGGTGGCATCGTTTTTAATGCACTTCACGGCGACTTTGTTGCCCCTGTAGTCACCCAGCATCACATCTGCAGGGACAGCAGAGAGCGCTGGGAGTTTGGGGACAAGCCCCCTCCAGGGCCACCGTGGCGCTGGGGACACCTGGACGCAGCCTGTGCTCACCTCCGAACTCTCCTTTGCCAATGATCTGCAGCAACTTGAGGTCCTTCATGTTGAGGGCCCAGCCGCCTGCAGAGGGAGGAGGAGGAGGATGAGGAGGGAGAGGGGCAGCCAGGGAGGAAGCTGGGCCAGCGGCGATGCCACTCACTTCGAGAGAACTCGTCCTGCGCCGCCACCGTGCCCTCCATCACTTTGGGCTTGATGAGGCGTGTGCAGAGCCCGTCGGCGTCCGTGGTGTAATGCTGCGGGGAGAGGCGGGGGTCAGGCCCCGTGTGGGGGACAGCGGGGGACATCTGCAGAGGCCACCCAGGCAGCGTGACAGGGGGGCTCGGCGGGATCCTGCCGGGGCTGTGCCAGGCTCTGGGATCCCACCAGGTGGCAGCACAAGGCCACAGATGGGACCCGCAGGGGCTGGGGTCATGTCCCTGCCTGCGCTCAGTCTGTCCTGAGCCCAGCCACCCGCTTGCCCCAAGGGTCCATCTCGACCCAAGCCAAGGACGCAGCAGTGATGGTCCCGCCAGCACGCTGGGTCTAGGGGGAGCACCTGGCATTCGGTCCACGTCCCCGAGACGGGGTGCTCGGATCGGGGACAGGCGGATGGGCGCTCGTGCCAGGGCCGTCCCGGTGTCCTCACCTCCACAAGCTGCATGAGGTTCTCGAAGTAGACCTCCTCGTCGATGCTCAGCTTGCTGGAGGAGTAGATGATGCGGTAGTGCTCCACCTTGCCCTCGCAGCTCACGCACAGCGTGTAGTCGCCCGGGTAGTTGGTGCTCTCCCGCACCAGGAAGAGCCCCGTCTCCGGCGGATACAGCAGCCGCTCTGCCTGCTCCCGCGTGATCTTCCCATGGAACCACCTGCACCGGGAATAAGCAGGCGGAGAATAGGAAAATCGGACGTGCAGCTGGCCTCGGCCCAAGGAAATACCAGCGGCTGCAGATGGGCTGGCACCCCATGAGCCAGAGCCACATCCCGCTCCAGGATAAAGGAGGGGACTCAGCATCTCCCGGCAGTCGTTGCCCCACAGGTACTTACGGCATGAGGCTGAGCTTGATCCCGGCTTTCACTCCTTCCCGCTTCTGCACGTAGTTAGCAGGGATGATGCCTTCCCGGCCCACCTTGTTCTTCGCCTTGTACCAGTTGGGATCCTGCAAGGAGAACGGAGCGCTTGTTAGGAGCCCCTGCCCGGGATGCGGCGCTCCCACTCCGCACCTCCCTCCCGGGAGGCGTCCAAGACACTCACATTTTGGAGCAATGTTAACTAACGAGGCTGTGAATTAATTAACCGAACGCATGGCCTGATTCCTGGCCCGCTGACTCCGTGGGGACGGCAAAACCGCAGGGGCTTTTCCCAGGGACACCGGGATCCCGCTAGCACTGCTCCGTCCCCAGCAAACTCCGTGTTGTGGGATGTGGGGAGCCAAGATGAGCATCCCAGGCAGCTCCGCATGGCGATCTCAGACGACCGAGCCTCGCGGACCCATCCGGAGCGCGGTGGTTGAAGGGGCCGTCCCTTACCTTGGTGACAGCGACGATGGTGAGGACGTCTCCCTTGCTGAAGGGCAGGTCCTGCTCGGCGGTACCGTGGAAGTTGTACTTGGCAATGCACTCTGTACCGGACGGCCAGACGGCCTGCGGGAGAGCGGAGCGCGGCTGTCAGCTCTGGCTCCGCTCTCCCAGCTCCTTCCCGCGGACACAGGGTGCGTTGGATGGATTCGAGGACAGAAGGGACGCATCCGGACCGCAGCACGTTCCCCACGGGACTCACCTGCATCCCTGACATCTTCTCGGGAGGCTCGGGGGGCCGAATCTCACAGGAGGGACACGTCACTTGGTACCATGAGACCTGCAGAGGGGGAGGACACGTGAGACCCAGGCGCCGCAGGGATGGGCTCCGAGGAGTGCAACGGCCAGCCGCCCTGGCAGGGATTGGGAAACGGAGGGATGTCGGGAGCCACAGATGTCCTGGACACGGTGCCGAGGGTGCTCAGGGCGGCCTGGAGCCAGCTGCCCCAGAGACACGTGCCCACTGCAAGGGGAAGTGGCGTGGGGACCTCCCTGTGGCCCGTTCCCACGCTCGTCACTGCGAGCGCCGGTCATCGGCAGCGCAGAGAGCGAGGCCGGAGCAGCCGCGGGAGATGCCGGAGCAAACAGGAAGCGCCGGGGAGGCAGCGGCAGCCGCTGCGATGCGGCCTGGGGCCAAGCGCACCCAAGCGAGCGGCCCAGGCCCTGCATCGCCACCGGCTTCCCCTTGGCCGCGTGACGAGGGAGCCGCGGAGAGGGTCCCATCGGGGGTCCCCGTTTTGCTGGAGCGGGGCCGGATGGAGACGAGCACAGACACAGGCCCAGCGTGAAGAGGGCGGGGAGGAGAGGCGAAGGAAATGGTGTCGGCCGCGGCACTGCGCAGGGCACGGCAGCACGATGGGGAGCCCCGCGGCGCTCACCGGGTCCCCACACGGCCCTGCCAGGCTGGATGCCCCCCGCGCAACAGCCCCCCGCACAGGATGGCGGTTGTCTGGGGTATTTTGGCTCCAACTCCAGCCAAGCCTGCTCACACGGCAGTCGCAGCACTGAGCTGGCTGCCTCTGGCCTTTCCATCTCCCGGAGCGCTTGGGGTATCTCCGGAGGGGGAAATCCCTGCCAGGAGGTGGGAGCGGAGTGGCGCGGGGCTCCGGCACGTTTCTCGGCTCGCTGCGCCACCGCGGGACTGTGAGCGGCCACCGCTCTCAGCTGCTGTCAGCGGCTAAAAATATTTTGGAAAAGAGGAACCGAAATGAGGGGCAAGGCCAGGAGGAGGAAGACGATAAGGGGCAGAACCCGCGGTGGGAGGAAGAGCTCGGATGCAAACAGGGCCCCATTGGCGTGGCCGCATGGCGGGCGCCCGGCGCAGCGGCGGCCGGAAGAGCCGTCACGGTGCCGGTGCCGGCGGTGCCCCGCGGATCCCCGCGCACGGAAGAGCTCTGGGATACTCCGGCTCCCACCGCGCGGCCCGGAGCAGGACGAGGGCGAAACCGTTGCCTTTGGTCAACGAACCTCATGCAAATGCAGCGGTGGGGCGCATCGGGCCCAGGCGTCCGGGGCCCTTGGGATGCGCGAGCGGGGTTTCCCGGCACACACCGCGGGGCGCTCCGGGGCACCGCAGGCACCGAGCGCGGACCTGCATCCTCCGAGCGCAGAGAGGCCGCCGGGACCGCTCGCCCCTGGCCAGCCCTGCTCGCTCCGGCACCCATTCCCAGCCAGAGCCCCGGGTGATGGAGCGTGGGGTTTCGGGAAAGGTTCTGGTTTCTGGCAGGGCAAAAGGCAACCCAACAAAAACACCAAGAGGGAGCGAAACACAACCCTTTCTGAGCCTTTTCCCAAAGCCTTAAGAAGAGATGCCTTTGGGCAACCGAAGGTCTCCCTAAGAAACAGAACAAGCTAATTCCAGCAGCTTGGGGTCCGGATGCAGGATCCAAGGAAAACTGCCCTGGCAGAGAAGGAATTTGAGAGGAGGAGGATAAAAAGGCCAAGGCTTTGGGAGCAGGGTGGTTTGCGTGGGATAGGCCGGAAGCGGAGTGCTGGAGGCCTGGCGCACCGCAGCCCTTTCCTTGTCTAGAGGGGCAATTCCCAACCTGATGGGGACGCAAGCCGGGGAAAAACCTGTCCTAGAAAGGAAACAGTCCTGGCAAAGCCAAGCTGCAAGAGGAACGCACATTGGACAGTCCCAACGGTTTCAGCTTCCCGGATGGGGGAAATTCCCGCGACAACGAGGTGGCACGAGCCGTGTGCCCGCCAGCTTCTCAAGGAAGAACCCGAAGGAACCTGAACTCACCGGAGCCGCGCGGAGGCCGGGGAGCATCGTCCATGGCGCCGCGGGGGCTCCGGCGGGTGCCCGGGCGGGCAGGAAGGCGGCGGCGGCGTCACCTGGCAGCGACGCGCGCGACCGAGCGAGCAACGCGACCGCGAGGGCAGGCGAGGGGGAGGAGGAAGGCGCCGCATTTCCATCTCAAACCCAATTAGCGAGTTTGCAGCAGAGCGGGGCAGAGCGCGCCGCGAGCTCTGCATCGCCCCCCGCGCCGCCATTCCCACCGGGAAGGGCTGCCTGGATCCATGCTCGGAGCAGGACACAAGGCCCCGCTTGGTTTCCGCTCTGCTCTCCATCCATCTCCTGCATCCCGCAGGCTCCCAGCAAGGCCGCTCCGCACCTGGAATCTGGCTGCCGGTGGCGCCAACTGCTTAGTGGCCACCTGCTTGCCCAAGGCCGCCTGCTGCTAGCCACAAAGCCCCTGGCCACGTATCCGCACCAGCAAGCTGGATACAGCCCGTTCTCATGGCTGCGGGTGAGAAGACACCTCTCGCGGGGCATCCCGACCTCTCCGGAGCAGGAGGCCGAGACTCCGCTCTTGGCACCTTCGGGAACGCGAGCGCCTGCTCCCCCCAGAGCCATGAAGGCCACATCTGTTTCAATAAAGCTCCCAAATTGAGGGATGTTTCACACCCGAATTTAGGGATGCTTCAGTCCCGCATTTAGGGATGCTTCGCTCCTGCATTTAGGGATGCTTCATTCCCACGGGATGCACTCGAATAGGCTCGGTCCAGCCCGTCGCATTCCCCATCCCGCGCTCAGCCGGCTCCCGTCACCCCGGGACGAGGCGACCGCCCCGGCGTGTGCCGGGTCCCCGCACGCCCCTCCGATCACCGCAGCCGCCGGGAAGAGGCTCTGCCTCCGCGGCGCGCGGGGAAAGGCCTTTCGCTGCCCCTCTTTTTAAACGATTCATACACACGTTATCAAACAAACAGAGAAGAAGCAGGAGATGCGGGCGCCTCGGCACGAGGCTCCGGGGCAGGCGGAGGCCGCGCTCGCCCGCCCGCCCGCGCGCCGGG
>VWPW01017921.1:909-12830 GCA_013389825.1 Crypturellus undulatus | reverse complement strand
GCCGTTCCGCGCTCGGGCCCCGCGCTCCTGCGGGCGGTTTCAGCGCCGTTTCCAGCAGCGCTCGGGAGACGGAGCAAAAATGTTCTTTTTTTTTTTTCCCCCTTTTTCTTTTTTCGTGCAGCTTTTGGTGCCTCTCACCAGCATCACCCAAGGGCAGGTGGTTTCTGCTGCTGGGAATAAGCAAGAGGCGGAATGGAAGAGGGAGCCGCAGCGGGAGATGCGGCTGGGACGTTCGGGATGCGCTCGGGCAAGGAGAGTGGATAAGTCCTGGAGCAGCCCGAGGAATGGGGCTCAGCCCGTGCAAAGGGAATGTGCAGATCCGCTCTGCCCTGCTCTCCGGCTGTTGAAGGGCTTCCATCCTCGGCCACGTTTTAAGACCCGCGTCCCTGTGTCACCGGGCTCCCCGAGAAGCTGCACCGCACCCGTCCTGCCAACCCGGGGGCTCTGCTTGGGAAAGGAGCTCGCCGGGATGTTGCCCTGCCGGAGCGGGGCGCCCGTGGGCATCACCACCCCGGTACGAGGATGTAGAGCCCAGCCGCGATGGTCTGATCAATCCGTTCATTTTAAAGCCAACAATAAAAACAATTGGCACAATAAAGGCTCCCCCAGCTTATCACCGTGCCAGTTCCAGTAAAGCAGTCGCAGTGCTTGCAATTAGAGACTGGAGGGTTTAATTGAGGACGGGTGTTAGGAAAGGCTAAGATACGGGAGCAGGAGTCGCTTATCTAGTGCAAGCAGTGTGGGCTTCCATGGGAAAAATCAATGGATCCATTTATCTGGAGGCCATGAGGAAGAGGAGGAGGCAACGAGCTAGGAAGACGGTCCAAAGGAACCTGAGGTCCTTGCTTCCCCTCAGAGGCCAAGGGAGCCGCTTCAGCTTTGGTTTCCCAACAATATTGACCAGTTCTGTCCCCTTGGCTGTTTTCTCTTCCCCTTCCCCATGCTTCCTGGATCCCTGATCCAGGTGCCCAGGTTCTGCTCCATGCAGGTTGGCAGCAGTGACCGCCCAGGCGATCACCAGCCCTTTATAAGTGCAGCCCAGGGAGGCTGTCTGCTGCCAAGGGGCTGTTTAGCCTCAACAATGTTAATATTAATCTGCTTATCTGCCCCGGTGCTGTAAAAACCTCAACTCCACAGGGGAAAAAAAAATCCCTCTGCTCTTTCTTTATATCTGCACTTGCTTATTGCAGGCCTTATCAGCAACCCCGGCCATAACTGAGGGCAGAGAAGTCACGCAACGGCTCCAGCAAACGGAGCCTCTGGTCCTACACCGGGATCAGCATCGCGTAGTTCCATGCAGCTTCAGGCAGGGATGAAGCTGCAGGGGAAGCAGCTCCCTGCAAGGTCGCTGGACCAGGTCCACGAGAGCCTCGGCATGTGTGGGGATGCTGTGACATCCCATTCCTTGCCAGTCCTGGCTCTCTTTGGAGCCAGTGGATTAAGCACCGAAACCCAGACCCATCTCCAGGATGCTGGCTTTGAGCTGGCCCTTGTAGCAAGGGGTTTGTGACTCTGGGTCCCTGTGCAGGTAGAGGAGATGTTTTTCAGCTAATGAGCCTCATACCTTGCATTAAACCATCCCTCCACGTGTCCTCCAAGGCCCCTGAAGGGCAGCTGGAATATGCCATAGCTCAGACCCGGCTCTCAAATTGTGCTTGGGACCTCCCTGTCCTCACCCTTGTTTTTCCAGCACTGTGACAATGAATGGTGGAGACGGCACTAGATGAGGCTACTCAGGCTGGTTAAATGCACTTGGGTGGGCCTGAGGTTGTATCGTCTCAATATCGCATAATAAAATGGTGGTGACCCCAGATCCAAGGGACCCTGTCTCTTTCAGGAAACTTCAAGTGGCAACATCAATACCTTTCTCAATTCTATCCACCCATCGGTGGAGAGCACAGCAGACGGACGTGTCCACACCTGAACTCCAATTTTACTGCTTCATCATCTACAGCCATTAGTGAAGACCAGGCAGCACCCGGACACAGGGGGACAAAGAGCTACTCCTTTTCATTTAGACTTGTTCAACGCGCCTGAACACCTCCCTTTCCTTGCTGGAATCTCCCCGAGTTCTTGGGTAATTGCCTTCCCCATTTCCTTCCCCAGCGTGCCGTTTCATTTCTCTCTCTTCTTGGAAGTTTTTGTGCAATACATGATGAGTGATCGGTATTCAGACCCAAAACAAGCTCTTCTTGGTCAGGGTCTGTGGTTATGGTTGAGCAGATGCAACCCATGGGATCGGATTCAAGAGCCATGCGTGCTGCACTGAATGGTCGTGCTTGTTCTTGTATTGTTGCCTGCCAGTTATTGCGTTGGCTATGATATCTTTGCGTGCAAGCAAGTAGTAGTACTGGGACAAGCAGATGAGGCGTCTGGCTCTGCTGGCACGGGTTGACTGAGAGCCAATGTAAACTCATGGGTTTGAGCGGAGAAGGTCTTGTTTTCCTGTGAAAACACTGTTGCCTCATCCAGCACTGCCAGCAGCCTGACTTTCTTAGCAAACAGGGACCGTCTGCTCTGCTCAATAGGTCAGCTGAGCCCCAAAGACTATAAAACTCACGCCAGGTATGCCATGAAACCGATGGCTATCACAACCATGGTGAGACACAAACATCTGGTTACCGCAGCGGTGGGCAGTCCCCCTTCTTCTTTCCCTGCTTTTAGGGTGGACTCATCTTCTACCCCGTCTTAAGACCTGTTTTTTCTTCCCAAGTAGCTCAGGCCATAGGTTTGCTCATCTCTTTGGGGAATATCTCAAGGGTCATTTGGCCTTCAGTTATTAAAGAGTGATATGAAAGACATACTAGCCAGTGATATTCAGGCAGAAATTCAGCAGTTGCTCTGGTTTTGAGCGCGTTTTGCTTCCCCATAGCAAGGTGATCCACACACCCCACGAAATGTGCTTTGTGATGAGAGGACTAGTAGTGATGGAATATCCACCAGCAAAAATGCTTCACATTGAAAAATTCAAGAAACGCTAGAAAGTGAGCAAGATAAAAGACAGGATTTTCATGGATTCACTTTATTAGATGGCCTCCATGGGGTCCTATCAGACCAGGCCTTTCCCCCACAGGGCAATTGCCAGGGCAATGGATAAGCCCCTAGCTCAGCTCGAGCTCTTCAGGGGGAAACGCAGCTTGGTCTGGAAGTGCTCACATCTTTTGTGCTTCATTGTGAGCCCATAGATAGGTGTCATGTCCACCTTCGTGCCATCAGGAACGCTGAATTCCAGCCGCTGGAGCAGGATGGACAAGAAAAGGAAGACTTCCCATTTGGCAATAGTCTCCCCAATGCACCTCCTTTTCCCCAGGCCAAAAGCCACAACTTTCTCCGCCTCCAATTTGTTCACTTCAGTCCCGTCAGCACTGAGGAAGCGCTCTGGTTTGAAAGCCATTGGATCCTTCCAGAGTTTCCTGCAATGGAAAATATCAGACCTGAGGGTGATGTGTCTCCTGCCCCTGGGAACAGAGGGTACTGGAAGGTGGCAGGTTAGCGAAGTCAGGAGTTGTCAGCTATAATATCCCTGAAGACAGCAATGCCTTTAATCTCTCTTTTCTCTGAATGTCAATGTTGGTTCACCCCACTTCTGCACGTAAAGGTCACTATGGAAGCACCACTTCTCATCTCTTAATACTTAGACCCCCATATCACTTCTCCTTACAGCCCCCACTTTGACCCAGCTGTCTTCCCCAGCTTCCTTAAGTTGGGATTTCACTGTCCCACTGTGTATTTCCTTTGCAGACTTATGCTGGCTCCTGAATAACTCTTGCTTTCCCTATCTGAAGAGAGGGCTCCAAAGGGGCTGGTGTTTTGAGTACCTTTCCCAGGCCTGAGGTGACCACGGAAAAGGTTTCATTGCTGCAGGAGGCTTGCTGCCTCCGGAGCTACTTACTCATCGTGATTCACTTGCCACTGATTGATAAACACACAGCGATCCTTCGGTATGTAGTAGCCGTTCAGCACCGTGTCCTTGGTTGTGCTGAAGAGAGAGAAGATGATTGAGGATTTAGAAACTGAAAAGGTTCTTCTGCATCCTCTATGCATGTGTTCCTTGATGTTGATCATGCAGACCTGTGGCTCAAAGGTGGCTTTATAAGAGGCAGTTGTATTTTCCGTGAGCTGGACTGTGCCACCCTTGCCTAAGCCAGTTGGAGTATCTTCAGCAGAGTGTCAACGAAGGGTCAGGGTTGCTCTATGCGAGCTACTAGGTGGCCCCCATAAGAACTCTGAGCTCTCCCAGCCCATTATGTGGCCATTACTCTATAAACTGATAGGACTCTCGCTGTCTGGATGGTAGGAACATGAGGTTTATACATCAGTAAATCCAGACCGTCCCTTCCCCTCCTTTGCAACCCCAGCACTTGCCTGTGCGGGATGGTGAAGGGCAGGAAGGAGGAGTGCCGGAACGTCTCCAGGATGAAGGCTTCCAGGTAGGGCAGCGTGCCTCGGTCGGAGAGCCTCGGTCTCCTCTCCTGGCCAATGGTCTGATCTGCGGGTGATCAAGAGGAAGAAGCTGGTTGGAGTCAGCTTTTGGCAGAGGCAGTTCAGCCCTGGAGCAAACGGACCCATGAGCTCACCTAGCTCCTCCTGGATCCTCTTCTGGATGTCAGGGTTCGTCACAAGATACATGAGACTCCAGGAAAGGGCAGTTGTGACAGTGTCAAAGCCTGGTCAAAGAGGAAAGAATATATAGACCAGGCTTGTATAAGATGCAGGGCACATGCTGTGGCTTGCTGGCTACCCAGCATGTGCAGCAGCCTTGCAGGATCGAGAAGGCAGAGGATATCCTGGTCACACAGCAGGGTTTGGGGGGGTTGTCCTGTTACAGAAAGATTTGCCAAGAAATATCCACGGGGTTCATTCTGCACTGAGTCATCCTGTTTCAGTCCTGCCACATGTCAATTTTATCTTGCGGAAGTCCTTTGGAATCAGGGAAAAGTAACCCAAAGAGAAACCAGGCCTCACCTCTATCTCATGGTCTAAGGAGCCTCGTTTATCCTGATTGCTTTTCTTGCTGTAGTCTCCTCTTCTAAAATTGACTGAAATCAGCTTTGTCTAATTCTGATAAGAACTGAGGAGGTCTAAGAGATGCAGAAGAAGGAGCTAGGACCCACCCAAGATCCTTGTGTGGAACATTAACCAATATCTCTCCTAGGAAAAGCCCTTGTGGTCTATGAAGTTTTACTGAACCATGACCATGCCTGAGACATCTCTCCAAAGCTACTTTCCCATGCTGGTCTCTGGGGTTGTCTCTGGAAGAACCATCAAAGACCAGAGACCAGGAGTCTCTGAGTTCACCCTCAAACTGCCTCTCTGGTGTTGGACACAAGGAAGCACCGAGCTGCAACATGAGGAACCTGAGAGCATCTGCAGTAGCTGAGGGACCGATGGGGAAGTTACCAGCTCCGAAGAGGTCGTTCACGAGGTTGACGATTTTTTCCTTAGGGATCTGTTTGGCAGTATTTGCTTCCATTTTTTTCTCCAGGCATTGGTCAATCAGGGAGTCGGTGACATCTCGGATGTTGTTCTGAAAGGAAGGGAAGACAAGTCATCCAGGAGGCCTGGGGTTTTAGTGAGCCCCAACCTGCAATTCCCTTCTGGGGAAACCACAGCAGCACCTGGGCTCTGGAGGACAGAGACATCTCCCCTGCTTTGTCTATACTGTTTTTCCAAGCTGTGACAATGAGGAGATGGACAGATGAAATTGCAAAATATCACAATAGCTTTCTTGGAAAACAGAAGGGATATGACTCTGCCACCCTAAGGAGAGGAACTGCTTATTAGAGTAAGGTGACCACAATGGGTTTTTGATGGTGCCTTGAAAAGGGCAACTAGTTCAGTTCCCAGAGGTGACAAATGTGCTTTTTGCTTTTGTGGGGAACAGCAGTTTTGTTCATTTGTCACCATGTTTCTTTTTTGTTTTTTTTTTTCCCCAGTCCATGCAGAAACTAGTTAGAAACTTTGCAGTCTTTCTTAATCTGTATCTCCTCCAAGTCCTCCCAGAAAAGCAGAGTGCACCATGGAATTAAGGAATGTCAGCCTCCTGGCACTACTTGCTTGGTAATTTTTAGAAAGAATCCTTCAGTGATCCATGGTCCATGGGGTCTAAACCTTACCCAGCCCATGTGGTCCACAGCCTCTTGGCACTGCGGAGCACATGTGGCAGGGGACTCTGTTGACAGGTCAGAAGTCCAACCAGCAAAATGCTCCTTTGCTCTCATAGGGCCATGGAGGAGGAGGAACACAGTGCTGGACTGCATATCCATGAGGTTATGAGTGAGTGAAACTCCAACAGGACAAGCCTGAGGAATTGTTACTAATTGTAGGAATAGCTACAAGAATTTAGATGTCCTTTGATTTAACACGGGTCCACTTGACTGCAAGTGGAAAAAAAATTGTTAATGCATGATGGTGGAGAGTAGGATCTCAGCCCTGGTGTGCTGAGCATCCTGCAAGCTCTTACCTTGTCAAAGGTCTCGTAGTGCTCTTTGACGATTTTCTGCTGGAAATGAATGAATCGCCGATTGAAATCCTTAAATAAATCCATGGCGCGGCTGGGAAGATACTGCAGCACGGGGATGAAGTCAACAGGGTTGCCAGAAGTAGCCACGTCCACAAACTGGTTGCTTAGATTCACTATGCTGAGCAGCTCTTGGTCGTTGTGGTCATACCGCTGGCCAAAGCATATGGCACAGATGACATTGGCCACAGAGACCACCACGTAGCGGTAAGGTTCGAAGCTCTTCTGCTCTTCCATCACCTGCAGGAACTTGGTGACCAGGTAGTCGGCCTCCTTGGAGACATGCTCCTCCAGGAGGCAGATGGAGGAGGAGGTTGAGCTGGGGGTGATGGAGAAGGTCTTCAGGGCGTTCTGGGCCAGCTTTCTGCGGGCTTTCCACACCTCCCCCGAGTCGGTGCTGAAGGTCAAGCTCTGACCATCGGTGACATAGCGGAAGCTGTGGAGGTCGGGGCGCCCCATGAAGTCCTCTCCTTGCTTCACCAGGGCTTGCTTGATGGTGTCGAGCCCGCTCAGCACCAGCACGGGCCGCATGCCGATCCTGACCTCCATCACGTCTCCGTACTGCTGGCTCAGCTTGGTCAGCGCCAAGTGCGGGTCCTTCCTCAGCTGCAGGGCGCTGCCCAGGACAGGGAGGCCTCGAGGTCCCGGGGGGCTCTTGAGCCCCTTGGGCACATGTTGTTTCAAGGACTGCATGAGCAGGAAGACCAGGCAGAAGACGGCAGCCGCGATGAGGATCTCGGTGGCCGAGAGAATGCCTTGGCTTCCCATCAGCGACATGGCAGCGGTTTGGTTTTGCTGCTGGTACTTAGAAATCCTAAAGAAGTTAACCAGAAGTGTGGCACAGAGCCAGATTAGCAAGAGGTAAAGTCCGGCAGAAGCCTCTCGTTCCTCATGCTGAAGAGAGGCACCAAGTGCTATTAATCGGTAAAGGGCGATTAAACAAACATCTTAATAATTAAAATCTCTGCATAACGTAGCTGGAGCTCTTGCTCTCTCAAGTTCTTTCACAGAGATGATAGGACATGTAAACATAGAAATCTCCCTCCTTTCCTTCCGCTATCAAGAGCTCCTTTATTGAGTGACTTGGAGGGGTATCTGCCTTCAGCTCCAAACACTCATGTCATTTACAGGGGACCCCCTGAAGCCTGTGATTTACCCTTCCCTGCAGCCTGCAAGGGCAAGGACAAATTAGCCCTGCCATAAGGTGATGGAATTCAGGGGTTATGTGACGCAGTTGAGTTTAGCAGGTCTTTTTTCATGGATTTTCTTACTCCCAGAGCTTCACCCCCAGGGTCCCAACAGCTGCTGCAGCAGCCACAGCTCCTGCCCAGATGAGGTGACATCTGGCGCGTGGGACAGAAAGCTGCAGCCCCAAAAGTGCAGGGATGGGGCCATAGCAAGTCCCATCAGCAAAGAAGCTGGTCCCGTGTCCAGAAAAGAAGCTAGTCCCGTGTCTACCAAGAAGCTGGTCCTGTGTCCAGCAAAGAAGTATCTTTGGGAAGGGGTAAAGCCAGACTGGAGGCACCCAAGCTCTTGGTGAGCTCCTACCTGCAGGTCCTCTCAGTGGAAAGGGCTGGTTTTACCGCGCGTTGATATCTACCTGTCCTGTAGAATGGCCTGGATCCTCTTCTGCCCCTGGGTCTTCTTGTCCTGCAGCCTGGAAGAGCGTGGCGTTATATACACAACCCTCCTAACCCAGCCAGCCACTTATCCCCGTGGGATTAGGAAACAGCGGAAGAGTAGCTATCCATTAACAAAGAGGCTGAGCCAACTGGAGCTGGCCCAGAAAAGCCGGGCAGATGCTGCCCAAGCCCCAGCAGCTCTGCGAGATGATGAGGGGTTCCTCTGGCCACCCCATATGTCCCCACTGTAGAGCCTAGGATGGGGACACAGAAGGGATGGTCATGGTGCTGTCCTGGGGAGGACGGGAACATGTTCCTGCCTTGTGTGGCACTAGCCCTTCTGGACGAATCTCCCCAAAGACCTTTCCTGGGGTGAAAAGACCCTTTTTTGGAGTGAAACAGCCCTCAGACGGGGCTGCTGCATCCAACCTTGGCTGGAGAGACTTGGAGGTGCCGACAAAACTGCTCAGATGGAAACCAGGGGCCAAGAGGAGGCAGAGGAATGAGGAGGGGGGTGGTCAGCAGGGGTGCAGCGCAGCACCCCAGCCCTCCTCCCCAGCACCCCTGCGTCCCCTCGTCACACCTGCCAGCGGGTTAACGATTGCCCGGGCTTGCGTGAGAAGCCGCCTGCTGAATTTCACCACTCGCCAGCCCTCGAGGCCAGATCAGGAGGACCTGGGAATGGGGAGGGCGGCGCGGGGAGGAAAGTTCAAGGAAAGTGGGAAGGGGGGAGAAGGAGGCAGGGGAGAGGACAGCCCCCTGGGCACCTGCCTTGTGCCCCGCGACAAGGACTCTGCTGGGCAGGGGGTCCTGCTGCCCCTGTTTTCCACCTTGCCCAAGGTCTTCCCTCCAACTACATAATGCCTGCACCTGTGTCTTGGACCTGGCTACTTGAAATGAGGTTGTAGCTACCAAAAAATGCGGTGTGACGTCCCACTATCCAGGGAACTTGGTTAAAGAGGCTTCTCTTGTCTTTCCACTTTCAAAGTCAGTCATGGACTTTGTCAGTCAACCCAAAGCTAAAGGAACACGGCAGAAATGAACTTTGCGGGTAAAGGAGGGCAAGGAAATGACCAATGCATGTCCCCTTGCCTACATCCTCCTTGCTCTGCCGGGAGCACCATGGTTTGATCCGGAGCAGAGCGATGCTCCCTGCTTGGCTTCCTCTCCCTTCCTGGCTCATCCCTGCCTCGCTCCTCAGGCTGTTCCCGAGCGCAGCGGGCGGGCGCGTGTCCGGCAGTGGCGGCGGGAGCGGGGCTGCCCCTGCGGGCGTGGGGTGAGGCGGGTGGCAGGGGCTGGGGCCCGGGCACAGAGGCGGCCGGGTTAACGATTGCCCAGGCTTGCGTGAGAAGGCGGCTGGCGCCGGGGCAAACGGGCAGCGAGCGCCAGCAGGGGCGGCCGGGGGGGCAGAGGGCGGCCCACAAGATAGCAGAGGTGAAAGGGCCAGCACAGGGCAGGGCACTGGGAGGTCACCCCCCCACACACAGATGTCCCCTTCTGAGCCACGAGGGACAAGACAGAGCGCGAGCTTCGGCCAAGCGCTTTACGCGGTCTTTTTGGAAGCATCAGGGAGCGAAGTGGGAGTTTTGCCTGAGTCAAAGCTGAGCGAATATTTCGTAAACACTTTCGACATCTGCTCTAATTGGGATGCTTGATGGCGGTGCCCATGCGCGTTAGTACTCGGCACGAGCGCTTGCCAAACCCAGGCAGCTCGTGCTCCTTGCGGCAATTGCAGAGCTTGTGCCCTGGACAGATGCACTAGCCCAATGCAGCTCTGAGAACCAGGGGTCCTGGTGTCCATCCCAGGGCGCTCTGTGCGCCCCATTGTGCCGAGTGCCAGCGGGAGCCGCTGCCAACCTGCAGCGGGCAGGGAGCCTCCCGACGCAGGCACCCGCTGCGCGCAGCTTCCCGCGCTGCCGCCTTGCGTGCCAGCGCTGCTTCACACCCCAAACACATCGCCGCCAGCGCGGCCGCCGCCTCTCGCTGCGCGGCCGCCGGGGCACGGCAGCTCGCCCTCGCCGCGTGCCTGCACGCGGCTGTGCGGCGGAGCGAGCGTGTGGCGCTCTGCCAGCACCGCGACCTGCGCGTACTGCGACCGGGTGTGCAAGCATGAGCGTGTCCGTGCGCACAGACGCACACGGTGTGTCCGTGTGCACAGAGTGTGTGCACAGACGCACACGGGAGCACGCGCGCTCGCTGCGCGTGGCGAAGGACCGTGTGTCACGTCTGCGCGCGCGGGAGGGCATGTGAGGGTCAGAGTGTGTCCGGGTCCGGGAGAAGGGAGCACTGATGGGGACTGGATGGCTGGGCGTCCCTGGGGATGGGGACTGAGCGCCGGGTGCCACTAGGGCAACCCGCACACAGGGGTGCACATGAGCTGGATGCAGTGTCCCCAGATGGGGACAGGGGCTGCACATGGAGCACTCGGCTCTGGGGCAGCCAGAGCAGCAGGGTCATGGTCTGGCGTGCGTGTCCCGCCCCAAAGGGGACTTCAGCGGGGACAGCCCCTGCCCTCCCCAGCCCGACGGGGCGCGCGGGAGCTGCCAGCGAGCGGCGCCGCGCTGACCCCGGCGCGGGCTGCTCCGCTGCGACCGCCGCCCTTGTCCCTTTAAAAGCCATTTCCCCCCCACCCATAGCGTGACTGCGGGTGACCGGGGCGGCCCGGGTCAGCCCGGAGAGCTTGGGCGTCCCGGCCCTTCTCACGCGATGGCCCCGCGGTCACCAGTCCCGAGGCGCTGGGGACCACCCCCCCGGCCCCTTCGCTTCGGCCCCAGCACCAGCCTGGCGCTTAGGGACAAATTTGGGCGGTCGCACGTCGCCTTTTGGCAGGTCCCAGCTCCTGACCCTACATCATGGCCTGTCCTCCCGGGGGGACCGCGGCAGGGACCCCCGTGACATCCTTCGCCCTCCGCCCCGATGTCCCGGCGCTTCCCCAGCTCCGCTCTGTCCCCGCGGGAACGCGGCAGAGCCGCTTGTCGCGCCAGGCGGGGCAATGGTTAACGGGGCCGGGCAGGGGGACGCGGTGGCCCCGCGGCTCTGCGCTGCAAAAGCCGGGAGCGAGACGAGGTGGCAGCGGATGGCGGGGACAGCAGCCCGTGGTCCGCAGCGCGGGCTGCCCGCGGCCAGGCGCGCTCCGGCCGCACCGCTCCGCTCTCCCTGAACGCTCCGCCGAAGCCTCCGAGCCGCGTTCGGGCTTTGGGCTGAGCTCTGCAGCCGCTCGAGGGGGCGAACGGAGCCGATCAAGCCCTTCCCCGGGTCGGGTGGCAGCTCGGAGCGGGAGGGGACCGAGCTCAGCGCTGACACTGCAGCCAGAGCGGCGGTCCGTGCCACACGCGGGCAGAGCGGCTGGTCCCGACGCTCCCAAAGGGACCTCGGGGACCTGCCTGGCGTCCTAGGTGCCCCCTGGTCTCTGCAGACCCCGTCGGGACGGTCCCCTGGGAAAGTCCTGCCCAGCTCCTGCGGCTCCTCACGCGCAACAGGACGGGGCGCGCGGGAACGAGTGACACGGGGACGAGTTGGCACAGGGACGGCGCGCGCCACGGACAGCAGGGGCGCGGAGGGGACACCGCGCTCTGCCCGGGGGCGGTGGGAGGCGACCGGCGGGACCGGGCGCCTTTAAGAGGCTGCCGGTAGCGTGACTGCGAGTGACCGGGGCGGCGCAGGTTGCCCAAACATCCCGGCTGCTTCGCACGCGATGCCCCTCGGGCCGCCCCGCTCGGGCACCCCGCGCCCCCCGAGGAGCCCGCCCCGCCGGGGGCCGCGTCCCGCCCCGCTCCTTG
>VWPW01017919.1:0-16967 GCA_013389825.1 Crypturellus undulatus | reverse complement strand
CAGGCCGGGGCGCGGACAAGCTCCGCTCTCAGTTATGTAGCTTTCTCTCCTAGGTGCGCAGACGCGCATACCAGTAAGGGGTTCCAGCCGTCAGTCTGAGGGTCCTGCTGTCCTCACCTTCTTCCTCTCTCTCAGGTGTTTGACCTTCAAGCTAGTTTAGAGGATGTCTGCGATTAAGTTGGCTACAGGCCTGGTCGAGCAGCCGCCTTCGGCTGCTTTTGAAGGAGTTCGGCGGTGAGCCTGGCTGAGCAACCGCCTCCGTGCTCTTTATCACTCATCCCAGGCAGGCAAAACTCTTCTTTCTCAAGGTCTGGGAATACCTTCTGTTTCGCACAATATTTTTATGACTCTACAGATCATACAAATTTCCACCTCCTATACGTGCTATCCTATGATCTGTAGAGGTCAATATATTGTGACGAAGGACCCAAACAGATAGTGTTTACACAGCAGTTTCAACCATACCTCGTGTCAGCATCATTATACAGGGGATACAACACGTAACACAGACAAACATAGCGAATAGAAATAATAGCCCTAATAACAATTTCTGTCCTCACTTAAAGCATTATAATTCTGGTAGCGGGGGCACATCCTCCCTGTCTCTTTCTCAGGCTGTAAGGTCGGGGATGGTGGTAAAGGCACCGATGTTCCTCCCCCAGGGTCTTCTGAAGGGTCCTGAGGGGCAGTGGGTTCAGCCAGGGGTGGAGTCTCAGGCCATGTGGCTGCGTCCACAGCTGCTTGCCTCTCTCGTATGGCCTTAAAATGCTCCAGAGCGTCTACCAGAAAGCACCAGTTGGTCAGTGTCCCGGTGATCATTAAATCACCCTTAGAGGCAGAGTCAAAAGGCACTTTGCCCACAGCCTCCCACTCTTTCGGATCAAAAGCAGCCTGCGCATCCCCCTGCAAGTCTTTCCCTTTGCACCACAATAGTAATGTTCTTAAAGCGGTTTTATCATATTTGATCCCTCTTTTTAGCAGCATGCGATCTCAAATGTTCACTATAGCTTTTTCTTCTGTAGACGGGTTTTCTCCCATCTTTTTTGGTCCCCGGTAGCGCACCTAGTCACAGTTCAGCTGCGACGCAACTGCCCTGGGCTCTTCAGCTCTCCCCGACGGAATTCTATGGCTCTTCTTGCTGGCACCTCAGCTACCGGGCTCCATCCCCACCGATCTCCACTCGACCCGTATTTACACTATTTGCCCATTCTCTCTGCACCAGATCAATAGCTTCCACCTCCCAGTAGAGGGTCTGTTCATCATATTTGATTCCTCTCTTAGAGAAAATAAGCAGGAGGAGCTTAACAATTGCACTTTCTTCTTACCCCTTTTTTGGAGATAATGCGGACGCAGCAACCATCACAACTTTCTGTTCTGCCTGCATTTCCAGCCGCGTATTAATAACGTCCCGCCAAATGGTTCCCAAGTCCTTAACTTTATGACTTGTCTTTCCCCCGCCAATCGTCTCTTCCCAGAGTTGGTCTCCTACCTCCCGCCATTCTTGGGGGCTAAATACCAGTGGGACTTCTTTCATAAGGTCTCCCTTTTGAGCCCACCAGAGCAGCTCATGGAGCTTTTCCTTGTCCATGGGATTGCCTCTTTTAGAGAGAATACAGCCCAATAGATCAAGTGCCGCTTCCCAGTCCAGTTTTGTTTTTGTTTTTTTTTTTCTTCTGGGGAATAGCGGGCTTACCTGGCGGAAGTCTGGTGCGCGCTTTCCAGATTCCAGCTATCAGTGACTTTTTCCCCCGACGCCTATTCCGCACTCCATCCCCTCGCTCCCCGTCTTCCCTAATTTTCCTTGAAGATTTGAGAGTCCCGTTCACCACCTTGTTGCGGCCTGTTCGGGCGCCAGATGACAGAGGAGACAGCCAGAGTCAAGAATCCACTCAATATGTGAGTTATCATCAAGCTCGTTTATTTCGCCTGAATAGTGTGCTTATATATGCAAGCAGAAGCAAGCTCTTTAGCCACATGTATGCATACACTACGATTGGTTACATGCTACTGTCCACGCATCTTCTACTGCACTTGGTTGGTTGTGGATAACGGGCATGCATTCACACCATTGGTCTGTGCACAAGTCCTTCTTTCACACTGACAAGCTTGATTACAGCTCCATCTCGCCCAACTTTCTCATGCTTGCAGTTCAGGGACTTTCCAGGATCACATTCCTTCAGATCAGGGAGTTTCCACTATCTTCTTAGTTCAGCTCTTTGTAGTTGCTTCCCATCGGAAAGCCTCTGTCCCTTAGGTTCCCACAAGGTAGGATCCAGCCCTATGTAACAGAGCCAGAAGCAGGCATCAGAGGAGGGACATAAGTCCATCCTGCAAGGAAAGACCCAAGATGAAGAAGAGCCAGGGCATGAGCAGTAGAGCCAGGGACAGGATCACAGAGCTGGGGAAACGCAGCTTGCTGAGCCAGGGTACACCACCAGTGGCGTTCACACCCAGGAGAAAGTGATTGTGGGATTGTGATTACACAGGGGTACAAGTTTGAGAAAATCCATTGTTTACTACAGTATCTTCTCGTTGCCTGCTAGAAGAAACATATTCTGGAGAAAGAATAATGTTTACCCAAAAAGGACACTTGCAGAGTTTGTCACCAAAGAATTTGATCCATCATAGTCAGTAGCCTGGGAAAAGGGCCAAATGAAGGTCCTCAAGGAAAACCAACTCCTCATTCACCCACTCAGTTTAGGTGCCTGAAGTCAGTGGGCCAGCTGCTTACCCGAGGCAATAGTGGATGGGGAGAGATGTGCTCTGTGCACGGGAGCAGATCTGAAAATACCTACCTGGTTGCATGTGTAGTTTGGAAAATAGGTTGGCATTCTCAGTCCATCTGCTTGCTGAAAACCTTAGCATCACCTCTTACAGGGGTGCTTAAAGGTGCGTGCTAAGTTGTAACTACCCTAGAGCAGAGAGGAAGGGTGTAGGTGTATGCAGAAGATGATACATATGGCCTATGGCTGCGGGAGAGATACATCCCTTCTCTTTTGAAACACTATTTTTTCTTCACTGATGATAGGTGGGAAAAAGCTCAAATGTCTACAAGGCAGTGTGAGGAGGTCATATGCTCTCTATCTACCCTATATATCACAAGCTCAGGTTGCAATATGGACTAGATCGACTGTCCATTTAGTAAAGATACATCTTGATTATATCCTATTCCTTATTTTTTTCTCTACTTCTAAGAGTATAACAACATTCAAGGGTATCTTTACAGGCATGACGTGAACACTGAGATTATGAAGGTATTGACAAAGTTTATGCCATTGTGAAATGGATGAGGTAACGTGGAGGTACCGTGTCTCTGCATACCACTTTCTTCTCATCCCATACTTTCAACATTTAATTTATCCCCGATCACAAAACATGGTCCCTCATCACACAACATGTGACATATGCATAGAGGGGCATATGTCACATAGAGGGGCAGGTCTACAGCTCTTGAAAGATTCTCACCTGAGAAATCTCAGCAGGACAATAAGGTACTTTTGAATATGAGCAATTTGCAGCATTTTCAGCTTCTCATATAACACACAGGAAATTGTCTGGAAATGTGTCATAAGAAGAAAACACCATGCTCAATGAGGCTTGATCTTCAATCACAGGTCATCCAGATGAGGCTTTTAAATGATGGTTAACTATTAAAAATAAATAATTCAAAGAATTCAGGAGCTCTCTGCATGCTGTAGAGTTGAATGCATTAGACTCCTACAGCCTTAAGAGGGAAGGGAAAGAAATCTATGTTCAGTTCCCTCAGAAAAATGTTCCTCTTCATAACCATCTATAAAAGATTATTGTCTTCATTTTATTTCATTATTCCATACGAAGTAATTAAAAGAGAATAATCAGCTAGTTCAGTGATGATGAATGTTTCAAGCAAGAACACAAAGGAGGCTAATAAAGGCATCACCAGTCTACATCATCATTATTAGCATCCTTACATATTTATTTTTTCTTATTTTTTTTGTTTGCTCAGAATTAATTGCTTGCTTCTTTTCTCAGGAAGCTTTATTGCAGCTCTGTCACTTCTTAAGACTTTGGCAGCACATGCTAGGCTACCACCCGAATGCTTTGAACATAGGCAATTATGACCCATTAACAAGGATGGTGGAGAAGCTGAGTCAGTACACTAATCCATTAGTAACACCAAGTACCAAGCTTACAAGCGCTCCTAGAAACATGCAGTTCTCCTTGTTCATGGTGGCTTTGAAAACCTGCTTGCCCATAACCCATAGATTTGGCCTTTAGAGTGGAGTTTGAAGGTGGCCAGTGCTCACTCTATCATCATCAGTACATTCTGCTGATTTGCTGGCCTTGCATTAAACTTAATAATTTTACCCAACAATTCACCATGTTAAAGCATTCAAATGCAGTAAATTAAAGAAGGCTAAAAGCGTCAGCATCAGAAGATTGTATTTGAATACACCCTTTCATTTCTTATTCATAGTACATACAAGGACATTTTTTAATAAATGTAGAAATCCAAGAGCTTGCATAGAATTGACTTAAATCTTTCAAAAAAAAAAAGAAAAAAAAGAGAAAAAAAAGAAAAAAATGGTCTCTGAGTTGAGATGAATCATGGGAAATTTCAGGCCCTGAAGAGAGTTTGCTTGTTAAAGTAGAAAGAGACACTACACTGAATATTTCACTTTTAAGCAATGAGAAAGTCTGTCCGTACTTATTCAGACACTTAGTGTGTGGTACATGTTTAGGACAGAGGGAAGCCAAGTTCAGTCATAATTTGACAGCTAGCTGAGGAATAACTTTGGACAAGTAGATTTCCTCTTTGCATATGCATTTATTTACAAATAATAATGTTGAAAATTAATATCTAAAGATGCATCATTATTTGGCAGATTGGGTCTTGTAATTTGTGAATATACTAAAGGACTTTGTAACAGATTTTTTGCTCATAAGTTGTCGCAACATCCAATAAAGTGAGGAAGTGTTACTATTATCCAGCAAATTGATTAGAAGTGAAACTGAAAATAAAAGCATCTATTAAAAATGTTTAGTAATTTTGTATGCCTAAATGGAGCCACTCAGAAAAGCTGATGTTTTCCAAAGCTTATGTCTACTAGATTGAAAGGGAAACCAGATGCCCAAAATCCAGTTTTTCCACAATAAATTCTTGGTCTATACTGCCCCATGCAGGTCCTGTGGTACTAAGTGAACTCACAGCTCATTTTTAAATCAATGGGTCCCTTGTATTTCCAAACACTTGCACAGGATTCATATGTGTTCCTTCCAAATTGCACTTTCAGAAAATTCATCTTCCACCTCAAAGCCCCATTTCATTGCATTTCCCTGTCATTTCTTCTCATGTTTACTTAGTAATTACAGGACACAATTTTCCAGTGGTCAAATCAAACTGCACTAATACATGCCTCTGTGCAGCTCAACGTGAAAGAGCCTTCTTTCTCCCCTTTGGGAACTCATTATTATATCTTCATTATTATAATAATGATCATTATTATGATCATTATTATATCTTTGTATTTTTATTAGTCTACCTTATGATTTGTGTGGTAAGGGGGACTGGCAATATTGTTTCACATACATCAAAGGATGAAATGCAGTTTAACAAGAGCCAGCAGGTTACATGCAACATCAAAACACTTGTTATAGGTGTGACTCGCCCAAACCAAACTAGGCAGTGAGTGTTGGCAGAAATTATTCCAACTCTGCAGCAGTCAGATCAGCAGCTGTAACGTAGGAATTCTTCATTAAAAAAAAAATATATATATATGTATTTCCAAAATATCACTTAATGCAAGATCTGGGTCTAGCATAGTTCTTTTTTGGCTCTGCTTTAGTGCGAGAAATGAAGCATGCTTGATGACTTATACAGTCCCCTACCAATTCCAATCATTTAATTTCCCTCTAGAATTATTCTAACATTAAAAAAATCTTCCAATTTACAAATTTGTCTTCCTAATTATATTCAAAATATCTTCTTCACAATATTTTGAACAAAAAAGAAGAAGCAAATGACCTATATGCAGTTAACAAGGAAAAGGAAGTGTTTTTTCCTGAGCAAGCCAGTCTTCTAAGCCCAGTTGAAAGCACATTAATTATAAACATTTTTATTGGGCTCTCATTTGGCATATTCTGTTGTCTGCTTGTTGAGCATCATAGGAAAAAAAATGTCCTTATTCTCTCCTTCTAAATTTAAAGGGCAACTACCATGCTATCTTCCTCAAAGATTATCCCAGGGGAACCCAATTTCAAGAAAATGTACTGTGCATTTCCCATAATTACCAGTGAGGTCATATTTTTCTCTACTTTGGATAATTTGCTGGGAGAAGGGACATTTGATCTGATGACTTTGCCATCCCGTGGATCAACGCTGGGTTGAGCTGAGAGCAAAGCTGCCGCTGACTTCATTGCAAACACGTTCTGCATCCTGTTCGTCTCCTTATTCTGTATGTAGAAGCTTGGTCCAACCTCACTGAGATCAGTAGTAGTCTTTCCATTGAACAAAATGAGTTTTATCCCCCTTAATGCACTGACACAGTTCCCATTGATCTTAATGGAAACAATGCTGGCATTTCTTTGAGAAAAATAACATTTCTGGGCAGAAGCCCACGGCTGAAGAATATTGACTGAAAACAGGAGTCAACCATTGAGCCTAAACAAAGCTGTATGGGAAATGGGATTGCTGTTCTACAGCATTTTTCAATATCACATAAATGTTTTCATTCAGAATTTCTCTAAAAAAATAAACCCGTTTCCGAGCAGCCTCTCAGGCCTGGGTGGATTTTCATAAATCACCATTGACAGAGCCACCCCCTTGGGGTACAGGAGTGTATGTAATATCTGAGTCCCTGCTTTGTCTGAGTCAAAATCATCTGATTCTCATTTTGACTTGAAAAAACCCCCGCAACATTTCAGCCCTGATAAAACTTTCCTGACAGAAGTTTAATTGAAGCAAGTGCATTCCAGCTGAGGAAATGCTGCTTTGCTGCAGAGTGTCTGGTCTGTCAAACATTCCCAACTATATCTAAAAAACAAACAGGAGGCACAAAGACCCCAAAACTCAGACCCAGCTCTATCGTTGGCTTGTTTAAAAAGCCAGGCAAGTCTCTAAATTAAACCACGTTTTGTACTTTCTATGCTCTTAATTTTCAAGTAGGACCTCAGCATCTTCAGCCAGGGAATATCCCTCTCTGGCACAAGACTGAGCCTTGTTAAGCTGTGGTTCTTGCTGCTGTGATTCCTCTGTAGATGTTGGAAGTCGTGCTGCACCGTGCAACACCTCTAGCTCAATCACAGATGACTGGGCTTGATGCTAGCATTGCTGCGTGACATTTTATGACTCATGTTATGCAGGAGGTCAGACTAGATGATCATAATGGCTTTAAAATTCATTAATCTGTGTGGAGAGATATCTGTGAAGGGATTAAATGGAAGTCCCAACATTTATTCTACATGACAAGTAAATTGGATTCCAACAAAGGTCTTTAAAGCTGAAATGTAAACACCGAGCTGCCAGCTCCCAAGTTTGAAAGGTCACACTAGCAAAACTTACCACCGAATGAGACTGATTCTAGCTAAATTGTTCCTTTCCCCAGAATTTCAAGGCACTTTGCTTTTAAATTTTCAAGACAGAAACATTTACATTTGAAAGAAACTTATTTTTTAAAAATTGAAGTTCATTATAATATTAGATTAAGATAGCCAAATATTTCATATTTATCTAAGAGAATTTTTTGATTGAACTAGATTGAGAGAGAGAGATTTTCTTCACTTTGAAGAAATTTTTTAAGATTCCAAGATTTTGTCTTCTGGATTTTTTTTTCTAGTAGCGTACAAGTATTCATGGGATAAGGAAATCACTTCCTTTTGAGCGCTACTAACCATTGAAACTTGGCCTTGTGATTTGAAATTTCAAAGCATCCATGCTGTTTGATGTATACTGAGCCGCAGACACTGAGAAATCAATCTGTATAGCTCTGCCTACCTCAGTAGCTGTAGTCAATGTACTGTAAAGTCTTTGTTAAATATTTAATAATTAGCTGTGGTTTAATAATGTGTGTCTGAAGGAATGCTGAAGGCTTTGAGTGGATAATGAAAGAATGCCGTGTCCTGAAACAAATGCCTTGAGATATTATATACTGTGCTATAGCGGTTTCTTCACTCGGCAAATTGAGTGACTTTGCCACTTGGGGGGAAATAGGCAATTGTGTCTTGCAGACATCTGCTTTTGTAACCTCCTGTTTCCCAGGGAGAATCCATTTAGAGATCTGAGTGAGAGCCTGTATGGTAATCCCAGGCCCCAAAATACTTCAGTGGAAAGAGTTTCCTTTAGCCTGCTCATGTTTCCACTAAATAAAAGCGTCTTTTATTCTATCTAGTAGTAGATGAATCAAGAGATGTGTGCAGACACGTGTGTAGCGCTTGCCCTGTGGAGCACCTCGGTAACATACAGAAATGTATGTTGCAGACTACAGTATTTTAGGTATATCCTAGAAACTCGTTTGCCCAATATGTGGTTTTAATTTCTCTTTCCAGTGAAGACTACTTTGCACAGCAGCTTATGTTAAATTCTTTTCAATGTTAGGCTTTAAAGCAAGAGCATGGATTGTGCTCCTGAGTAAGGGTCTGTGCTCAAAACTAGAGAAGTCAGAAAATATGGGGGTTTATCACCACTATTGCTTCATCTTTATGGATAACCTCTCTCTTTGCCTGATCCTTCACTGGGATTACACAGTGAAAGGTGTTTTTTATTATTCCTTTACAATGCAGACTACCTGGTTTTGGAATATTGTTCAATGTGGCATTATTGTTTGACTAGGACATTTCCAAGGGACAACAAGCAGATGCTTCAGTTGGACATTTCATGTCCCAACACAAGTATTTTGTGTCCTGGACTGAATAATATAGAATCATAGAATCATAGAATCACAGAATGCCTAAGGTCGGAAGGGACCTCTAGAGGTCATCTAGTCCAACCCCCCTGCACACGCAGGGCCACCTAGAGCACGTGGCACAGGGCTGCATCCAAGCGGGTCTTGAAGATCTCCAGAGAAGGAGACTCCACAACCTCTCTGGGCAGCCTGTTCCAGTGCTCATATGGTTCATATAATATGAATAACATCCATTAATTTGGTGGGATAAGGAACCTTCTCCACCATCCAGTGAAATAAGGGAATGGTGTCCCTTGGCCCCACAGAGTCCAGCCTTCTCGATGCAGGAGTAAAGGTTGCATCCGTGTAAATCCCACAGCCTTCTCATAGGAGAAATGCTACAGACATTATGTTGGTATTTGCAGGACTGTGCCCCTGTGTAATGAGGTACTTCTTATCCTTAAGGAAGAGTTGGCATGCCACTGGCTGCAACTTCTCTGCTTTGGTTTGTTTTGTGAGATCCAGTATCATAAGAGACTTCTCTAATTTAGGCCCGTATTGGGATATCTGGAAGAGCAGCAAAACCAAGGATGCTTTTAACTTTCTTCGGAAAGCAAAATTTCAGAAAAAAATCGAACTGACCTTCATTTGAAGAGGGGTATCAGAATAAGAGCATGTGCACCCTATGAGCATACAACTCTAAAAAAGAACCAGTCAAAAAAGCCAGATATGTGCACACACTCAAATATATATAGGAAATAGAGAAAAAATATATCAATTCATATAAGAGAAAAAACTTGTAAAATATTTATAAAATACAGAAATGTTGTATATGCAAATAGGAATAGAAATAAAAATTATATATACGATAAGTACACATCATATAACTATTATATACTGCAATATGTCCAAAATACGCCTATAAAAAGTATCTATAAATATACCATAAAAAATTTAATGGCTAGACAAGAATTGATCACATTTACACTGAAGCAGAAGTGGAAAAATTGCTTCACAGCCCTATTTACACCTGTGCAACCAGTTCTAAATCCAGCTTCTCCTGTCCATTGACCTCCCCCTCCTGCTCTTGCTGGCTTATAACCCCCATTAACACTCATGGCAGCTACAGACATGCAGCTGGGTAGAGCATATCATCACCTCTACTCCCAAAAAAGCCAAAAAAATCCAGCACGTAGGTGAACGCATCACTCCTATTTTATAGTCTTTACACCAACTCCACATAAAATTCTCTATCGATTTCAAGGTTTTACTGTTCATTTTTAAGGCATTCAGTGACTGTGGCCCAATATACCTGACAGATCTTTTGTCACTGCAGGTCCCCGAGGGTCAGAATCAGCAGGGTTATTAAGTCTGTCCAAGGAACAATCTTAGGCCTCTTTGGAGCTAAGGTTTTCTAGCAGCTATATGGTGCTATTGCAGGAGTTGTGTCGGAGCTCTTTTTGAACTCCTCTTTCTTTCATGGTGTGCGAGAATAAAGCAAAGTAAATGCCTTGTGGTAGGTTTTATGATGGTTATACTCAAGTATGTTGTGACTTCAGGCTGAAATGCAACTGAAAGATGCATCATTGAAGTAGTGTCCAAATTACACATGTTAAAAAATGGCAAAGTCACAAAGAAAACCCCGGGTCAGTCAAATATTGCTCCTTTCAGCACATTTCCTTCTGCCTTATCTGATGTAGCTCCAAGATGGACCACGCAGTGCCTTATACATTTAAGGAGAAACTGTATCCTCAGGTGCAGTCCTTACCCCTTGAAAACTTCTCGTGAAATTCATCATATATTTTCAATTGCTCATTTTCATCCATTACGAAATATTACCTGAATTTTTCAGACTTGTATTCAGTAGAACAGTAAGAACTGCTGCTGAGTGAATAATTTATTGAAAATATATTTAACCTTTCTGTTCTGAGACACATTGACTGAGAGCGAAGTTAGGACATAGAAATCTAGTTCAGGGTGTCCAGAAACAGACCGTCATCCTTTGAAATCAAGACTAAACACAATATTGGTTATTTTCTTTCTTTTCCCTTTAACTGTCCTGAACTATCAGTCATCTCTTGTAATTGATGCTGGGTTATTTAGCTTTAGTGAGTGTGGAGGTTGCAAACTCTGGTTTCTTTTCCCTAACTGAGCACAACTCATCAAAGCTGGGGCTTATGCAACCAGCACAGATCTGGCTATTCCAGATGAGGTAGTCATTTAGGAAATACACCAGATAAAGTGGATTACAGAATTTAAACAAATTATAAACCTTTTTCCTCCTGAACTACTCATCTTTGCTCAAGGCATCATTTATTTAAAAAGAAAAAAAAAAAAAAAAAGGAAAGAAAGAAAGAAAAAAAATAAGCTTCTTTCAGATTTAGTAGTTGCGTGCAGTTTAATTTCATCCTGTCCGATTCACACTAAACAAGTGCCCTGGCTGTGAAGGTGGCTTTGAGATCCATGTCTGTTTTGTTTGCTTGTCTCTTTGTCAGCGCTTTGAAGCAGGGTATTCCTGGTGATCCCATTCCCTGCTGTGTCATCCTGCACCGCACGCAGTGCAAAGACTAGAGCTAAGGTGAGCTTAACATTTACTTTCTCCCTCATTTCATGCAAGCAGGACTTGTTTGCTCACGGAAAGTGCCTGTCAAAATGGCACACAGAGGCAAATTCAAGTTTAAAGGGGAGCAAGCAGGCATGGAGCCTTGTGTGACAGGGTGAGCCACCCAGGGTGAACAAAAATGATATTTCAAGGGCTATTCTCTGCATAGATCCCTTATTTTTTTTGCAGTCTAATTTATGGACGGAAATCCTTCCTTGTTTTCTCAAACCACTGCATTGATCAGCCCATAGATTTTCAGTTTTACTTTGCTTGTTTTGTTTTCCATTTCATGGCTTTCCTTGTTGTGCCCGTAGCCATTTGTGCTTATAGAATAATCGCAAGCTGAACCTGATTATTATTTGGATGGGTAACAGCACAAAGTGCTGTAAGAAAAAACCTAGATGATTCAATATCTGGGTTGTGAATTCATCTGGGTGGTGAACACACTGTGCTGCTGCCTTGCAATCAGGTGCTATTTTGATGGCAATGCCATCAAACAAGAGGCTTTCCTGTTTATGATCTTTCATGAACCCATGACATCTTACATAATGCTATTCTTTTGCCCCTTGACTGATTTACATTACAATTCCATTAATGACTGGGCAAATAAGATCTCCCTTTAATATTCCACTGCTCTCTTCTTTCCCCTCCCTTTTTCCTTTTTTCCTTTTTTTTTCGGTAATTTAACCGAGGAAGGGATGTAGTTACAGGCCAGGCAATCCTCGAGGCTCTGGATGCATGAGCAAAGACGCAAAGCTTGAGTAAAAATAAACCTGGAGGGATCTGCACCCCGACAGCTGGGCTCAAACCTGCTGGCTGCGTGTCAGGAAGCGTGAGAAACCAACAGGCTGGGCACCAAAAGCACAGGAGAAAACTGCCCCTAATTCGCTCGAGGGGTAAATTCCCCATTCTTGGGGCTGAGCCAAGGCTCTTCTGGAGGCTGTGACATCTGTTTGCAGCTTTTTAAAGTCAGGACAGCTTGACTTGCTAAAGGTTAATCCATCCATGTGCCTGTAGCTGGGGTCAAGTTTGCAAAACGTGTAGTTGAAATCTTTTCAGATTAGAGGGAGTACACCCAACCATAAAGAGGCAAAAATCTGCCCCTAGTGAAAGTAATTACAACATTTTCCTTGACATCAATGCCACCAGGATGCCAACCAACACACAATTATCCATCATCATCAGAAGGATTACACAGCAATGTCTGATGGTCCCAGCTATGGATACTTGCCTAACACAGAGCTCGCTATCACTTTTATGCTTAACATCAGTTTTACATTTGTGCCATGATCCCAGTGATGGGCAGATTTACATTCACTTCTTCATATACTGGAGGTGTATGAAAAAAAAGCAGAGAAACTGCCATCTGATTCCATTTTCTTGCAGTTACTTAAAGAGAGTAGTATGAAAAGCTGGTTGTCTCTAACTTTCTTTTGTTCTATCAGCATTTCACTGGAGGAGAGTACCTCTTGGTTTTGTTATTTTGTTTTTTTTTTTTTCTTTTTTTCTTAGCTTGTTTCATTCTAGAATGATTATGAATCATTGTCAAGTGAGTTAATGTCTTACTAAAAAAAAAAAACAAAACCACCAAACCTATAAATCAGTGATATTTTCAGATTGCCAAACAGGAACTTGGAGAACTCCAGTGGTATGTGCTGTTGGTCCAGACATCCTGTATTTTATTATTTTAAGATGCTTCGCTTATTCATCTGGTCGTTTTCTTAACATGCCTCATGTTAAATTTAACATGCTTCTCTCCTTCATCTGTAGATTTTTCTGAGCAACCCTTTGATGATGAAATATGGACCAATGTAGTCAATAGGCTTTTTTGGCTAGAAAGTGAAAAAAAAAAAAAAGCTCTTTCTTGCTAACATCTCCCCTCGGGGCCTCCTATGGGCTTCTCTTTAAGCTCGCCTTTCACTTCTGCAGATGCAGCAGAGAAAGGGAATTCATCAAGCACCAGTGTCTTCAGTTTTTGAGGTGTAAAACATGTCACCTATGCAATGAATGAGCACAGTGATGCCCAACCAGAGGAGCTCCACTCCTCACCATGTCCTCACCTGACATGATGTGGGATGTGGGATCATTGGATTGAGGAATCTTCTTGCAGCTGCCTGGAGTTTTCACACCGGAGCAGTTTTCCAATGGAATCCTCTCAGAACATACAGCTGGGCCATTTCTCGCTCTTACCATGCAGAAACACAGAATGTGAGAAATTGCAGTGCTTTTTTCTTGCTTCGTCTTGCTTCAGGGGTCCCCACTGCCACATATAATCAAGTGTTTATTTTTCCCTTGAAAGGCAGGAAAGGATGGAGCCACTTCTTGTTTCTCCAGAGTGCCTTCAGAAATGCAATAGTGAAAGCTACAAGCTCTATGTAGGAATCACTGACTGGTACAAGATCTATTTAGCTTCCCAGTAGAGAAAAAAAAAAGTTAAAAAAAAAAGGAGTTTGACTACCATGCTTTGTTTTGCACATAACTTTTCTGGAGATGGAAAGCTGCTCTCTTTCTTGCTCTGTCATGCTCGTCTTCCATGAGGTTGTTACAGAAGACTGTGAACTGAAGCTGTTGTGTCTTGACCGTCTTTGCTACCTAGGTGGTTGTTGCTGAGTTAGTCACTCCAGGCTCCCATGATGCATTTCATCCTGAAATAGGTCTAAAATAAGTCAGATGATAAATTGTGCCCCAAAAGTACTTTCTCTTTTCCACCTCTCCCTACAGACTACAAAGGAAGCCCAGGATGGCCAGCTTCAATCTTGCGTTTGTGTGGTGGATGTATAAAGCTAACCGAGCTGGATCACACTCCAGGGGACACATTTATTACACCGTGTGAGACCACACGCACTGAGACTTCGTGGTTCTTTCTCCAGAAGTTGTTGGCAGTGGCAAAGCAGCAGGTTTTCTCAATATAAAGTGACAGTCTCTGTGGAAGTACCCTGTTTCGCTGAAAGCACAGCACCAAAGCAACTTGGCATTTTGGGGGGCAGTGTTGCAAAATAACTTTTTTGTACGAAGGAAATCTTAGTTAAATTGCAGAAGGAATACAGGAGTCTGAGAGGCAGGGAATATCACCAAGTCTGCAATGATGGGTGGAAAAGAAAAGAAATTTCACAAATGATCCATTTCACCTAACTTCAGGTGTCCACAATGAATCAATTTAAACATGAAGTAGTCATCTATACTTCTGCTATAATAGAGATCTACTCAAAAGAGTCAATAGATGTTAGGAAGCAGTTTATCTATCCAAATTAAGTATCATCTGAAGGATGAAGTTAATTTCTCCTTAATTTCTGTTGACTAAGTCTTCCTGAATAGAGTGAGATACTACTCATCTAGCTCACATGTAGGCATTTTCACTATAAATATGTACAAGATGAAATTACTTCTCTCTAGATCTTTAGACATCTGAATTTTAGTTAATGATCCCAACCTCTGTATAGGCCAACAAAAATAACAGAAATATGCTCTCCTCAAAAGTGGTCATGTCTCTATAGAGTACACTCATATTAGACCAAGATGAACCACTTTTTAGAAGTTGCCAGGACACATCCCTTCTCTCCAGTAGCTTTTGCTCTTTGTTCTTCATTTTGGAATTTAGGCTATATTTTTGAGCTTTATCTGTGATGATATGTTTACAGCCTAGTAAACTTCAAAAGGATCTCAATATTTAAAATAATTTTTTGTCCTTATAGCAGTAGCCCATGGTGAAAGGTCCAGTCACTGGAACAGGAAGGTGATCCTGAATGGGCTACCTTCTTGTTCTGCATCTGGGAGGTTATTGCTCTGTGTATGCTCAGGGCTGTTGAATCACGAATACTTGTGCAGCTGGAAGTAACAGTAAATCTCTGCATCTTCCAGAGGCGATTCCTAAATGCTCTGAAATCTTTCTCATCACACTCTCCTGTACGTGTATTTGCTTTGCACCACTCTGGGTGAAGAAACAAGACAAAACTACTGCTTTTGCATCTCCTTTATAGCCGTTGATTTCATGCAGTTGCAGCCTTGTATGGGTTAGAAGGCCATCACCATGGGAAGCTCCAGCTGGTCTTTCCTCAGTGCTGCAGGAAAAGGACTAGAGCTCCTCTTTTACTCTCTGCTAGTGTCTTTACTCTAAAATTCCCATCTTCCACAGAATTATTTCTTTCTAAATGGGGTGAGAAGTTATTCCCAAATCCTGCTGTACATAGAGGGTCATTGAGGCACATAATTTAAGCAATTTGGTCAAACAGAAGATTTTTGCACATTGGTGCTTAAACCCCTTTTCTCCTACTTCTCCATCTTTATCTCCAAACCAACATTTCTGTCCTTCTGAGATGAAGGGCACTTCACTTTTCTCTTCACTTTTCTCCTTTGTTCGAATGGGACAGAACTGTAGGGAAAGACAGGTTCTCCTTATCCTGGCAACATTTGTATGGAAAGGAGGGCACTTTATCATATCCTACTTGATAGATGATTACGAAGTTTCATCTCAGCATTTCTGGAAAACAAAAGCAAAATAAAAATGAGGGGTTTTTTTGTGTTTTTTTTTTTCTGCACTTACACTCAGTTGTTTGCCAGAATAATGTAAAATAATCAATAAACTTGAGCTGAGATTTTTCAAGAGAGCTCTTTTTTCCCCTTGCTCAGTATTAATGATGACCTGCACTTCCTACAATAATGATTATCTTAAAAGTCTTTTTGGCTTTGGAGAGGTTGTCTCAGCTCTTGGAGCACCCTTCTTGAGCAGGAATATAATCTGAAGAAGTCTATTACCTTAGAATTCATTATTCCTCCCCCACACTTTTATTTATTTTATTCTTGCGTGCGCGCGCGCGTCAGTCGATGCTTAAATTAAACTACTCGAGTTGGTATTGTGGGGTTTATTTGTTTGTTTATTTATTTATTTATTTTTTGCATACGCAGCAAGGATAACTACGCATCAGATTTATGGGCCTTGTGCGCAGGTTGCTATGACAACCCTTCCAGCCTCTGTACACGGAATAACCTTGTCATGGGAACGTTTATCACGGCCACATCGAGGACGGAGTTGCTCCGTGCAGTCCTTGGCTAAACAGCAGGATTTTCTTGCATAATAATTGGTCACGGCCTTTAATGCTAGGATAATCAACTCCCCGAGCTGAAATTAACCATCGAGGCAACATCAGCACCAGACCGCGGTGCTGCGCGAGAAGAAACTTTGCAAAAACCCCTGCTTCTTTCTCAGCAAATCTGTGTGTTTTTTATGTTTTTTATGGCTATTGTAACCCCACAAAACCCATATGTAAAATGACAGACCGTGTCTGTATGCCCGTATAACATATTACGGCGCTGTAAATGAAGTGTGTGTTTTAACTGTCAAATCACTCATGGGGAATAAAGCTTCTTTTTTAAAAAATAAAAAGAAGAAATTTCTAAAGCCAGATACCCACTCTAATTCTTTCCCCTGACTTTTAGTTATATTTTGGGGGGAAATTTGCAGGCTGCACACCTGGACTTTCAAAAAGTTGAAAGGATTTCCTATGAGTTTG
>VWPW01017918.1:145602-174332 GCA_013389825.1 Crypturellus undulatus | reverse complement strand
AAAAAAAAAATCTATTTCCATACAGAGGCTGCTCAAAGTCACGTATTTTAAGTGTGGAAACGTAGGGGCCATGGAAATGGAGGGAGCAAATTGCGCTGCTGCAGACTGACCACAGTGGTTGCAATTCCCCTCCAGTATCAAACGCTGACAGCGATGAAGTGCATCCCATTCCTTCACTTCTCTAGCTTCCATGAACACAGTTTAGCAAAACATACTGCTGGTTTCAAAGCTGTTTGTCTTCTACATAGAATACATTCTCTTCCTTCTGATTTAGCATCTCTATAATAAGATCAGTGTTTTTAAATATCAGGCTGTTTCTGAGCCTGGTTACGTTACTGAAGCATCCTGGTGTAAATCCTTCTTTTCCCACTTGACTAGTATGAACCTGGGTTTATACAAGATAAGATCACACTTTGGCAGTGTACTGTTTAATCACAAAGTAATAGAAGCTAGAGGGTCTTTTTGTGGTCCTTTATTTCATTTTAAAACTACAAATGCAAAATCTACACCAAAACCTCTTTTTGAAATCTATGCCAAAGCCTAGCACACACCTCTTCTTGTACAGCCCGTCTGCATTTAGAAATGATAATAATAATAATAAAAAAACTCTTCTATCCATTCATAGTTGTCTACTGGCAGTCTAAGAGTCTGCTCTTGTCTACTTCAAAGTCTAAGAGAAAAAAATCTATTCATTGATTAAAAATCATCATTGATCAACACTGTAGTCTCACCTCAGCTTTAGCCATTTTTTATTTTAGGCAGAAAAAAAGCTTTTAAAGCAGCTTTGATTCACACACTGGCTATTTTTTCTCTAGATGTGGGCTTGCGGTTTCATGTTAGCATCCTTCAACAGCCCAGAGGATATTTGCATGAATTGTACAAAGTTTTAAAAAGAAAAATACCTAAAAAATGAGAACTGTAAAGCAGAGCTGGGTTGAGTTTATGGGGCAGCGAGGCAAGAGAGGCTGAATCACAGCAAATTCACATGTGCACAGAGGTAACCTGTGAGCCTGGTGGTTGCAGGACAGTGGTTGATTCTAGTGGCTGGTTTGTCACCACTTTAGGGTAGGAAACCCAGGACCAGTTGTGCCACCAGGGATACTCGGGGGCCTCGGAGCAGAATTTTCCCACACACCAAGCCCAGAACTGGCGAAATTTATCAGCTCCATCAGAAACACCAGCCAAGGAGCAGTTCAGAGCACCCAGACTCACTTCCAAGACAGGGCAAAGGAGCAAAAGCCTTTGCAAAGTGCATACGTGTGCATGTGCGCACACTCTGTGCCCCTTTTGTCCACAATCCTTTGTAAGAAAATAAGCCTAAATCAGGTCCACAAAAACACAGGACTGAATTTGAAGTCTTTTTATTTTTCCACAGTCCTGTGGAAGAAAAATCCCCCAAATACCAACACAAATTTTAAGCTGCGAATTTCACCTAAAAGTATAGAAAGCAGTTGGCAATTAGCAACAAAATAAAGAATCAATAAAGCACGCGAGCAAGAGAGCAATGTATCCTACAGCAGGATTATAGGCTTTTGACTCTGATTCTTACTATGGGTAAAGATTAACTTTGATTACACAATGGCTCCGTTACCATTAGCAACTTGCTCACTTGCCAGTTGCAATAAAAACAATGCAAAAAATATTCAGTTAATTTTGACACCCAAAATGCAGCCACGGGGCAGATATTTAACAACAAGCACGGGAAAAGAGTCTCATTTTTTATTATCTTGCAGAGATCGATGCAGGGCTCAGCCTGTGCTAAAATCAACATCATTATGCACAGGCCACCTCTCCCTAACAGGTTTTAGGCTGCCTTTGGGTTCCCTCATCTCTGTATGTCAAGCAAAACAGACCTGGGATTAAAGACAACCCGTTCAGCACTTTCTCTTTCCAACCGAGCGCCTCTTTACCCAGCTATAGTCTCCCACTTCTACCGCTGTTCACTGGATTAATGAAACTTCAGCAGGAAACACGAGTAATGCTGCCGTCCCGTCCCTTCATAACTCAATCCACATGAAAGATGATATTTAGATTTCCATTTTCACAGGAAGAAATACAACCTACATCTCTCTGTTTACATAATACTTCACGTTTATGGCATAAGCACCCTGACCATAGCTATTTGCAACACATTTTGGCATGCAGGTCTCTTCCTTTCTTTTGATTCCTCTCCATCTACCCTTCCCCGGCCACATTCCTGAATCTTCATTAGGGATCGGGTGAGCTGGAGCTTGGGGCTGGGCTGTTCACATAGTCACGTCAAAGCTGGTACTCAAATTAAAGAGAAATTCCTGGCAGTTAGCAAACTAAAATAAGAAACAGAAGCATCTAAAGATTTGGGCATCTTGAGGTCTAGAGATCTAGAAAGTTATAGTTCTTGGGAATGCCATTTTGGAGTCCGCCAGTAAATTTCACTAATAGTAATTTTTAGGTGCCTAAGATTGGAGTGTATAGCCAGTTGAAGCCAAACTAAACCACATTAGCTCTGCAAGGGGTGATCCCAACCTTCCTTCCATCCTGAGCACGCATTTCCAGTACTTCTTTTGTTTCAGCTCGAGTGATCCATGCAAAAAACTAGTCTTTCCTTTTCCTTTTCCAGAATGTGGTTTCAAGAGAAGAGCTTGATGATCTGAGCGTCTGCATGAGCATCCTAGCGCAGTTGTCACTGCTAGGAGCAGACAGGACCACGAGGCTGAGAAACGGGAGAAGGGATGGACCACCCCATGGCACCGCTATGGGCCTGGAGCATCTTAATTCCATCGTGAAACCTCACTCAATTAATTTTAGAATAAAGTCCCAATTTCATCAAAGATGTGCAGACACAGTTTGCAAAGTTCACCTCAGACCTTAACCTGGCTTGCAGAACTCAGTACTTGTCATCAGGAGCAATAAAATCAATTTCTGAGTAATATCCCGTATTTCAGATTTAAGTGTTTTCCCAGCACGCCAGTTGTTCCGAAGGGCTTGGCACAACCACACCAGTGTAAACAAAGGACTGATTCCAGAATGCCTCCGTAAGGCACAGCAGGGCAGATCCTGCTGGGGTTTTGCTGGAATTAAAAGGAAAAGTATGGGAATACTTCCCTCAGAAGGGCAGAAATCTAAATCACAGAAATCTCAATGAGGAAAAAGGAGGTGAAAAATAACATTGCACTTTGTCTCCTCACTTGATTGGCCTCACTGGAAAGGGCACCACAAGAGATGAGAGTCCATCTCCATTTCAGATAGGACCTTTGTTAAAACTGGGCTTACAGGATTTATTTAATATCTGAACACTGTGCTACCTTTATGACAACCGTCAAAGTCTGAATCGGGAGACACTTCAGCCTCTCCTAACTCTCCATTGGCTAGCGGAGTAACTTTCTGCATTATTTTATTAATTAATTGCAATAGGCAGTTGCGATTATGGTGCCCATAGCACATTTTGCTATGCCAAGTAAAGGAAGATGATGTTTTCTCTGGAAACTCTCCAGGTTGCAATCTCTCCTTTGGAAATTTTTGATATACACCCGTGTCCTAAGACAGTGCATCGTGCGTGGGCACCAACGGCCCTTGGTACCTACCAAGGGATTGAGCTACACAAGTTTCCAGCAGCACCATCTACCGGGGAAGTCATTAAACTAGTAGCACTGGATTTGGTTTGCGTATTAAAAAGGCAAAGAAAAGTTGGGATGAGAATGGTAAATAAATTCACCATGGCTGTGGGTGACACTTGGAGTGATTCTCGTGAAGCCAGGGACATGGGAGAACCTCCTGTCTTGATCTGCCACATGACATTGGCTTCCCTTTGGGTCTTGGTTACTAAAAATGGGAAAGTTGGGAATGCTGAGACTGTCCTCCCGGGAAGCAGGGGATGAGGGAGAATCCTTGCTTTGACCACAGATCCGTGTAGGCTGAGGTAGAAATGTTCTCGGTCTATAGATTAGTGGGAAGGAGATGTAGTTCAAGAGTCCTCATACTACGGATTACCTTCTACTAAACTGATCCAATATCTTTTTTTTTTTCTTGGGTTCTATTCTGGTTTCACCAAACACTCTTACTTTGACTTCAGAACAATCATTGATGCTCTGTGCTAAAAATTTAACCAGTGTAAGAGGGCAAAGACAGTAGGATGTACATCCCGAAATGTTAAAATTTCATAGCTGACCTACAGAAAACAGGCTATTAAAGACTTTTCCTTCCAAAGTATCAATCTAAGAATGAGAGGGACTAAGGAATTTGGGTTATAGCTGTATAGCTGAAAAAGAAGTTGTATTTTTCTAGAACAAACTGTCTTCTTTATCTAAAAATCTAAAGGGCAAAGGCAGGAACCTGGTCTTCAGCCACAGATTAATCTATCTATTTCTCTGTTCTTAAATAAATGTTGAAATCTCTTTTTTTCCGTGTCAATAAGAGCAGTCTGTAGAATGTTTGTAACTTCATGCAAGCAACAGAATGCCTGATTTTGTTATACGCTTTCTGAAAGCGTGGTGTTTTCTGGTGAGATTACTAGGATTAATTTAAGGACTATTAAAGGACAAAGTGCTCCTTAAGAATGCAGCCAGGCCAATTTATCTTTCAGTTGACAAGAAATACATTTAGGAAAAAATCAGCTCCTTTGCATTTAGAACATGAGATAATTTAGTAATGTCAACACACAGCCAAATGGGCTGAAGTGTTAAAGTGACTACTGCCATCGGATAATTAAGACTCAAGTCTTAAAGGTTATAAAACAGATATACCTGTATTCCCCAGAGGCTGATTCCCCTACACTGTCTAATTATTCCTTAAGAACAACGGCAAACCATGTCACACATCTTGCTGCTGATTTAATAACATTAAGCTTCCAGGAGATAACCTCTATCTTTCAGTTAAAGCTGAAATGGCAAACAGGGCCTTTAAAGAAAGTGAAGAAAAAATTGCAGCTATTTCCCTTTCCTCACACAAATATCTCAATGCACATAATGCAATCCACAAAACGTCAAAGAATCAATTTGAAGGAGTTTAAATATATATACACTCATGCACAAAAATGTCATGAAAATTGCACGCTTCTTTTACTAAATTTACTCCTTTACTTGAATTAAAGGATTTTTGTTACTTGAATTTGTTATTTATTTCTACATGTTAGATCTTTTGTTTCTACTGAATCTGAAACTCTGCAACAATTTCAAATGCAAGTAAAGCAAGTTAGGTAATGCCATGCATGGAATCTGCATATGGGCAACTTAACAGGTCCGTCTTAATTTTGCTTTATGTTTAATTGATACTGCATATTTCCAAAAAGGCTGTCCGTCACTCTTCTTGCAGTGCCTTTTCTTGAGGGTCTGGAATTAATTTAGAAATTAGCTATGTGTTTCATTAGTTCTAATGATTCTTTAAAATCATTTCAACAAAATTATTTTTTAAGATGTTGAAACGCCAATATATTTCCTTTCGCCCCAAATTTCATTCACTTCTTTACTCTTCAGTAATTTGCAAATTGTTTTATCTGCAATTCTTGGTGTCTTTTCATTCACACCTTCTCTTGAATATTAATACCAATAATATTAAAATATTATTAAATTGCATGAGATGCAACACAGACCCTTGGGATTCACCGTTGTTAACTTTTTGTCATGTTAGCTCTAGATATTGACCATTATTCTCCTGTGTTTTTTAGATTAAAAAGTAGTTAAGATACTGAAAAGGAAAAGCTCTCCTTCCCTGAGTTGGGTTCTACCAGTTTATCAAAGACACTGGTTTATCTGTATTGTCTTAACTAGTTAACCTTAGCAAAATAAAATAAAATAAAATAAAATAAAATAAAATAAAATAAAATAAAATAAAATAAAATAAAATAATCTACCATACNAAATAAAATAAAATAAAATAAAATAAAATAAAATAAAATAAAATAAAATAAAATAAAATAAAATAATCTACCATACCAGAAAGGAATGATTTTCCAAGAAGTTACATTTTCCCCAACTTCTCTCTAACATCTTGTGCATTTATGACAAAGCCTGGTTGGAAAGAGGACTTTTCATGAACAGAAAAGTTTGCATCACTGCTACTTATCATTTCAACTGATATTCCTGTATCAAAGCTAGACTTAGAATTCTTACTGATCTCCTCTTATATGGTGCTTGGTGACTAGGAAAGACNTAAATCTGGTTGGAAAGAGGACAATCAATTGATATTCCTGTATCAAAGCTAGACTTAGAATTCTTATAGATCTCCTCTTATATGGCACTGTGCCTGACTAGGAAAGACTGTTTTTCAGACAGCTCAAACATTTAGGTGTTAAATTCCATCCAGTCTTGCTTACCTGTTGCTTTTCCATTTTTTTGTTTATTTCAGGACTGTCTTTTTTTTGACATATCAATATCCAGCACCATTTTTGCCTTTTACTCCCTGTTGCTCTTCCTATTGGTATGTTTGAATTCATATGTTTATCTATCTTCAGTTATTTGCTCTTCAATTTCCCTCCTAATCTTGCTTAACTTTTTTTTCCCAGAATAGTGCGTTCTTTCTATGGGATCTATTTGGGCAGAATTTCTATTTTCTCTATTTGGCTTGAATAACCTCTTAAACTTTTAAACTGAGGAAAAATCTACTATTCTGATTGAGCAATTAAGATTCTTTAGGCATGTTAATGAAAGGACACTGACAAGTGACTGAGCTATATATAATCACGGCCTTTTAGAAAGTGTCGCCAGAAATCCAGTAAAATAAATTCACTAATTCTAGGTCTTTTAAACCCCATTAGAGAGCAAACTCTGTGAGCATCTCACCAGGTCGCCCAGGTTCCTTTCTGGTTTTATCTTCATGATGAGCTTCTCATTGCCATATGTGAACTTTCCAGATGAGATTCACTCATCCGATTATTTCCCCAAGGGATGGGAAGAGCAGAGCCCTAATTAGCACTGTACTTTGATTTGAAATAAATATTAATTGCCTTTTTTAATCTGAAGGTGTCTACAGCCCTTGTCTTATAATATTAACAAGAACTGCATTCTTCTTTATTTTTGAAATCGCTGCCTTGCTGTTACTATTAAATATGCCTTAAACTTGACCAGAGCTAGAGATTTGCAAGTTGCTATTACTGAGATTGCCCTGTGGGTTGTTTTGTTTTTTTTTAATTCTTTTTAGTTCCTTTCAAGGCAGTTTCAATGTGGTTGTGCAATACTCTGTGCCAGATTATGTCACCAGACATTATAATGCCATATCTTCCTTATCCATTACCGGGTTGCTGTATTTCCATTGAATACTTGCTGTATTTCCACTGAAAAAAATTATATAATTTTATATAGTGCTGATCCATGGCTTGGTGAGAAACAGGTGCAAAGAGTAGGAAGTGTTTGGACTTGAAACATCCCTCAGTCTGCTCTTCTGATCACCTCCAGCTTGAGATCCGATATTTCATCCGCATGGAGCTTATTTCCCTGTGACTGTGTGCCCAGTCACGAATCCACCATGCAAGGGTGAAGTGCACGCACAAATCTCCTGAAGAGACACGAGACTTATGACATATGTCAGTCATTTCACCTAAAGTGTGACTCAGTAACACTCAGACACTGTGGGTAGGAGGATACAAAGTCAGCGATAAACAGAAAATAAAATGGTATCTTCTACACTGTTCAACTAATTTTTAAACAACACTTGGTGGCAAGTGTCTGTTATTAATTCTTAAACAGGGAAAATCTAGAATCTGTCTAAAAGATGAGATTTCCCCCCTCACTTTTTGTAATTTGCTACAAGCTTAACACAAAATGGTATTTTATCCCATCTTTTTTTCATTTTCTGATCTTCAGAATTATCTGTAGGATATATTTCTAAAATAATAACCAAATGTAAATATTCACTTTAAATCTTTAGACAGAGACGAACAACGGTAGATATTAGATAAATACATATTTTTGACAGATGGTTAAATACTTCTGAAAATGCTCAAGACATTTGGCTTACCCCTGCAGAATACATATCTGGCATTAATCTAACAAGTGTGCTAACAAGTAAAGGTATCAGTGCAGGGGAAAGACTGATACTAAATTTAGGGAATGGGCTGTGGGACTTTGCCTTGNATAATAACCAAATGTAAATATTCACTTTAAATCTTTAGACAGAGACGAACAACGGTAGATATTAGATAAATACATATTTTTGACAGATGGTTAAATACTTCTGAAAATGCTCAAGACATTTGGTTTATCCCTGATACTAAATTTAGGGAATGGCCTATGGGATTTTGCCTTGGTGTGGGGAGTATACAGAAAATGAAACTTTTCAATTCCAGCCTAGGGCTGTTTTTCCTAAAGTGGCTCTGTTTCCCATGCCAAGCTTTTCTTTTAAGAACAGTAAGGAAGCTTCCCTACACAACTTCCCTGGAAATTGTCCTCCTGCAAGAAACTTCAGGAATACAGCACTAGCTTCCCCACTTGCCTTCTTCAATACAAGGGGCAATGGCAGTCCGGCTGAAAGAAGAGGCAGGCATGAGGTTCGGGAGAGGATTTCTTTGGTTATTATCCCACCTTCGCATCTGAAACAATTCCAGGACTCAAGCCAAGACCTTTGACACAAGCAGTTACAATGCTGAGTTAAAATACCAAACCAAAACGCAGCCAAGCTCTGTTTGCTACGCAAGAAATCCTCCTGTGGAGTTTCTAGATATATCTGTCTTTAGAAGAAGAGAGAAAAAAGAAACACGTAAGTTTTTCTGGACTGTTTTTATTTATTTATTTATTTTATTTTTAGGATTGAGTTTGATCTGTAGATAGACTGTTTTGCAAGGCTTTTTATTTATGGTATCTTGGCTATTTCAGCCATGAAGACCATTTCACTTGAACAGTCTATTTATATAACCCCATGGGATTTTAAAGTTTGCTAAAACAACCAAACACATTCTTCAAAACAATACAGTGGGTCTTTCTTGTGAAAAAAGAGCTAATCCAGCCCAGCATCCTGCGCTATTGCTGCGAGCCAACACTCCGAGATCCTCCCTCTGCTTCTGGGCCAACAGGAGTGTCATGGGCTGCTTGCTCCATCTGCTCTCCAAACGAATGCCAAGATGGTCAAGGTGTCAGAACATCCCACCGAAAACAGCATCAGAAAGTGACCTGAGCTGCAGTGCCAGAAGTGGAGTCTTTGCAGACACAAAATCTGTAGGTAGAAAATACGGCAACAAATCCAGAAAATATTTAGAAGATACATTGATAGGGAGATGTCTAAGTAGACTTTGAGAGTAGCAAGTGGGTTTGCAATGCAAATGCATCACTGAAAACAAAAAGAGAAGGGAACTAGTCATTTTGCAAGCAAATTTAAAGCAGAAATAATATGATAAGAAGCAGAAATAATATGATAATATGATATGATAAGAAAATTAGAGTTCTGAAAAAAATAGATCTTTNAGCAAATTTAAAGCAGAAATAATATGATCATCAGTGCTGATAAGAAAATTAGAGTTCTGAAAAATTAGATCTTCTAGCTTTGTTGTTAGTCTTCTGCAGAGGCTGGGGCAGAGAACTGCCCCAATGAGGACAAAAGTTAAAAAATGTTGTATTGAAAAGAGCACAGGACAAACACCAGTGACACTGTCCCATCCAAACACCTACGGATTCCAAACCCCTGCCCCTCCAGCAAACAAAACACGTGGCTAAGGAAGCAGGTTGCACAACCAAGTTACTTCTCTGATAAATGTGTTAACTTTCCACATGGCTGTTGTTGGCTCTTCCTAATCCAGCATTAAAGATTTTCTCGTTATAGAAAGGAATGAGAAGGCTGGAAGCGGAAATGCAGACAGGATGGTGAATGAGGAGATACAGACCTGGGAGGAGGCAAGAGCTGAGCAGGATGGACTGGCCTGGGTGGAGTAGGAGAAAGGAAGGAGACGTTGGGCAAAGAGCATCCTCTCAGAATCAAAACCACTCTCGAGAAAATCAGCAATGCACATGAGCTAAAACCGTGCTTGAGGGCAGCAGATTATACTTGGAATAAGAACAGGTACCTGAAGATGGGAGCCAGGAAGGGATCTTCACTCCTTGGACAGCTACAGGAACGCTGTCTGCACAACTTCTCCCTCCATTTGCACACATGGGGCAGAGGCTGTTTCTTGGCTGTGGGATGCTCTCTAGCATCTCATTAGAGGTGGCGAAATTAATTTTTACCAATGCTGCAGCAGAAGGTGGATGAGGTCTGGACTACAGCGCTCAAAAAAGAGAGTTGAAACAGCTTGTGAGTCTAGATATTCCAGATGAACATGTAAGTTTTCGGCAAATTTTCTTCTGTAGTGATAGTCAGAAAATGCCTGTGGATTCAAAGCTTCCATTTAAATGGAAAGCACCATATTTCCCTGACTGACCAGAACAGGCTACTACAATTTGTGTATTAAAGCCTTGTGTTTTCCACCTCTCGAGTGCATAAACAACAGTTTAACCTTTATCCCAAGGCATGTACACCCTGCTCCTCCTAGAAAAACGAATTCACGTTAAGCAGTCAAATCAGTATCAACCTGACCTTTAAACACATCAGTGTTTCTTGGAAAAATATTATGGCTGAGATGCCTACTGTGGTAAACAATATTCGCCGCTGCAGCCCGTCGGTGAGTCACGCTGCGCAGAGGCTGAGCAAAATAAGGGGCTGGAAACCAGCGGGGACCGCAGATCTTCTGACAAACTCCGCAGGATGTGAAGAACAATGTAAATGCACCAGTTCTGGCAGATATATTTCTATATTACTGTTCCAGAGATAACAGCTAAGGTGAATCATTTCCCACCACCTACAGCACTGAATTATTTCAAATTCTGAAGGGACCATATTTATTTCATTGGTAGGTAGCAATTTACTTAGCTGAAGATCATTATATTTATGTGTCTGTGAAATCCTCACAATAATTATATATTTGAGCTGTCTCAGAAGTGCTATATATATTCTCATTAGTCATGTACTTCCAAGGATATTATCATTTTTTTTTTCCTTCAACAACCTTTGCAATCTGAGTGCGAAGGACTGTGCTGTGCATGAACCTAGATTCACACATAGTTTTCTTAAACTCTAGTTTAATCAAACAGCAGGGTGGCCTATATTCAAATGCAAATGTTAAGCGTGCTATGAAATATCTTCATTTCCCTAAATGACTGCACTGTAGAGCTTATTTAAAACAAACCACACTGTGCACAAGAACAGACGAGGACAGGAATAAAAAGGCCTCTGTTCGATATTACTTTTGCAAAGTTCCCCTGAAAAAGGTCATGAAAATGTTTAGAATGGAGTAAGGAGGTAAAGGCAAGGGGAGTCCTTGGTTCCAACCCTACCTTTGCCAGGCAGCTAATTGCATCTCTCCAGGGTATGGAGAGGTCAACTTACTCTTTTCAAAGGCACTTTGGAAATCTCGCATGAAAAATATTTTAAAAGCACAAAATATTGTTGCGCTAGTCTAAGTGTAGCTGGTAGTCCCTGCGACTAGAGATTAATAAACCCAATTAGTGCAATTCCTTGGAGCTGCAGCACAGATTAATGGTGGCATTTACAGTCCCCGGGTGGGAGGATCATGCTTGCCTTTACCCCTCAGCTTGTAACCTCTGCGGTGCTCCTTGGTCTCCCAAGATCACCAGGTAATTTTCTTATTTTCTCCTTTTTAAATGTAGTGATGAGAAAAGGTGCTGGGCTGACGGCCATGGAGACCAGAGACTCCTGCTTGTTATTTAAACTAATATGCCATACTTATTCAGAAGGATTTGTCCAAAAAACACAAGAGGTTTAAAAATATGTCACTTAAATCACTATCCTCATTCTGTCGACTTTCTTATTTATTTGGATACCTTCCACAAGCATCAAGAAAATGATCTCCATTGTATTTTCCTCTATCATCCTTGCCAAAAACAGACAGGATTTGTAATCTGTTTCTCCTGGTTTGGCTCATAGATTTTTCTTTCCCTTTTTCAAGCTACTTCAGTACAGAAAGATGTACTACAGAAAGGACGTGCAAAGCACATCAGGTCCTGACAATTACTCATTAACCTTAGGTCAAGCAAAATGCTGAATTATAGCTAAAGTAAACAAGAAATGTACATAGAAGACAAATTTATATCTCACCTATATAATGTAACGAGTGACCTTAGCAAAGTAGACACAGCCCATTGCCAGCTTGTTATAGCCCAGCAGCAATGTCCTACTGCTACCAAAACCAGGGAGGAAAAAGCAAATTTGAGGATAGAAGCAAAGGTTGACCCAAAGATAAGCTGTTCTCTCTCTCTTTGCTGCCTTGGGAAGAGGGAAATGCATTTCCATGCTCTCAGGAGTTTTAAGGGAGTTTCCCTTAAATCACCCTTGCATCTTCATCAAACCCAAGTCAAGAAGCATCCCACTTTCTGAGCAGCAGCAGCTTCTGTCCATCACGCTGCTGACTTCGGTGGGGCCACAGTCTCCAAGGAGCAAGCAGCTAGACGTAGGATCTGTCATCTCTTTTGTGGCGAGCACCTATTCCCATCAAAGACACGGGCTTTTTTTGCACTGACATCCCTGGCTGCAAAGCAAGCAGCGAGCGCATGCAAACAGGCACCGCAAACGGAGAGCTCCTCGGTGGCATCCAGCAAATCCGCAGCAAATTAATAAGCCTAAAAGGCTCTCACAGTTTGAAACGCCGCTTCCTAATCTACGCTAGCTGCCACATTTATTTTACTACGATATAAAATAAACATCACACCTTTAAACTTTTCACACCGTTAATAAATCAGCTCCGAGGGGATGACTCTCACGAGAGGACCATGTCAGCGGCTACCGGAGTCACACGGATACACAGGAGATGCAATTACGCTGGAATAGCCAATTCCACTGCTCTGACACGGCTTTTTATTTGACTAGCAAACAAGGAGAGGTCTCATTGGCTACAGCAGGAATTTATTCAACTTAATTGCAGCCTGGATTTTCTGTCACTGATCTTTTTTTTTCCTTTTCCTTTAACTTTGGCCTTCACAAATATTTTTTCTTATCTCCTTTGGTAGCTGATGTTGTCCTGTTTCTTGGGGCTGGGTGTTACGCTTGCTATGGACATGCACATTTTCAGAACTAGATAAGCTCTACTTCCTGAAAAGGTTCACCACACCCCAGCTCACTTGTTAAAGTTTATGATTCAGATGAAAGGAATTTGCAGCCTTAAATCGAGTCGCATATTGAGACAGCTTCGTAATCTGGTGAAATTACTGAATCTTTTGTTTTACTTTTAGCTATATATTCACAGTGTTTTTTCCCCGCATCATAGCATACATACATCTATCTGATCAGTGATTTTAGACGGTATCAGGCTACACGAACTCTATTGCAATAATCATTTGTGTGATCTGTGTGAAACACACTGAACTTCCAGTGGCTGTAGAAGTGATCCGTGTCTCGTGTGAATACTGCCCTGTCCAGCATCACTGAGTGTTTCAATCATCAGGCTACAAACCCATCTCGTCTGCACGTCGCTCCGTCCCCCTGTAGCCCAACACTTTAGTTGACACTAATGACAACAAGGAGCCACTGACCTGCAAGTTGCCCGGGCTGAGGATCCTGCTGCCCGGCTCTGGGGCCAGGGTCGAGCAATGGCTTTTGCCAAGGGCAGGATCGAGCCTTTAAATCTCAAGTAGTTACTGGCCCCGCAGCAGCAAATGTCTTCCAAGTCAGCAAAGTAAACAAAAAAGTAAGAGATTCATCCAACATTTATCTTTTTAAGGTGTTAGCTGACACCTGAACTCATACTGTTTTTATAGCCATGCATAAAATATTAAAACTAAAAAGCTCAGGGGCTTCTGAGAGGAAAGAAAAAGAACGAAACTATTTCAGATTCAGAAATATTTCATCAATATATAGTGTAGCTGCATAGTAGAATCAGAGACTCCTGGTTCTGCATGTTTTGGGTTTTTTGGGTAATGCTAAAACTACAACATAGCTTGAGAGGTAGCAAAGCTTGGAAGGACCTAACAAAATATTAAAGACTTATATTTTTAAGGTCTAAGTTATGCAGAAATGGATACCTTCACCTGCCTTTTACCCAACCATGGTTGTAACAAAGCCCTGAAAACATTCTCATTTATGCTCATGCTCAGGATAATTTGGGGGGCATGCTTAATGTCAAAATGCTGCGTAACAATTACTTTTTTCTTCATTATAAATGACTTCCATTATACCATCCTAGACACAAGGACAAGTTTAAATTCTCACAGCTTCTCATTTATTATTACTCCTGAAGATACTGCTCTGTGTCGGAGTGCGTACAGTATTCCTAGAAATAGATTACCAAATACCTACTGGGGGGAGGTAAAGAGGAGTGGAAAGAGGTAAGAATAAAATAGAAAAATAAATGTGGCTATAAAAGTTTTTGCAACTTAGTATAGAGGACTGTTAGCCAGAAATGCCATTCAGAAAATCTGAGAGTTTTCATTATGCAAAATACTTCAGCTACTCTGTATTATGATGCAAAGAAAATGTGAAGACAGGCTGCCTATGTATAACGTACTACAGAAATCAACAGTTGTGACAGATTTTGCTGATCTCCTAGTTGCTAACATTTAGATCATATAGTGCAGAATTGTCTGAGATTGCTCTGAATATATCCAGAGACATGGGCTCACCAACATAAATAAAATTATTAAAGAAATTACCATGGGTTCTGATGCAGATGTTTTTCTTACAGATTTCAGCAGATCTTACAGATTTCCTCCCAACCATCCCTGTTGGTTTCTAACCTCTGCGTTGGCAGTAAGGTCAGAATCTACATATTTGAACTAGAGGAGCAACCAGAGGGTAAGGGTGAGGATGGAGGTGAGCGGGATCCCTGTTATGGCTGCAAGCAAGGCATATTTTTGGAGAACTCGATAGCCTGAAGCTGCACTGTGGCACAAGGATGTGGAAGAAAAGTGTCTGCTCTGCAGGCAAGGGCTGAGCATCCCAAGGTGGTAGAGAGGGAGATGCTTCCACAACTCGGGAGGCTTCGTCTCCTGCAGCCTGCAGGACCAAGAGAAGGTCATTCCCTCCCCTCGTGTTGCTGTGGTCAAGGAGCACTTACCCATCATCAAGTCGGAACGGTCTCGGTTGCAGCACTCGGGGTCCAATCCCTTCTGCAGGCGCCGTCGTGTCCTTGGAGAGGGACCAAGTCAATGCCAGAGGGCCAGGCCAATGGCAAGGAAGGGTCAGGCTGCTGCACAGCTAGTCCTGGCTCTGATTTGTCTTAGAAAATGAGCCTCTTCATGTCTTTACTGCTTAGCAAGCCCTCTTCTGCTTCAGGGACTTCATTAGACGAGATGGATGAAATGTTCACCTTGCTCTTTCAGCTCAGGATGTGGGAATTTTTGCCCCTGTTTTAGAAGAAAGGTTAAAAGTCATTGACAACTGCAGTCCTGCAGTCATTAAGTGATAACGCTAGGGAAAGCAGGACTTTCCGCTTCAGGACAGTGGTGTTTAAGAAGACAGTAGGGTTCTGCCTTTTGTCTCTGTGGGGCTGGCAACAACAGAGCCAAATGGACTCAGAGAGAAATAATTTCATCTAGCCCATGCGTCTAGTCTACACACACTTCTTCCTCTAAATAAAACACGTTTCGTTCATTTTTTCACTCAGTTTTAGAGACAAATATGGATTGAAAAGAGTTTCAAAATTCAGATTGCATTTAGTTAACCCAGAATCTAAAGTTTTCTCTTGATATTTATGCCCAAATTTAACTTGAAGCATAAGAAAGAGCAGCACAAACTACCACACAGCGCAAACTTGAAGTCAGAAACATAATAAAACGTTGAACTAAACCTTAAGCCCAAAAGAACTAAATTTGTTAATCTCCTGGATATTGTTATTCTAATTAAAGTACTTGTGCCCAGAATACAGACTCTTAAAGGCAAAACAAAGTAACTGTAGACCAAAAAACCTTTGAACTTTGTAGCATCAAAATGAGCAACCACAAAGACATGTTTATACTCATAAAGAGGTGAGACTCATAGATCCCAGTTTATGTCTGAATTATGTCAGATTATTGCATTTCTCTATCATGATTCTGATCTATTGATCAGAATAAGTATCTATTGATCAGATCAGTATAAATCAGGTATAATTCTACTCACTACAAAAGGTTTTAGGCTTGCGTAAATCTTACCAAACATACCAAAATAAAAGCATTCCACACATCCGCCCTCCTATGGTTCCTGACTGTATTACAGTTGCAAATATTTTAAGGATGAAAGGTTCATTCTATTCCAAATGATAGAAACCTTATTTTAGCATGAAAATTGACACCATAACAGAAAACCTTCGTGGTAGTCCTTCATGGACAGTGCAGTGTTTCAAGGTATTAGGACTAGACATTTTTGATTAAAAAAAAAAAGTTTCATTATCAATCTTTTTTCCCCTACCTCCCTTTCTAAGTCTTTAAACCTGATACTTAACTCCATCCATGAAATATTATGCAATATGTTGATCATGCTGGGTTTTAATTTCAACTCAACTGAAGAAGCATTGTGAAAAAGAACCACTATATCCCAGGGGAATCGGGAAATTAAACTTTATTTATCGGATTTTGACTTTCCCCTATGTAGATAGAGCCATATACCATCTGATTACCATCTGAGGGGAGGCACAGCTTGAAAGGGAGCACAGCCAATGGGCCACTGGGCCATTGATTAATTAAGCAATAAGATGAGAAGGTCTGTCACGTAGGGTCATTAATGCACGCCTAAAATGTCATTTGAGGGATGAATGTCTGGTACCACAGAGCCTGAGCCCACAAAAAATTTACTTCTGAGCACAGTACTTACTACTTCTGTTGGTCTGCGTGCATAGTATGCACTGCCATTTGTAGGTATTAGAGTATACTGGGCAATATACATCAGATCTTTCTTTTTCCAGAGATGGGAGAGAGAAAAGGGGTGTTAACTTTAATTTGAAATAGTGGAAACAGCATGCTTCCAGTTCAAAAAGTTGTCTCTCATTCCACAAAGTATTGAAAAGGATCACAAGAACATACAAACAGCCATTAGTTTCTTAAAATAATACCCTTACAGGCAATAAAATCCAAAATCTAATAGTAGTAGATAGCAAATCTATCTGACTGGAATTAAAGAAGTGGTAGTTACAGCAAAAGTCTATTTTATAGTCTGGCTCTTGCTGCTGACTCTGAGTCACTCTGAGTCACCATCGCTACAGCAGGCCACAATTAAGTGATCTGTAAAACGAGTAGTACTACTTAAGTACTTAGTGGGGCTAATGTAGAGATTAATTCATTGCTATTAAAATAGCACTTCATGATCATCATTTTACTATTTCTTGACATCCCACAGCAAGAAAAAAAAATATTCCTAAGATTATCCTGATTTTCTGAGCTTTTTTAAGTAGTCTGGAGCAGAGACCGTTCTGTATGCGCTTTGTCCAAGCTGCTACATTTTGTATGAAATGGTTAAATATTCATTGGGCTTCAAAGAAAGCACGGGGCTTTCTCTAGCTCCGTGGTTTGGAACTCATCTGCAAGGAGGTCATGCTTCTGTTAAGGTTTATTTTAAATTTAACAGTCAGCTGCACAAGGAGCAGGGTCCTAGGGCTAGAGGAGCATGCTCACCTATGTAGGTACACGCACTTTCTCTTGCTGATCTAACAAACACCTAAATATTCTGTGAAACAACTTCAATATGAGGAAAGAATAAACGAGGACAGAAAATTTGTGCCCTCATGTAATAATCTATAACTTCTCCCTAAAATAAGACTAGAGGAAAGAACAGAATCTGTTTTAAATGGGCACCGTGTGAGTGCTTGAAGCACCATCACAAATAGGATGCAGCTAAACTCTTCTTGATGCTGCCAGATGTTTTCTGTACTCAAGAGTTGAGGATAATCTGAGATATTTCACTTTTAGGTCAGTATTACTAAGTAAAACAAACAGGCATCGGAGGAGAGACCAAGCTAACAACATATTTTTCCTAAACATTACACAGCTACCTGATCATAAACTGGGTACTTTTAATAGTCACTCACACCCACTACTGCTAGACTTCCAAATCAAGGTCAGTTAGGATTACTTCCCTGCAGAATATATTTCCCTTTAGCTAAACCTTCTAGAGACAATGTTGTAACTGCTCATTATTTTAATACTTTGTGAGGGTGGAGGGCATAACACAGGAAATTTGGGGCAAGGCAAACTTGTATGGTCCTTTCTCATTCCAGAGCCAAATGGTTCTCTAGTTTATGTCAGCTCGTGCTCATTTGTGACCCAACTCAAACAGGGAGAAATTAAGAACCAGAAAGGAAGTTCACAAGAACCTCCATTTAAAGACAAGTCTAATCCAGGTTTCTGCTTCTATTAGAAATTCTATTTCTATCAGCCAGCAAAGCCTCTGTATCAGCATAAACATTAATATTAAAGCCTAGACTTTTGGTTCAACATTAGCATCATTACAGTTATACCAATATTTTGATTCATTAGGGGAAAACTAAACCAATATAAGAATATTTATAGGAGTTTAATATTATCTGCTCTAAAAAGACGGTACTTAGTGTACCATGTCACGGTGCAGAAATCAGCACAAGCTTGGGGTTTAGTCTGCTCTCCAGCAGGACTCCTGGCACCCCAGGGAATGGGGATGAACAAAACTCATCTTCATGGCAGTACCTAGATCGAGTTACCTCGCTCAGTCCCACTTTGAGAACACAGCTAAGGAACAACATTTGAGCTACCCAGAGTGATTAACTTAGCTGCAGATGACTCAGAACTCAAGCTGTGGCACTGAATTATGAGCTCCAAAGCAGCCAGCCACCCCTTCTCTGACCAGCCTCAGACCTCTAAGCATCCTCTTACTTTGAGCTTCTTCAGCTTGGAAGCCAACTAAGAGCAAACAAGTTTTTTTGCCTCACATATTGTAGCAAAAACAAACTCATCTTCTATCATATTATATCAATAGTTTGTCCAAATGGGTCTGTGTTCCAATTTAAACCAAAGCTTTAAAGCAGGGCATGGAGTTGTGACAAAGATGCCACTCTGCAGCTCAGACGTATTAATTGATCACTCTTAGATTATGACCATGGTCAGCTCACTAAACCAAAGGAACTTGCAGCCCTCTGTCAATACCTTTGGTTTAGGTTTCTTCAATCAATTTTGCTTTAATTCACTAAATTTAGCTAAACCTGTTGTTCCTGCAAAGAGGTTCTTCTCCTTCTTCTAGGCTTTCCTCTACTGACTCAGAAACCTTTATGGCAGGTGTTAGCTCTCCTCCGCTCTATCCCAACCCCTAAAAAGAGAAAGCAATTGCAAAAAAAAATGCAAACAGACAAACAAAAAGGTTTAATTCAATAGGGCTTTCTCCTAAGAAACATTATTATAAAATAATACTAATGGTTTCTATCCAAAGTATGCAAGGCTAGGACTTTCTGCAACACATTTTTTTGTCATTCATTTCAAAATTCAGTGTATTAACAGTGTTATTTACTAAAAAGGAAAAACAACTGGTGTTTGTGATACATGGGAAATGCTTTTCTTGTTCATCCTAGAACAGTACGTAGTATGTACACACACTAAAAATAGTGTGCATAAAAATATGTAGTATGTAAAGTTTATTATATACTATAGTATATAGTCAGTATAGAAATTCCATGATCTCTTCAATTTCTCCTCTAGAATCTTTATTGCAATATTGTGGAGAACATACAACTAATTAATCCACAAATGCTTTAAAAAAAATTCCATGTCTGAGTCAAAATGTGAGAAAAAGAAAGAAAAAAGAAGCCGAGAAGGCACAAAAAAAAATCTGGTATCTTTCTCTTGCTGTTTTAAAGCATAACAAACTAGAGCAATTTATTTCCCTATATCCAGTTGTAATGTTAAACCACAGATAAACATTACCAATGTAGCAAGAATGTGTTTCTTCCTTCTGATGGAGGCCCAAGATTGCCCTCTTGAGTATGCCAAACAGCACGGGGTGCTGCATTCGCCGTGTGATTGGCACACGCGTTAGCTTTGATTCAGTGTGGAGATGAAATTGCTGGCGAAAGCTTTGGAAATTCTGATTCTAGAGCTCCCAGGGCTCTTTACTTTGAAAAAAAGAATATTTTTAATAACACTATGTTACTTGGCTCTATGTGTTTTTAACATGGCTTAATGATGTTTTGCATTTCTGCATATTGTGCAACATCCCCAAGAATTTTAGTAGGGGGAACTTCATAAAAATTGTTTATTGTTTCAGTATGTGCTAATAAAATTGCTACATGTTCGGTGAAGCATTTTAATACAGTCTTTTTGATGGGATGCAAAAAAGGTCACCTATGGCATGCTGATACAGAAAGTTATATATGTTCATTGAAAGGCAGAAGGCATTTTTTAACATAGCTCATTTTCATGAGCACCTCTGGTAATGCAGTGAATTCAGCAGGGTTAGTGATTTATGTTCAACTTATCTTGTAAACAAGGTAAAACATCCCTTAAACTTATGCTTTAAATTCTGTAGTCAACATTATTTTCCACAGCAACAAGCTTATTTATAGTATACTTCAAGACACAGAGTTTGGTTTATTATTTTATTTATATGAATGGAAATGATGTAGAAGTGGAAAACATTATTTTGAGGCCTGACTCTAATACCTCCTAAACCCCCAAAACAGTAAATGTTCTGAGTAGAGAGCTGAGAGACTGGTCCTGAATTCACTTTCCCAGTGATGTGTAACTATAAATCATTAGTTCTTTGCAAATCCAATCCCCCTTAAACTCAGACTTCACGTAACTTTCTGTTTTCAACTTAAGGTTCTTCTTGCCTTATGCCTATGCACGAATGATGCATACAAAAATACACACACGCATGTACACACTGCAAAAATTGTTGTACAGGCACGCGACGACTGTATGCATCAGCATTTATACAACTGCTATATTATAACCCAAAATTACAGGTGTTTTGCACATCAGTCTATTGCTCAGCTGCTTTGTTATCTAGTTTTCCTAACGGCTAGTAGCCTACCTGCATATAAAACCTTTCAGTAAAGTTCATCCCATACCTGAATATGGAGTTTTGGCTCCTTGTTGTGGTAAATCCTCAAGGATCCAGTTCAGGAAATACATCTGTCAAAACTGACACTGTCAGCTCCTTGAGAAAACAGCCATGCCCTCGATTCTGAAGTTGAAGCTTTCTTAGCAAGGTGAAGATCAACTAGGATCAACACAAGTATAATTACTATCTCTATTCTTCTAATAAGACTGTTTCTAAAAATGTGTAGAGGATCCTTTTTCTCATAATTCTCATTAATTTTTGTTATTGTAATGCATGTCTTCAGAGAAATCAACATAATTGCTAGTTTCAAATGAACTCTCAACTGCACTACCATAGTCACTTTGCACAAATGTTTATTTATTTCATCATGTGTTTGAGTGATGAACTCAGATTCACAGAAGAGGAGTTTTGTAATTAATGTGGCTTGTTTGGCTGCAGGTTTCTTTCATCCTCAGGGATGGGTTTGTCAGCGTAACACTTGTCTAAGTGGTGTTTTGGATATCGCCTACAGAATGGGTGCTCAGTATTTTGATTTTTCAAGAATGATGTTTGATAAATGCTAAAGCCATCCTCACGCTTAGGAACAGATTCATGTGCCCACAGGCAGAAGTTTTGTGAGTTCTGTTGCCTTCTCTCAGGTTCAACCTTCTTCCGTCCAAAACCCTACAAAAAAAACAAAAGAAAAATCCTGTAAATGTATGACTTGAGATGTCAGTTTCACAGATGAAGTTTGCAACTGTCACTAATCCATTGGGAAGTTAATGAAGCTGTTATTACCGTGATTTCAAGAAGGTGGTATGTCTAAGCTAAAAATAATATTGCCTGACTTGCTTGTGTGCATACCTAAAGAGAAATACATTGACTTTCCATCTATTATTACTAATGAATCACACTTTGCATTTCTGTAGCATACTTTATACTCAAACTAACAGCTAGATTCATCTTCAGTGTAACAAAGAATGAAGTTAATAACGTTATATTTAGACAGTAGAAGAAAAAAAAGTCAGATAATAAAACTGGAATTTTTAATACTCCTGTCTCCAAAAACAGGAAGATGGAAACGGATTTGCACACTATGTAGGCTTCAGGAAATTTAGTTGGAATTATAGTTTATCAGTGCCTCTAAAGCTATGAGACACTGAGTGTCATACAAAGTGCATAGAAATAGAATTGGAAAATGAATACCTAAAAATCTAGATCTAAGAGAATTCACAGACAAACATTCATTATAACAATTTCCTTCCTCCTCCTCTTTTCATCATCTCCTAAACTGAGCTATTTCTTTTGCTGCCTAGAAAGATTTCAACAATTTAAGGAGAACTGAAAAACATGAAACTGTTGCATGTATAGAAAAGTCAAACACAATTTTAAAAAGCATTCAAAATTGTGGTTTCTACAACATAGGTATGAAAAGATATGAATTGGAAAATAATACTTTCAGAAAATATATCTGGGGTATCCAATGGAGTTTGGTTAAATTTTTAATAAATATTAGTGAACCACTATGTGCAACTGACTTAAGAGTGGTTGACAAAAGCTCAAAGCAAGGCAATCGCTTTTAGCAAAGAGGGCATATAACTCGGTGCAAATCCTAAGTCTTTCCAAAAAGGAGCTTCCAAAAAGTCTTTCCAAAAGCACTGTGAGATGTTTATTGGACACCCAAGTCACAGCTAACAAAGGTTATGTTTTTCTGTTGTTTTTATTTTTCCCTTCTCGCAGTTCTGAGCATTTTGATTTTTGCAAGGGAGAGAGAGGATGCTGTGTGTGATCTCTGGCAGACTGAGACACATGCACATTCTGATTTTCTCAATGCTGGGTACTTACAAAATCAAAATATTCTCCTACATTCTGTAAACAATGTCTGTTGTCGTGAGAAGAAAATGGGAAGTTGTTGTTCACTGCTTTCTGAAAAAAAGGATGCAAAAAAATCATATACCTTATCTTGTGCACATACACACTAGTTTTAGTTCTTATATTCTGACAAATGACTATAGTTGCATATCTTCTAACACTGATGTCATTTTATTGCAGCAAAATGGGCTTTAAAAAAAGCATCAGGAAGATGTGCGTTCCCTTGAATTACTGAACACACACATGATTAATACTGAAGTGTGAATTTTCAAATAAAAAATTCTATACTCCGTCTACAACCAGCGAAATATTAGACATATGTCAGGATTGCATTGTTTGATTGACCAGTAAGCCCAAAGCTAATTAAAATGAATTACAAAAGGGACCTCAAAACTGAATTAATCTATGCTTTATGTACCGTATGTCATGTACACTGCTTGTTGCAGGGGAAGCGGAGGAGGTATTAATTGCATAACTAATTTATAGTCTCATTTTTTAGCATAATGTTCTTCCAGTCTCTAAAATGAAACTCCAGTTTTAGGAGAAAAGGGCATCTGTAACTGCAAAAAACCCTAATTGTTCAAAAACTAATTAACATCTCATTTTTTAAGCTGAAATGTAAAGCACTGAAAATGCTTCTGGGCTATTAGATCGCCTCAATTCTTTCTCATGTATTATTTTTCTGCTTCATGTTGGAAAACTTTTTTTTTTTTTTGGTAACTGATGTAGTGCTCTTAACTTTCAATATTGTGGAATAAACTTTTCATTTTCCAGCTATGACATGCACTTCTATACAGAAGGATGAGATTTAATGTAATCCAATTTTTAAAACGGTTTCAAGAGTAAGTAGCTTTTATGAGATATACTCTGAATCAATTCTAAAGACAGATATCACTAGAAGTCTGATCCAATTAGAATAATCAGAAAGGGGAAATTTGCCTGCATGCAGCTTCATTTCTTTCATTTTTGGAAGGTGTTGCATGTTCACATGCAAGTTCAGCCACAGTGTTGCCCACCAAGTGCAATGGACACTTCCTCACAGATGGGCTTAAATTAAGCACATTTTATGTCACGAAAACTATAACCTCCTTTTCACTAGTCATGAGCTTCCTCTTTTAGCATTCTTTCGCAGTCCATTTCTGCTCTTGATAACACAAAAATTTGTGAACTCAGTATAAAGTTATATGCCTATCGGAAATGAAAACAGAAAATATTTTGTGCACAAAGGGCTTGGGTGAAGGAAAGCTCAGCGTGATCATTAAATTAGGACATGAAGGCATGCCTATAAAATTGATACATTATAAATGCTCACGATTTAGAAGTGCCATGTTTTGAGTGTTTCCAAAGTTGGCCCAATTTTCAAGGAAGTTTTAGAGATGTTTCAAACATGAAGTTTCTAACTTTGCAGTTATAAGAAAAAAAACATTTTCTTAGAGGCACAGAGTGTTGGATGTTCAGTTTGATGCCCAGATCCTGGTTTCACTGATGCTCTCACAGGGCTGTTTGATCCCAGCGCACCGGGACACCCATCCACTCACCCCCTCCCGCGCGCGGTAGCCCGGCGGGAGCCTCTCCGCAATGTACCGCACTTCTCCTGCATCTTGTCCCTGCTTTAGAGCAGAACCTGTAGTTGATTCAGGCTGCCTCTGGCATAGTCCCAGATGCACAAACTAGAAAACAAGCAAATAAACCCAATTAGAAACCTGCAGTTTGTCGGTTATTTCCATTTTTGGTGTTACACCACCACCTAGTGACCTTGGGAAGAACGACGCTCCCGCTGTGCAGTATTCAATCTCTGCCTTAAAAACACGGTGGAGATGAGGAAAATAGGAAAAAAGAGCACAGTGTTATTTCCCCAAGACATTTCTGAAAGCTGCTTATATAATGGCAATAAATCTATTACAAGCGCTTACGCTGTAATGTCTTTTTCTACATGAAGTGAGTGCGATGCTACTGCGTTTTTTTGTGCAGCACTTNGTTATTTCCCCAAGACATTTCTGAAAGCTGCTTATATAATGGCAATAAATCTATTACAAGCGCTTATGCTGTAATGTGTTTTTCTACATGGAGTGTGATGCTACCACGTGTTTTTGCGCAGCACTTGGTGGGACCTTCACTGCGGTGGCTCTATGGGGCTGGGGTGACACCCCTGAGAGCTGCAGCGGCTCCTGGCTGCTCCCTCTGTCCCCTTGTGTCTCCTTTTCCCTCGGAGCGGGGTCAGGAAGCCTTGTTTTCCTTCAAAAATGCAACCAATTCCATACTGCAACCGGGGGCTCCCTCAGCTACAGGAGACTCTTCCCCCTCCACCAGGTCCCTTGAGGAAAGGGACCTCAGAGGAGGTGACAACCCTTGGCCAAGCTTTGCTGGGACTTGCTCGGGAGGGCTAGAAATGGCCCCTTTGGGGATGGCTCCCGGGTTCTTCGGCCCGGTGGTGGCCCCGGTCCCTTACCCAGGCGCCGTCGCGCTCGGTGCAGGGGTTGGCCAACCTGCCCTTGCCCATGGCTCCGCGCGGCGGTGCCGAGGGCACCGCGGTTGCCATGGTGGCTGCCCTGTGCACCCATGGAGACCGCAGTGGGGCCCATGCTAAGGGGTCTGCATGGAGGCGAAGAGGAGGAAGAGGAGGTGCCGCCGTTACGTGGTGGGGCGAGCACCGTGGCTGGTACCAGGGCTTCTCGAGGAGAGAAAATCCCCATCTGTGCGGTGAGACCCTCACTTTGGGGATGAGAAACATCCCTCTGGAAACGCAGAGCGGATCCCTCCTCCGAGGCATGGAGGCCTCCCCGCAGCACAGAGATTGCATCTGTCTGAGGGAGGACAAAATGGAAGGGTAGGAGCACGCAGAACAATGGAGCCAGGTCCCACCAAGACCCTGCTGGGGCGTCACCTGGGACCAAATACATCCTCCTTGGGAAGAATATTCTTAAATGGGGACGTCAACAGAAAATGGCCCTGGTGGGACTGCTTTCAGGTTCAAGTGGTTGTGTCTACCCCAAGGACCTTCCTGATGCCCAACGAAGTCCAAATCTGACCCTTCCATCCTGTGCTTAGCAAGACCCAATCAATAAATCACTAATAAACCATTTTGGCCTACATGCTCCACTCAAGTGGTAGCATCGTGTACGTTTTGGTTCATGGGAAAAAATACTTATCATCTACCACTTTGTTTTTTAAATAATTATTGTAAAAGCACTCAATTAAGACTATAATTACCCTTCGTGCTAATATGAACAAATACAGGGGTTTTGGTTGTTTGTTTTTCGCATGTAGTTAAATCTAGGCAAACAAATATTTACATTTCAGTGCTATGAGAATGGCACTAGCAAATTTAATGGCTTGGTGATAGCTGTTGTCATGTACTGAGAGTGATTACAGCCCCTTTGATGTTAAAACACAGCAATTCTCCTCCTAGTGTGAGTGTGGAATGTTTTATTCACGCTTTAACTGTTCAAAATATTTCTTTAAGTATTTCCCATTTCTTTCTAATTTAATATTGTCCCCTATAAGTTGAATTTTCATCAACCTAATTCTTCATTTTTAGGAATGCAAATAAATTTCAGGTATATGAATAACATAAACACAAATCTGAAGCTGTCCTTGTGATTTTCATAGAAGGAATCTTTTAATTTTGTTATATTTTTCTATGGATGGAAGAGTGGAGAAGTACATTTTTTATGTATTTCACAGAATGAAAATCTGAGGCACAGAGAGACAAAGCCATTGCTTAAAACTTAACAAGCTGCAGGCAAGACTGAACTTCCCCGTCATTCATCCAGAAACACAGACTTTGCCTCCGGAGCCTTGATAGACGTTTAGGAGAATGATGCTTCTGTGGTTAATGACACAGGCCTGTTTTCCACTATATCAATATTCAAGGCTAACTTAAGTGGGAATCAGACACTGTAGCTGGCAAATGAAACAGGAAAAAAAATATATGGTGCTTGTATTAGTTAAATATTAATGATTCAGACAACCACCCATTTGTTTTAAAGGAAATTTCAAAGTTCCAGTGTGAAAACACACTCTAGTTCTCCATCTTACTGACTCTCAGGCTTAGGTAATATTATTGCAGAGTACAAGCTGCTATCGGGCAGATTTTCAAGGCTTTCTTCTAAATGACCTATTTTGTTTCTATCTGTTGGGAATTTGGGTAATACATATAAGAGCAATGGCTTGGGTGCTGTTAATTTTAATGATGCCATATGGTATATTACCAAGTACAACAGGTGAATGACTTGGATAAACTGCTTTTATGATGATTTACAAAGGCTAATATAAAACCTGCGTATGAAAAATAAGCTGTTCAAGAGAATGTAGTTTTGATTAAGAAAAAAACTGTAAGCAAGTTGCATGTTTTGAAACAGTTTTGCGACTGGATTGTCATTTTAGCCTTGAGTTTGATGAACTGCGCTGTGTACATGTGCCAGGATTAGATCAGAGGGCTGTGAAAATAACTCATGTTATTTTTAAGACAGGGGGAAGTCAGTGACAGAAAGAACTGGAGGAGGATAAAAACAATATGACAGGCAGGAGGAACTTTTGATTTGCTTTTGTTCCATTCACCCTATTTTTGGATTATAAACCCAGGATCTATTCTTGCGAACTCAGATATTACCACTTTGGCTTTAAAAGTATTACTTTTCTAAAATTTTCCTCTTTTTTCTTTTCTTTTTTTCTTTTCATGTGCAAACTCTTTTGTATTTTTTGTTGTCTTGCAGTGGGATAAAGCTGAAAAAGTCTATGGATCACTTAGAAAGGTCCGTTCCTACACTATAAAAGAATTTCAAAGGAAGGCAAGGAATAAACAACTGAATTTATTTAAGAGTTCATCCAAGGTCTGCAGTGGCAGTAGACACAGGTCCAGTATAACAGACATTGGACTAAAACTGCTTTGAGGTAGTATCTTAATGGTTTCCTTTGGATTGTATACATCCATCTTCATACCAATGTGCATTTCTATATTTGCAATACCATTATTGCTAAAATATATGCTTTATGTTATTAAAAATAGGCAAGATTAGAATATTTTGGCTTCGTTTACAAAGGCAGCGAGGCTTGTGCAACTGCACGCGGTGTCTGCCTGCCTGTCCGGCTGCCTAATGATTTTCCAACCTAGAGGCCACATCCAGTTGTGACAGAAACAGGTGATTTTGAAGGCAGTTATGGTCATTTAGGCCCCATGGGTATCGGGATAGGAGGCAGCCCGTGGAGGAAGGCACAGGGTGCTCGGTGGCTGTATATTCGGCTCGGGAGCACCATGCCAGCCAGCCAGGGTTTGGGTAATTTTCTGCCTAGCCACAAATTGCACGGTGTCTCTTGGCACGGAGGCGTAATGAGGGAAACCTGTGGTTTGGAGCAAAGGACACCACGTTAGCAGGAAAGAATTAAAGGGCAAACATTAAAATCCACTCAGCAGCTATTCATGGCACAATTTGTTTGCTGCAAACACCACAGCTAAGTGGTGGAAGCATTAAAGTCTGTGTACCACGGGAGGCAGAAGTCACTCATCACGCTGTATTTTAAGGCGATCCTCACCACGTTTTTATTTTCGTTTTACCCTGAAATTATCATTTTCACTTTGCAGTCTGTCCGTACGCATGACAACCGCGCCGGTGATGCCTACCGGTGCTGCGGGGAGGGAAGCGGGAGCCCCTGGAGCTGCTGCGGACCCCAAACCGCCCGCGTCGCCCCGCGCTCCCCTCAGCGCGTCCCGCGGCGCCTCACGACGCAGCCGCCCGCTCCCCTCAGCGCCGCCCCCACGCCCCGCCCACCGCCTCTCCTATTGGCCAGCGGCCGGCGAGGCCCCGCCCCTCCCTCCGATCCGCGCCCGCTTCCCCTCTCCTATTGGCCAGCGCCTCACGAAGTCCCGCCCCGAGCGCCTCCTGGGACTTCGCGGCAAAGCGCGCGAGAGGTGGCTCTGCCGCCCGCCCCCTCCGCCG